>VWZW01003059.1:0-588140 GCA_013397115.1 Edolisoma coerulescens | reverse complement strand
AAAAAAAAAAAAAATTATTCTACATATAGTCCATGGCAGTCACGTTAAAGCATACATTTGTCTTGAGTACTGGATCTGCTAGTGCAAGCATCAGATCTGGTAGCACAAACACTAAAACAGAGGATAATTGATTTATTTTTTCTGTGTAAGGTAAAGTGGTAGTGTATTTGTACTCTAAGGGAGTGAACAGTTGATTAAAACCAGCCTTCATATTTTTCAAGTGCTTTTGGATCTTTTAAATACACATGTGGAAACAACACTTCGTAAACTCTGTTATAATTTAATGACAATTAAATCCCTTTTCTCTTATTAAAAAAACCCTTGAATCAATTCCTTCATGTTCTGCTATTGGGTTAGCAACTTTACACTCATGCAATGCTGTTCAAGCCTTTTCATGCCTCACCTAGCAGTAGTAATTCAATTCAATGACTCTGTTGTACTCCACATAGCAGAATGTCAGAATGTGTTTCATGCAATGTCAGTCATGTGCTAATTTGACAAATTATTTCAGATTCAAATAGTGAGAATTCCTTTGAGGATATTTAAGCCCAAAGCCCAAAATACACATTTGCTTCCCAAAACTCAGATTTTTTAACCCCAGAACTAGAATGAGCAATGCCAATTTCACTACAGATGTCAATCAAGTTATGTGGGGATTCTTGACCTCCCTTCCAGGAGGAAAATATGCCCACAGCATACAGACTGTGTGCTAAAACATCACAGGACATTACTAGTTTTAGGATACTGGAAAGTCCAAGCTTTGAAGAAATATTCTCCCTTCATACTAAAACCCATGACATCTGAACCCATCTCTACCTCCCTTTAAAAGTTATGTGAACTTCATTTTTAAAATTTTTTTTAATGTGGTCCAAAACTTACTAAAGTCAAATATAACATTTCTAGTTCTGAAAGGCCTATTGATAATTTTGTAAGAGGAAAGCAGCTTTTTTTCTATTACTAATTGCTAACTCACAATGCTTGTTTAAGAAGGAAGTGGCAAGAGTTTTGCACACTGCATTGACCTCTAACTTAGCTTTCATCAGTTATTGACAGCAAAGACCATCATAAATGTTTTAATAAAGTCAAAAAAAGCCTCAGACTTACAAAATATGCTAAACATCTTAAGCCATAGACTTTTTGCCAAGGCAGTTAACTCTTCCTGCAATAATTTACTTTTCTGAAGAAAAGATGTATCTGAAATAGAGACAAGCTGGATGGGAAGTGGAACCTACTTGCCAATGACAAAACAAATTTATAAATTGGTGGATTTGTATTTTGTGGAAGTCAAACAATTCCTTGAGGAGGCAAGAGCAGAAGGGTGAAATACAGAAAGGAAATTTTCATAATAATAAATACATTTTAACTTGCTTATAGCACCATGAATCGCCTTTCAGTCTTTGGCACTATGAGCAGCAACTGCACAGCCACAAGCATTACTTCTCTCAGAGCCATTGATTCCATATACAGCACTTATACCATCCAGCAGCATGACCCTGAAACACGTGTCATGGGATTTATATCAGACGTTAACATGTAGGAAGTTTCACTGCATAATCAAAAATTGAGACCTGTAAAACTAGCCTTAAACAGCATTGACAGATCTGTTGTCCATTCAGTTCACTCTCACCTCATGAAGCTAAGTACAATCACACATATTTAATAGATCTTTTAAAGATGATAAACACCACATAAGTGTTAAAAAGCCCACTAGGGAGCCATCAATTTGAAGAAGGGAATTTAAGAGAAAGCATACATGTATATGTATAAAACAATCTCAGCTAGAGGGAGCATATGATATATATCTAGCATAATCTCTCCAGATTTGTAAAAAACCTCACACATCAGACTGAAGGGAAGTTGGTTTCCTCTAGCAGACAGAGCAGCTGGACATGTATAGTCATAGAAGTTCTACCTCTGGTGGATGGAATGTATTACGTGATGGGAAATACTCACTTTTCCACTAATGACTTATATCTGATTACACTGTGGGGGAAATCCTTGCACCCTATTAAAATCCTGTTTTCTAAATATGGCTCTTTTCAAGGCCATCTTTAAAAATAATAATAAAAAAAGTTTACTTTGACAGAAGTTTTTGAAATGTCCTTTTCTGCTCATCACTATCCATCATATTTTTTTAGGGTCAGGTTGTGTCATATATGACATAACTCAATGTGACATTATAGTTCATAACCTAATATACTCCGCTGAGTGATACTGTCCAATGAGTTTGTGCTAGACCTGTAGAGAGCAGTGTACCAAATAAGCAAACTGGGTAATGAACAAAACCTTCAGAAGTCCTCAGATGGTTGCTGCAAGGTTCCCTGTGAGGACTTGATCTTCATTTTTTGCCTGAAGGAATAGTCGAGGAAAGTAGAAATTTAACGTATTTAGAATCACAAAAGGCCAGAATTCCAGGATTTATTCAGTCAGCAGTAGGGATAAAACTTTTATAGGAGGATCCACAGCTTTTACTACTTTTTTATTATTATTTGTTGAAAACATCAAAGTAGTTTGTTCTTGAATAAAAAAAACTTTGTTACTTGAAAAACATTAATCTCCCACGGCCTACCCCATGACTCTTCTGTCTTCTATGTGGTTGATTAACTGAAAATCTGACAAGGCCTTACCCAAACCTTTCCACCTCCAGCTCTTTCTGCAAAGGAGAGACAGATTTCCACGTGCATTTAGCTTGCACTATGGCTTCTAATTTATAAGTTAGCAAAATGTCACCGAATGTATCCCACAGTTGCCTCACATGTTCCCAGTCTCTTAACTGGGATTCCAGATTTATTCAGATTGCAGACAGGCAGGAGCAGGAAGCATGCCATGCTTTCCATAATTCACCAGCCTAGACACAGAGAGATTCACCCTTGAAATAAAAATTTACATTTGGAATATCTCCAAAAGGAGCAAAAGAACAACAAGATGATGGATCATTCTAGACAAACCTCACAGAACAAGGAAGGTTTAAGTAAATATTTCAATAACAAGGACTTCTAGGTTGCTCACCTTTATTCTTGAGAGCAATACCAAAGTTACCAAAATGATTCTGGCAGGACCAGAGTTACAGCTATGCAGTGTTCATAGCCAGGTTAGACTTTTCAGGTAATACAGCTGCAGCATCCAACAGCTCCTACTGCATCACCTGAAGCTAAATTTCCCAAAGGTTATTTCAGTATCTGCTGAGATAGACATTTCTGATCAGGTAGCCACTAATCTTGTTGTCTAATAAATAATAAGGCATTTCTTAGTTTGTCATTAGTCATATTAAACCTTTTCTATTTTCGAGGCTTCAGTCATGCATCATCTCCTCCAACCAAAAACACAGCAGAAAGCATAGAATTTTTTTTGTGATCTTCATGTTTTCAGTTCCTCAGAGTTGTTTATGTATGTCTTGTTAAGAAAAAAAAAGCCATTCCCCCAAAAAATGAAACCACAACCATCAAAAGATTATTTTCATCACCTGGATGTTCCTTTGATTTTACATTCTTCATTTTACTGAGGCATGTACAATTCTAAGGACTTCAGCTTCTGAGCTTGATAAGGGAGGAAAAAGGAAATTTGAGGATTGAATCTGGAGACATTGATCTAATCCAGTCTCTGACAGAAACCTACTTTGGTTTTACAGATTCACAGGAATCAAGAGATCCCAGTAAGAAAAGCTAGCTTGCCGAACTTCAATTGGTTTCCCCGGCTGAGATCTCTATAATTAAAGCAATGATTCTAGATGTAGATAATGTGAACCAAAATGCATTTACATCAACATATGGTGAAAAAATAATTTTTAGGTATGTGTTACAGTGTAAATTAAAATTCAGTTCTAATAAATATAGTAGGAAAAAACCATAAATTTATATATCATTGGTTTTGAAAAAAAAAAGAGTATTCACATGGTGTCTTCAAGCACTGGAAGTTATCTGTAAGAAACTTGCCAGAATAATAGTACAAGGAGTTGCTGATTTTTTAATGTCATTGTACAGCATGGCTAGTGAATTATTTAGTGGATCAAACTGCCCATGGATAATTCAAAACTAACATCATCTGGATACCAAATCCCTCATCCAAAACCTTCTACCTGTTTTCACAGGATATTTTCTGAAGTAATTAGAAAAAAAAAATCAACCCATGGTGATTTTCTTACAAGAAAATATCTGAAACTGGGTTTAAAGAAGAATGCTATAGCACAGACCTTATGGACTTTTAAAGCAGGCCAGAACTGCAATATCTAGGAAAAGAGTGAGACAGTAAAGAAACCAAGAAACAGTTCTATTGCAGTCAAATAAAACAGCACAGACAGAAAAAGTAAATGTTTGCATGGTATCATACAGCAAGGCTGTGTCGTAGTCTGCATTTATGCCTGTTTCAAAGCCTGATTTTTATCAGTTTAAGGAAGGAATAATTCCCTTACAATGCCTGGAGTAAGAATAGTAGCTTCTCATTCATGCTGAAGGTAACTGTGCACTGTCCACAAATAACTCTGAAATCTCATGTTACCTGTGGAGAAATAGGAAGCAATTTCCCTGTTTTTTCATTGCCTCCTGTGGACCCTAGTTGGTATAACTCCTTATTATGACCAAAAATTCACATGAACAAAGAAGTATAATGAGGATTCTTACTCTTTCTTATTAGGAAGCAAGCTTTTTAAAGTAGGTGACATACCAGTGTAGATGCTTCAAAGAAATATAGAATCAGTGATGCATTCTAACAGGGGGAAAAACAAGCATACAAAGCTTTGCAAGCAGCAGGGCCATGAAGAAAGAGCATTCCAAGCAGAGTAGAATCATTAGTGTAAATACCGCCAGCTAAATAGCAGTGCTTTGGCAACCCAAATCCTGTGGGAATTTTTGGCTTTAAATCCATTATTTTAAAGGTATGAAAAAATATCTATTAAAAATTACAAGTCTATACTATTTCCCTCCTGGATGGCTGCAGTCACATATCAATTCTGACATTGGCCTAATTTATAAAGTGCTTGCAGTTCCTATTAACTTTAGTCAAAATTGTCATTCCTCAAGTTGGTAGTGTTCCTTGATGATGTCCAAGCAGATCTTCATGCCAGTGAAGATGCATCCAAGGAGACTTTTGAATAAAGGAACAAGTATATATTGTATATATAAGGAAGGACAAGTGGGAGGTTCTGCTCACTACCGTGCCTGTCTAACACTGCAACACCATCTTTTGAAATGTAGATGTTCAATAACCCTTTCAAGGACAGTAAAAACACCTTTGAAAATCCACTCAGAGAGAAAGCTGTTAATGTCCACCCTGGGAGAACATCACCTATGGGAGGAATGAGGACAGTGCTGGCCTTTTGTCTTAATTAATAGACATAACCTAGCAATGAGGCTTTCTACAAGTAAGTATTCCAATATAATCATCCACCACAGAGGGATAATTGTGATAACCTTCACCATAACTTTTTTTTTCTACAGACACTGGAGGCAGCAAGAGCTTTTTTCTAGTGTGACACAAGTGCACTTGATCAAACTCTCACCTCATGCCTCTACTATTATCAAGGAATAATAAAATTTAAACACAACCTTTTTATCTGCATATGAAACAATTATTGAAAATTTATTTTAAAACATAACTGTAAATGGAAAAAAAAATCTTTTTGCTAAAGACCAGTTATTAGATGTTAAATATTGCTCACTGAGCTCAGAAATTCAGGTATCAGCAAAAAGAAACATAATCATGCTTTATCATTTAAACTCTGTCTGCAAAAAAGAATAGAAGAGTTTTTCTAAATTAACAGAAATAAATTTGAATCCTTTTTTTATTAAAGTAATTTTATTACAATTTTGATGGATAGCAGAATATCATTTGGAAATTTTTTTTCTTGTTGCAGTTATTAGAAGCCAGGAAACTGGTATGCAGAAGGTACAGAACTCAAAATCATAACATAGTAAACCATTACCATAGAATACATTTCCGGAACTCTTCTCATTTCATATAAAAGAGTGACACCTATTTCCTCCTTTCATTCAAATAAATTATTTTAGAAGGAGAAAAAATAATGCTTCAAATGGACTAAATTTCTCTTCATGGTATCCGCAGAAACGAAAATTTAGATATATTTCAACTGCACCAATATAATCTTCTAGAATTTATTAAAGAAGTGTTTTGTGAGTATGAAGCTGAAATAGTGGTCTGAAAAAAATGTGTGTTTTCTGAGTCTACTGAAACAGATCAGTGATGGCAATGTCATTCCCTGTCATTGCCATGTCTCTAGAATGCCATTTACTGTTCCCATGTAGTTCCTTTGCTACTGAAAAACAAACACTGAAACACCATGTATGTTGTATACTGAAAAAATCACCAAAGATGTACACTGGAGCTGAGAGTTACTCTTCTGAGCTGTGTATGAACAGCAGCCTTTTACAACCATTCATCAATCCCCCTTCACTGCAGATCTATTGATCAGGCAGATGTAGAAGAGAATAAAAAGAAGTGTAAGCTGTTTCCAGTTACAGGTAAATTGATTTTTTAAATCTGTCAAAGAGCAAAATATTCAAAGGCATGACAAGATTCACCATTCAGCCCAAACAGGAATGTAATTTATATTGTATATCATGGCAATTCAATTTGCTGAACTGTTTATTTGACATTAAAATATAATGCAAGAAAGATTTAAAAGGCCACATTCTGGCATCTTCACTCAAAATGAATAAGGATTTTTCTGGAGGCAGTGAGGCAATCTACAACACAGAATTAATGGTCATGGGGAAACCAAGCAATATGTTAATGAAGAGCATGATAACAAACTGCAAAGATTTTACATTTATAATCACTGTAGACTGAAAGAAATTATTAACTTCAATTAAACATGTATTTTATAACTGAAGAGTGTATAGCTGGAAATAATGACAATAAATTAGAATATATCACAAAGAAACTGATGACAGCTATAATAATTATGTTATAGGAAATTCTTCATACTGAGTTCTTGTTACCTAGTAAGTACAATCTAGATTGGATAACAAAAATAACAGCAGTAAACCCACAAATATGGTACTGGCAGTGAACTGGAGCCAATAATTTATTATACCAGATATTTTCTACCACTGTTTCATTAAAGGACATTTGAGGAAGGAATGAGGTATGGAAAAGTTGCCATATTGAAAATTTTTTCATGATGTCACTCACTGAATATTTTATCATTTAAATGTATTTACAAAAATCCCCCAAACAACTAAACACCAACTTGAAAACTTCCTTTGCTGCTAAACCAGGCTGAGCTCTTTATCTGTGTCTTTCATGTGTTTTTTTTTTTTAATAAAACTAGGAGTGTGACAAAAACTTGCAAATGATACTGGATGGGAGAACAAACCATAATGGGGAAAGAATTACTTTTTGTTTCTTTTTGCTCATCCTTATAGTGGCAAACAGTCTGAGTTATGAATATGGATCATATTTTAACTTCACAGGAGGTGCAGGATGCACTGCAGTAGAAACCCTTTCTCAGCCACAGAACCAGTGCTACATGTTGTGAGATCAGACAACCCATATAGGAAATAACTGCTTTTAAAAGGATAGAGGGATAGCGTGGTATTCTGGTTTTCCAAACCTAGTCTGAAAATTCAGTGTAGTGGAACTCTGAGCAATGATATTTATTTGCAAAAGACTTATTCTCTTAATATGGCCAACAGAGGCAGATAATCCAGTGGGTGCAGGGAAATTTGTAGTCAAAATAGTCACTGGATCTTTTGCCCTCAAGCTCCCTCCTGCTGCTAGCAGGGTCATTTCAACTTCCCCACAGTGGAGTTACTTCTTTCAAGTACTTCATAAAATGAAGAAAAACTGCAGGTGGTCATTTTCTTCTCTCTTCTAATACTATTCTTGCTTTCACAGGAAAATCTGAGAGATATTACAAAAAAGATGAAAAGCTTTGAATTCAAATTAATCTAACTTCATCAGCTCTGAGTGATTTCTGAAAATACAGGCCAAAGCTCCATTGGTTTGGATCCAAAACACAGGTTTATGGCTCCCCAGGTCCAAACAGCAGGTGTAGCCATGATTGCAGCTCGAAACTACAGTCCCAGAGAAACAGCCAATTTCCTTCTCAGAGCCTAGAGATGTTTGAGACAAGCAAACCAGGGAAGTGAAAACTGGTTCTTTTGGGGTTGGAATAGGAGATTTAGAGAAAAGTAGACACACACATACATCTGTGCTACTGACCGTGATGCAGGGTTACTGCTAAGCCACCTTCAAATTAGCTAGCTGACATACCAGAAGCAGGCGTGTTGAGGCAACATGGACTTCAAATCACAAGTCCAGTCCATATGAGAAACAGAACAAATCAGCCCACAATGAGTTCCTTGCTGCTTTTTTGTTATGTGTAAAATATGCTACAGTCTGCAGAGCAGACATGCCCACAGGAAAATCATGAATGACTTAATATTAAACTTTGAAGGTTAGAGGCAGAAGTACATCTGAGGCCATATGAAGGGTGAAACACTGATAATCTGCAACAATCCACATGCAGGTAGATATCAGGTGATTCTTTTTTCCAGACCTTAGCCTGCAGACCTTGGCCAAATACATTTCTTTCTGCACTTTATTTTAAACTGGGATGAATGCTTAACCACATCCCATAAATGTTTGAGAAAAGTATTGGAACGTTTTGATGTCACACCAAACCCAAAGCACACTTGTACAGATGATGGTAAGGGATGCATAGGGAAGAGCAAAAGAGCTGGACAAGTTCCCAGAGCTTTCTCCCAGTGAATTACAGACCCAAGGTGGATGCCAAAGAATATTTATTCCATAAAATATTAGGCCACTTTTTCAACCCATACAAACTCATTAATATATGTCATGCCCTTCAGTTAAATTAATGTTAAGAAGTACCTTGTTCTTAATTTTGATTTGCTTTCAACTGTGCTTTACTGAATTCAGTTGATGCCTCCCTTACTCTAGTAGAATAAAGCACAAGGAGCAGTCCTTCCCTTGGCATTTTCTCCATGTTACTTTGCTTTTGATAAACATGTTAAATTCTTCACTGGTTATTTATTTTTCATTCTAAAATAGGAGATCCAGGAAATCTAAATAGAGCCCATGTCCTCTCAGCTGTTCCTTCTTACTTTGCTTATTGTCCTTGTCCAGACTTTCTCAATTCTCACACCTACATTTCTGAGATGCGAGATGAAAACTGTACTTAATATGCAAGATGTGCACATAATGATACATGTACCCAGTGAAATTAAAATGTTTCCTATTCTGGATTTTTTTGCCATTTTTGTAATTATTACTGATTTTTCATCATGATCTTTATTTTTTATTGTGCTAATTTTTCATAGAACTATTATAAATCCAGTATTTAATTCTTGGATTATAGATCAGATCTGAGCCTATTGTGTACATAAATTTGAGATTTTTGTCCACTGCTTTACATATACACTTATTCAAAATTTTTTATTCCATTTTATGACTCACTGAAATTTGTATGTTTCTTCTGCAAATTTTTGGTAGCACCTCAATTTACTGCCTTGATAACTTGATAGTTCTAACAAACATATTTAACTCATTGTTCTTTCCTTTTTCCACGTTTTGAAGAACACATACACAGAACAGATTCCTGTGGGACTTCATTCTCTCCTCTATGAAAATTACTGCTTTATTTCTACCCTTCATTTCCTACATTTTAAACTGAAAATTTTTAGAACTTTTTTTACTTGTGGCTATATTCTCTCTCGTCCCATGGCTTTTTTAAGAGCAAAAGCTCTTAAATATCCTTACTGAAATGAAAGATCTATGACTAAAGATGGGTTTTCTTTGTTTTAAAATTAAAGTTTACTTTTAACCAAAGGTATATCTAAAAGATACTACTAATATTAGAATGATAACAACGTAAGCAATAAGATAACAGGAACATTAATAAGGCAGTCAGTTGTCCCATTGTGGTAACAAGGAGTGAAAGAAACCATCAATAGTGATAAGGATGGTACAACACACAAACGCCTTTAGTAATCTTAACGCTTGAGAGGAGTGTTAAGATACTTAGGTAAAGTGGCTTCTTTCAGGCAATAAAAAAGTCATGAATGGCTTTTGAGTATTATAATGAAATGAAAGGTGCTTGCAATAAATGAAATAATTTAAAGTTTAGAACAACACTAAGATGCATGTCAGTACAGTCACATTTCCATTGTGAGCTCCACAGAACATAGCCATAAGCTCCTGGGGATGACATAGAGACAACCCAAACCCAGAGACAGCGTAGGGTTGTCAGGTAACAGCAGAACCTGGTAAACAGTCAAAACACAATTTCAAAAGTTTGTTTGATACTCATATTCACAATACCAATGCAGATCTGATTGCACATTGTTACAGTTTCTTTAGATATATACTGTTTCATGGTTATACATGGACTGACCACAGACTAATCACGTGTAGCTAGCAAATAAATTAATACACGGGCATCGCATGGCACAATCTTTCTATTAGAGTAATATTGCAGCTCCTCAAGCTTTCATTATGCTAATATAAAAGCTCATAAGAGACATAAACCATTCAGCTCTGGTTCCAGATCACTCATCACAGTGTGCTCTTGAGATGTAAGGACCGGTTTCTTTATATCTAGAGTTCAAATATCACTGAGCAACCAGACAAAATATGCAAATCTTCCATTTCCTTCTCTGTGACTTAGAAGACATGGATTCCTGCTATATGTTACACATTGGAGGGGAAATGTATCTATATAAATAAATCTGATACAGATTTCTTGTATGCGCTTGACCAAAATTCCTGCAGGATGATTATCACCCTGCACATTCCAATGAAGGTTTTGTAAAATTGAATTTGTGTATACATATACTTTTAGCACTTATTCAACAGGCAGATACTCTGCTCCTAAACTGAGAAATGTGATTTCCCCTTTTTAAACTCTGTATTACATTTGTCTGCATCTGAATTTGCTTCATGATGGGTGAATTTCAGTCCACCAAAAGTGAGAGCAAAATGATTATATATTTTGCCTTGCCTTGCCTCTCTTACAGTTTTGAAAAGTTCTATTTCATTATGAAAATTTGGACATAAATGGATTCTTTGAAAAGAATGTTAAGAATAAATCTTACATTATCAAGGGCAGCTGTCTCTTGTTTGTCTGTGAAAGTAATCTTCCTTCATATCCTGATATCTCAGACATAAGGAAATGATTCACCTTTGACACAAGAGAAAAATGTGTTTAAGTTCTAAGGCTGCATTTTTTGTAATACTGGGATATATGATTGAATTATATGCACTGGTATCCACATAGCCATATGGGTCAAATAATAAAAGTAATTTTGTAGATTAACATAACAAATATTTATATATCTCATTGCTTTTGAAAGTGTAAGTTTCACAAGCACATAATCTGTTTTATTTCAAATTCATGCGGTCCTCTTCCCTGCTCTCCCAGGAGCTAAAATAAAACAACGACCAAATATTCTAATAATAAAACTTGTCAGAGAGGCGGATTGATATGTCTTTTCTGGAAAATAATACTGTTTAAAGACTAAATCAAAGCAAAGTTTTCTGTCATTTCAAAGACAGTGTGCTGTCTTTGATACTATCCACTCCCATGATCACACTTCTCAGACAGTGAACTGAATTTGATCTCTAGCAAGTCACTAAGCTTTTTTGTTTGATATCAGAAAACTAAAAATTGATTAAAACATGTTACTATGTTAGTCTGTTCTATAGTTCAGTGTTTCAAATTCTTGCTATTAATTTATTTAGAGAGAGAAATTTAGATATGAATTCAATGCCACTTCAGGGAACATCCCAGATTATTGTGAAAAAAATCCAATAAAGAGTGAGTTTAAGGAACATATTAAAAATTACATTTATGGATTGACTTGCAGTAAAGACAAAGTAAAACATCCTAAGCACTTGGAGTAAAAATAGCTGTAAACTGATTGTGCATTCCAATCCCAGAATGCTTGATAATTTAAAAAAAAACAAATATAGATGGTATGGTTGATTCAATGAACCTTTATTCTTTCTCCATTCTGTGTGAAGAATGTCTCAGGACTACAATGCCCACGTTAGCAAAATAGTCTGCCATGAGCTTACATGAAATTCATTTACCTGAATGTTAATGATGTTTTACTGACATGTCATAAGCATTTGCCATGAGTCACCAACTAGAGCAGAGAAAAATGTAAATAACAATATGGTCAGAAAAGTATTAACCTCAGGGACATTTTCATGAGTAATGTGGACTCACGGTGTTGTATAGCCAGTCACGGTAAGGCCAGAAGCTCCTGGCAGCAGAGGATTTGTAGCCTCATTCTGGCTGCCATCAAGATGGTAAACAGGATGAAGAAAGTAAGGATTTATCTGGCTTCCAAATACATGATGATTGTGTATTTTCCCAGGTGATGTTCCTGAGCCATTCCACCACCCACTACCCCTTTTTTCATCATCATTTCCATTCCAACTCAGAACTTCTATATTCAAAGTGCAATTTTGCTTGTATTGCTTTGTATATCTACATCTACAATTTGGAAATTGTAATGTTGCCTTTTCCAAAAGAATTACTGTTTGGAAATTGCATTATTTCCCTTTTCTTCAACTCTGTAAATGGTAGATTTACATGAGCATAAACTCAGTACCTGTGGACTATAGTATAATGATCCTAATTCACCAGACTCCATCAGTGACTACACTGTTAGCAGCTGAATTCATGTCAGCAGTTGTAGTCATGCAGATACAGTTCAGCATTTCACTGTTGATGACAAACTCAAAGGCAGGTGAAGCCATGTGAGGAAAGGAAAAAGGGAGGAGAGGGAAGGTACCTCATTAAAGAGTTCTTAGAATAAAAAATATGTTAGCTCCCAAAGCAAAATGAAAACTACTCCTTCCTAATCTCTATTAACTGAGCTCATGATTTCCTCACTAATCATGAAATACTTTTGTAGAATTTGTTGTTTTAAAAGCTTCATACAGGAGTGTCATCATAATGATAATCTAATCATATATCTAAATAGATAAAAAAGTTGCCGCTACTCAGAACACTTCCAAACCTTCTATTTCTATTCAATAAATAGTTTTGGAATACCATATTCAGCAGAGGGACAGGGCAGGGGTCCTTTGTTTTCTTTCTCGTAAAATTATCTTTTATTCGTAGGAAGTCATTAATTTAGAGAAATAATTCAAAAAAATAGACAAGGACAGTAATATTTATTGAATGTAGTTGCTATAAAGGTTAGACAATGGGACTGAAAATCTTTGATTTAGCTTTTATTGTTGCCATAGTGAAAAATACACTGAAAAAAAAGAATTATTTTCCATGCCAGATTAAACAGCTATTTAGTTTTAGGGAGACTCTTTCCTTCCAGTCACACTATTATTTGAATGACTTCACCCTCTCCATAAACAATTAGAGGCTGCAACAAATTAAGATCCAGTTTCATATCATTCCTTGACAGAATACCCAGCCTCACTGACCATCTTTTAGGCAGGGAGCTCACCTCGTTCAAAACCATTCAATGATGTAAGAGTGTGTAAGATATTGCATCTCCCCTAGCATGGGGCTAACTAATTATCACACTGGTCACTTTTGGTGCCCGTGAGGAGGGTCTCTTGGAGCTGCTTCAAAAGGAAGGACATGTTTAATTTCAACTGTTCATGCTCTAACTTTTTGCAGAATCAAGGCAATCCATCTCAAAATATCAGCTTTCCAAATAAAAGCACAGATTTCTTTGCTAGTGACGCGTTTACAACTAAGAGCACAAACTGCTTTATTATTCTTTATGCTTCCACTTCATAACCTTCAGGACCTTTAGGAGCACACAGATCCTACAGCTCCTTGACTCCCAGCAATTAAACTGTTTCTCCAAGTATCCCCCAGCAACCATTATCAGAGACCAGACATCCCCTAGACAGAAATGATAGATTTTTTCTGTGGTCACTGAGACCTCAAATAATAGTTTAAACCCATATTTTTCTAGCTATTCCTTACAGGAATACTGAATGGGGAATAATCTATTGTCAGCTTATCTTCACAAGAGCAATACAACGTATAAAAAATTCCTTAGGATGCCTAGTATAGGAGAATATGCTATAGCTGTATCATCAATTGGTCTGAAGGCAGAGGAAAATAGTTTTCTTCTCTTTGCTTCAAATGCCAAAAAGTTGGAGAATTATATTGCATTTTGTCATGCCTATATGGAAACGTAGAAGAATGTTTCTGTACTTTACAGATGAAAGGATCCTAAAATATTTTCCAGCTATTAGAACTATTTTTTTAGGATGCAAGATAGGGATTTCTCATCTGCAGCTTTGGATTCCTTATGCATGACAAAACTTGAGACCCTAGAGAAACATTTTCAGGGTTTAGTATTTCATTAAGCAGCTTGTTTTTTATAAATTTAAAAAATGAAGTGCAAACAATATAATATTGAATGCACTGAAATGTATATAGTTACTTTTTCAGAAAAGGAAAATAGTAAAAAAAGTATTAATAAGTCCAACTACTAAATTGAGGATATGTAATGTCACAGGAGAAAGATAAAAGGAATTTACATTTAATATTACATATTATCATCCAAACAGCTGACTTCATGTTTTGATTCCAGTAAAAAAAATACCTTCATCTGATTCAGTCACTTTCTCACAAAAAAAGTGTGACTTTTCAAGAAATCATAAATATTACAGAAGGGTTGAAGCTTGTCAAAAAGTTAAATATAGAATGCTTGAGGAATATTGTGACATGAAAGATTTAAGGATGTGTGTATGCTTCAGCAGCTTAATGATAGAAATGTTCTCTCAATACCTTAAAACTTGTGATATTTATTATATTCACTGCTGTCACAAACTCAGCAGTGAAATATATATAATAACTACACATACATACATATGTTCCTTGTATAAATAGACTTGCTGAGATTGCAGAGACCTGCTAAATATTCTGCTAAGGCTAAACTTCTAATTAAAGCTATTTTCCTTCTAGCTGAAAATATGTTAATGTATGTTTCCACTACATGTTTATGGTTAGGGAAAAAAAAAGGATTAGATTTTAAAAATTACAATACTACAGTTTTAAATTCTGAATTGGCTTCACACTAACTGAGTTGGGAAACTGAGGTCAAAAGATGGTTATCCTAAGGCAATGAATTCTATGTAGTTAATAGACCACATTTTCGAGCTTTTATCAGATTTCTTCTTCCACAGGCATTAACTTGCAGGTTGCACAGGAATCATGTATTCAATGGCTCTGGTGACAGCCTGGCTATGGGAGTGAAAGCAAGTAAGTGAGAAGGATGCTTGTATTCCTACACGTTAAATGGATAAGGTCCAGGCTTAGTGACCTGAGCACACAGACAGACATGCTTTCTTGAATTTTGGAGGTGAAGACTGGAGCAGAGGCAACCACACACACGCTATCTCTTCAGAGTCATGCTGCAGACAGCCATGATTGCTCATTATTTCTAAGCCCTCCACTTAAGAATGAACAAGTCCTAGAATGAAAACAAGACCTGGCTTACTACCTCCATACCCACATTTCATCACTCAACCATGCTGTAACAAATGATTTTACCCCTTCAAGTCAAACCCCAGAGCATTTGAGTGTGAGAGGATACATAAAGACAATGTGGATATTAACCAAGTCTAGAAGTCTGCTTAGTAATTTGCTCTATGAACGCTTTGTTGCCATCCTCATACAGAAACAGACAACTATATGAATTGCTAGAATCTGCCTAGTCCAGCCAAGGTGTATTTCTCAGGAGACCTTTGAGGAACTCACCTCACACAAACTCAGCTTTGCAGTGGTGGTTACAGTCCAAGTGTCAGACAGGCACAGTAACAGATGAATACATCTGCTCCAAAAATGCCTCTGATGGATAATTATCAAGGATAATTTAGAATGGCTGTCTGGACGTGGTGTTTCAGTGGAAGGAGGAACGTCGGAGTAGAGCCAAGGTTAATGTGAACAGTTCCGCTGTAGTTTAAGAGAAGTAAGAGTTCACAGGAAGGTAGCAAGGACTAGGTTAGATATAAGCACAACTTTTTTTCTCTGTCTACAAGATATACAACTCTTGCGCCTGGAGTCAAGTTCTCTCAAAGCAATAAGAGAGCTCCATTTCCCTTTTTTTTGCATTCTACGTCTACAAACCAGGATTAGAATACCCAAAAATGAGCGGCTATTCTGGACAATAAAATTATTTTTACAGTACACAGTTTGCTATATATCAATAGCTTTGTATGTTTTGTAAAAGAAAGATGTGGACCAGAAATATGACTATGGGACCTGGGCTGCTGCACTTCGGTTCAGGTCAGCCATTCTGGGAGGAAGGAAGATAGCTTCTACCTGAGAACCCAGGACATGCTGAATTTGAGAATGGGCCAGACAGATTTGCTAAGCAGGGTGAATGAAAAGACAGTTCAGAGTTCATTGGTAGTAGACTTGCTTGCAATAAAGCCACAGCTAAGTCTCAGTACAAGAAGAGAGAAGGACTCATTTTTAGACACCCCGAGAAGATTATTTAAGCTTTACACCTTCAGAAAGTCTCCCCTATCTCCTGGAAAGTAAAACTAGAAGAAAAGAGATTTTCTTGCAAAAGTAAAATGGACAAGATTCATTAGAAAGGAATAATTTGCAGACACAAAAAAGGTATAATGATTTTTTCAATGAGTGGTACTCTCAACTCTTAAGTTTTTGTCAATTTTAAGTATTTATTTAATGTTAACCATTTATTTTTAAAAAACAATAATTAAAAAAACCCCTATACTTCAAAATTTCAACATTTGAATTCATGTGATGTCATAAAAATCTCAGACCCCAACTGAAAAAAAACCCAAACAACTTTATGTAACTTTAACTATGATTCAGTTGCAAGCAGGTAGTTAGAACTAAAGCATCCAAAATAAACAGAAAACTAAAAGTAATCTTCGATATATATATATATATATAAACACGATTTCATGGCTCTATATACCTCATTTGACAATTGAACATTTTGCTTTAGAACTGTGAGACACCATAATGACCATGCCCACAGAAATAAGAAGAGAGATTTTAACCTTCATTTAAATAAAATTAAAACTTTTGCAAAATATTAAATAAATCAGTTATTAACATTAATTTCTAAAATATTTTTTTAATTTATAAAGAACATATATTAAACATCTGTCACCTTGTTTCAAGAATATATATATATGTATAAATAAATTAGTGGAGGTTAAACATTTATAAGTTTGGGTTTTTAAACAGCTGACACAATTACAAGAAAAGGGTGATAGCATATTTATTATGGGCCTGAAGTGAGCAGTTTTGGCTGCAGCAGTACCACAGGTAGAAATGCTTTCATCTTCATAAGTAGTATTATGTTGTTTTATACAAACAATATCTGGATCCAGTCCATAAGATTGGCTACATATATGTAGACATACTGTAACTGAAGAGAAACTAGCAAGAGAAACAATTGGTTTAGCATGTAAGTAGGTCTTAGTAACACAGATGGTGCTTTTTTGTTGTTGAAAGCCTGTTAACTAAACTATTTCCATATGTTGATTTACGTAGTTTCATTGCTGCAGATTGTAACACAGCCCTTGACAAGAGACAAAGCAGATCTCAAAACTCAGGGGGAAGATGGAAAATCACAGCTACTGGTACAAGGAAAAAAATGGAAACACTGCTTGCCTGTGCTGTGAAGATTGTGTAGGTAGTAGTCATAACTTTGTGCTTAAAACCATTACAATATAAAGTTTTTCTTCTTGCTATCAACATATCTTCTAACAGTCCTTGCTTACAAATTCCCATAAAGACTCTTGAATGACAGTTCTTTCATGCTGCTCTGCAGAGCCGGCTTCTGCATCGTTACAAGCTTAGGAATCTTCATCTAGGGGATGTTTCTAGTTAATGTTGTCTTGAAGTCTTTTTAAGTAGAGGGACAATGGAGAAGGTTCCCAGACACATTCTCCTGTTCCCTGCCCTCGTTCTGGAGGAAGAAACTGTCTTAGAATTGCAAATGACTTTGAGCTGGCAAAGCTGTTTTGTGGAATAGAAAAAGTCATGCACATTCAGAAAAATGGGTTTATGGGACTAAGCATGGAATGTTCAGTAAAGCTAACAAACGGACATGGAGCAGAAAAAAGGTGGAACCTCTGCTGAGTTGTGTGAGATTTCCTATACTATTCTTGCTAAAAAAATTCCGAAATCAACTGGATTTTTCTCTTTTAAATTCTTGCAAAATCATGTTTGAGAAACAGGGACTAGCTATCACTGTGCCTTGTTCCACTTTCTACAATGAAATAGTTTATTCTGTTCTTGAAAGGCTAGTGTTGGTTAACCAGTATTCAAGTGTTTTAATATCTACGTGTAATCATCTACCATCACTTATGAAACAGTATTTTGCAGTATAGAACAGACACATTTCTTTCTGGGTCCCTCTTAAGTTTCAGGTGACAGTAGATGTTACTGGATCTCATTATGAAGTGAAAAACCAAATAAATCTCCAAAATTTTATTTGTTTAAACTATAGAAGGTATGATTTCATAGAAATCATTAGGATTTGTCACTTGCATATGATCTCAATGTAAATCAGTAGTAAATACTTCCATGACTTAAAGCAGCAGACAAATGTCTAATTTTGAGCCAGCAGTAGGGAATTTGAGTAGTGGTGTTTGTCCTAATGGAGAAAAAGAATGAAAAGCAATACAGTCTCATCTATATATTTATATAGTCCCTTTTATACACAACTTGTTCTCAGAAGACTTAAAAATTTATTTCAAAATAGCAATTCAATAGCAATTTCATAAGAGATTTAAGCTAAGTATTAAAATTAGAGACGGAAGGAAGGGGACAGTTCTGTTATCAAAATATGATGACAGTTTCACCTGTCTCTATTACACATATTTTTATACTGTATTATTAATTAGGGATATGATTGATCTCTGGGGGACTTTAAAATAGATAGAACCTTTTTACATACACGTTGGAGGGGTAGATGTTTCTGAGAGTATTCAAAATTTTGATTATGAAAAACATGCTCAGACCATCTGATGTGCAATACCAGTAACTTCCATTGTTAGCATACAAAGCCTGTGGCAATTTATTCTCATGACCAAATGGAATAGTAACAGTTCTCCTTGGAGTCAAGCAGAATCTTTTTAATTAAATATATTTGTCATAAAGAGATCAATCAACTAAAAAAAACAAAAGCAGAACTGTGTTCCTCAAAACTTTTTAATCACAAAAGGTTTGTGGGATCCATGACAAAGTCTCTTATCAAAACCAGGTGCAAGCAAGCTAGTGGTTGGTCACTCCCAGTTTTTGTGTGAAATGTGGCTACCCTCTAGTGCCATCATCTCCACCTTTAACCACCCAGAAGTCTTACATTCATGGAATATCAAACAGATACAAAAAGAGACACTGAAAGAGTATTTCAGAAGCTAAAAACAGAGTAGTTAGAACACATTGTTCCTTTTTCCCCTACTTTATGCTCCCTTTGCCCTCCAGGATAAAACCCTATTGTAGATTTTGTGAAGATAAAGAGTGAGACTGGCACAACTCCAATAAACAAATCATTCAAAACTCTCATTCACCCAGACACAATAATGATAATATATTTAAGGTGGTCAAAGTTATTCCCGTACTAAACTTTCCCTTGTGTCCCTCTTTTCTTCACTCCTTAGCCACAGCTACATTCCTACAATATAAAACTTCCACATACAAATTCAGATTTGTATGCACTCAGTCTGCTCTCCAAATTGGTTGGGCTGTGAGGTTACCATTTCTCTCTCAGTAGAGTATGTGTAGGTATATGAAATATCTTAAGTTTCAGTACAGCCTACCAATGGATAATTTGAGGGGAAAAAGCAAGGCATAAGAGTTTTTAGCTCTCTCGCTTTCATTTTTCCCAGAGGGGAAGTAGCAAAGGTCTTTTTGTGCCCAGGCTAAATCCTCTAATATATCAGTTTCTGTTATAGAGTGGAGTTCTGCACCACTCATGCTGAAGTGTGTGTGTGAGCTGAGGAAAGTATGTCCGTTCTAAGCCACTGGAAAAAATGAAGAGGATACTACCAAGCAGCATGTGCTCAGAAAATCTATAATGCATGGTGGAAAAAAATCCCATAGAGGGTGGAACATTTTATGACTATACTACTAAAAGCCACTCACTTGCATTGCAGCCTAATATATTTCAATTCCTTAGTTTAGTTTTATATTAGGATATAAAGGTGTAATAATGTTGTAAAATTTATTATTGACAGGACTTCTTGATGCCAGTGGAAACTGGTAAGATCACATCATATGACGATGATATCACTCATATGTAAATTTGCTTTTACAAATTTGCCAAGGAGAGCACTGTCTATAAATATATTTATTCTACTTAATAAACAACTTCTATTTCATCATGGCCAACACAGTCAGAGAAGTGAATTGTTCTGACAAGGAATGTTATAAAACATGATGAGTCCACCAAATCCTAGACTTGTTTCACGTTTTTTGTTGGGTTTTTGGTTGTTTGTTGTTGTTGGATTTTTTTTGACTGGTTGTTTTGGGGGGTTTGCAAGGGGTTGGGGGGTGTATGTGTGTAATTTCCTACAACTGGGGGTCATAGGAAGATGTCTGACTGGAAGAACACAGCATCATCACCACCAGAGAGGATAAGATCTGACTAAAGGAGAGAAAAAGACATTTACAAGAAATATATGTACTACTAGGCAAGAATAAGCAAGGGATTCATGTCACCACAAGGAGCAAATAGCTAGCCTGGAGCCATTGACACAGACATATATGATATAAGGACCAAAATCTAAGATAATGGGCTGTTTTACATATGACCCTTGGTTTAAGACTGTGATCAATATTGTTCTCCAAAAAGACCACAACATTAGCAATAATTAAAGTTCATGTTCAACCATGCAAGGTCAGTAGCAAAGTCAGCAGCTTAAGTCATTTCAATGAATCATGTGCGTGCAAGATTAGGCAATATAAGGATTGCTGAGGAGCAGATTAACTCACTGTGGGCAGGTAAAGACTTGGAAATGTGAAGCAGACAGCTTCTAAAAGAGACGACTCATACAAAGTATGAGTCTTCAGTTAGAAGAGAAATGATGTTACAGCATCTAGGTTTTGTGCCTAGTGCCTAAGCCAGTTATTAGCAGGGAGGAAGAAATGAAATATGAGGTACTCACAGTGCAGAAATCTTCTATTTGTGCTGCTTCTTCTGTCCCTTAAACCGGCCACTGTCATAACCTCGTTGTTCAAATCTGCCATGAGCAGACAGGTAAAGCAGAACAAAATGGAGCCTGAGGATTTAGGTATAATAGAGAGCTGGTAAAACAAGACAACTGAAATAGTATTATATGAGGGAGGAACTTGTCCTGAAAATACAAAGAGGGAAAAAGGAAGGGGTAAGGACATGGCAATATATACTATAAATTAAGAATATTTTGTCTCTTAAGTGCAGAAAAAATCATGGGCAATGGCAAAGGCGAATGCATGGTGTTGTTATAATGGAATCATCCGCTATATACCACCAGAGCCAGAAGAAGGGAATGAGGGGTTTTGTGAGCAACAAAATAAGTCATTCAAACCACCAGGCTTACAAATAAAAGTGAATTTGTGTAGCCCATTGTAGTGCATTGACCCTGTCTGGATGCCAAGCACCCACCAAAGCTGCTCTATCACTCCCCTTCACAAGTAGACAGAGGAAAGAAAATATAACGAAAGGTTCACGACTTGAGACAGAGACCAGAAGAGATCACTCAGGGAATATCATCAAGGGCAGAACAGACTCAACTTGGGGATTTTAATTGAATTTATTACTAATAAAATCAGAGCAGGTAATGAGAAGTAAAATAAATGTTAAAAACACCTTCCTCCGACCTCTCCCTTCTTCCTGAGCTCTGCCTCCTCCCCCAGAGGCACAGGAAGTCAGGGAATGGGGATTATGGTCAGTTCATCATACACTGTTTCTCTTGCTGCTCAGGGAGAGGAATCCTTCTGCTCCAGCATGAAATCCCTCCCACAGGAGACAGTTCTCCATCAACTCCTCCAATGTGATTCCATCTCATGAGAAACAGATCTCTGTGAGCTGCTGCAGCATGGGTCACTCTTCCATGGGGTGCAGTCCTTCAGGCACAGCCTGATCCAATGAGTCCCCCACAGAGTCACAAGTCCTATCAGGAAATCTTCTCCAGTGTAGGCTACTCTTTCCATGGACCTACAAGTCCTGCCAGGAGCCTGTTCTAGAGCAGGCTTCCCACAGGTCCAAAGCCTACTTTCAGGCATTCACCTGCTCCAGTGTGGGTCTCCTCCATGGGCTGCAGGTGGATCTCTTCATCCTCGTGGATGTCCATGGGCTGCAGGGGCACAGCTGCCTCACCATGGTCTGCACCACGGGCTGCAAGAGAGCCTCAGCTCTGGAGCCTGAAGCACCTCCTGCCTCTCCTACTCCACTGACCTTGGTGTCTGCAGGGCTGTTCCTCTCACATATTCTCACTCCGCTCTTCTCTGGCTGCAATTAAATCTTTTCAATAACTTTTTTTTCCTTCTTAAATATGTTATCACAGAGTCATTACTATCATTCCTGATTGGCCAGCAGCCAGTCTGTACTGGAACCAGGTGGCATTTTCTCTGCTGGACATGGGGGAAGCTTCACACAGCTTCTCACAGAAGCCACCCCTGGAACTCCGCTCCTACCAAAATCTGACCATGCAAACCCAGTACCAATGCAAAACACAGCACTGTGAGGGCTGCTATGGGAAAAATTAACTCAGCCAGACTCAATATACACATTCACTCTGTGAAAAGGAAGATAGCAAAGGGGTCAACTCTTAGTTAACTCGTATGCATTGGTAACAACTTCTAAATGCAAGAATAGAAGACATCAATGGACAGAAAGTACGGAAAATGGTTAATAACACCTAAATAGAAAATATCTAGAGACACAGTGAAATGATGGGGTTCATGATCCTTAGGAAAAAAAAAAGAAACTATAACAAAACAAAAATGAGGCATTCATAGAAAGTGGACTTCTATAAATTCATAGAACTGGTAAACAAGGAGTCCTAGGAGAGAAAAAAGAAATTAAAGTGAACTGACAGTTCCATTAAGAAATAATATTAAGGTCATGGGTGCAAAATAAACTATAACAGGAAAAAGATTAAAGGTGCAGTAAGAGATGAGCTTGATGAAATAATGGGCCTTCTGTGAATTTCAAACATAAAAAGAAAGTGGAAACTATGTTTGGTTACTATGGTCAAATACAAAAAGCAGAAAAAGTGCATAGGGAGAGAGCAAGAAGAAGATACAACGCAAAACTGAAAACCTTTAACTAGGAAGCTAAATTATATCAAGAAATCCTTCCACAAGAGGAAAGACTGGTTGACTACTTGTTGACTACTTGTTGTAGTGTGGTGTTACTGCGGGCTGATCCAGGAAAAGTGAGGAGTTAAATAATTTTTTTGCAAGTTTTTCCTGCAAATGTCATAAGGCAGTCATAATTAATGCAATTATCAGAGGGTAAGACCTCTTCCTCTAATAAGGAAGGAACAGGTCAAACAATATCTTAATATTCTCAAAACAGTTGAAGCATCTGGCCTTCACTGCAGTGCAATTAAAAAGCTGGCTGATGAAATCTCAGTATCATTAGTTGTTATCTCTGAGAAATTAGACAGAATGGAGAGACAGGCAAACATTCTTTGAAGGAATGAAAATGTAAAAAGAAGCCAGAAAATAACAGACTAACCAGCTTAACATCAGCGTCTGGAAAAGTACTGGGAGAGCTATGTAAATTGTTTTTAAAAACCTAGACAGAAACACAAAAATGAATAGCAGCTGGTATATTATCAACCAGAAATATAATACCAAATCAATTTAATATCTCTCTCCCACAGGCTAGCAAGATACATGGGTAGAGGAAAACCACGTGATATTTAGCTTGACTTCAGAAAATTTTCAGCACTACTAGTATAATCTTAAAGAGGAAAGAATAGCCTCAATGAAAATATAAGAAGAAAGATACAAAGCTAGTTGTATCAAATTCTGAAAGCAGTTATGATGAGCCCTGTGTCAAAACAAAGGAATGCAACTGTGAAATTCTGCTGGGGTCTGTCCCGAGTTAGGGTTCTCATTAGTTATGAGGTTTAAATTTATTAAATATGTAGATCGTACATGAGTGGGAAGACTGCCAGTATAGCTGAGGATATACCTAGAACTCACAACAATCAAGACAAAGTGCAAGGTGTCATTTGAAAGACAAGTCCAAGGTATTAATGCAAGAGGAAAGCATCAACTAGGCAGTAGCAGTAAATAATTGCTTGCAACCATTTTCAGGTTTGCTGTAGGGAGCAGCAGATTTGAAAGTGTTCTGTGTTCATTCTAAGCAGAAAAGGACTTAATTTAAAGGAGATTTAGACAGTTCTGAAAAGTAAAAGTATTTAAATTTAATTTTTCTGGGAAGTTTGTATCTTTCCAATTTCATCTAACAATGCGTTCAGTCTCAGTATGTGTCTGTCATCACTGACCTACATAGTTCTGCCTTGGACATATCAATGGGCCGAAAGATGTTCTGTCGTTTCATGCCTCCAATCGTATGATTTTATGTCTACCCAGAAGCTACTGCAGCCACCTTCAGCGGCTAAGAGGCAAATGCATATTGCTTTCCTACGTGAGAATCCAGCTGAGATGCAGGAATGCATGACAGGATCACCATATGCTCCACTCTCTCACAGCTCCTTCCTGCCAGCTCTGAAGTATACTTCATCCCTTCTGTATAAACCATATGCACAGAGAGTGCTGATAAGGAGACACCCTGCAGCCAGTGTCGGCAGGTTTCAGCAGATGATGCCTTCAGTACTTGCTCAAAATTTGGATTTACTTTGGATTTACTTTTTTACATTGCAGTTTGGGATTCTGCAATGTACCTGCAAGCACCAAGCACAACACCCTTGCTGGGTGACCTCACGCAGGTACCAGGGTCCATACAAAATTTGAAGACAGAACAATGTAGAGAAGAAAGAGCAGGAAAGACCTGCAGCAATTCAGGATTTCCTAGTCAATCCAGGTATAGATAGGATGTTCCTATAGGCACAGCATGCATTTTCTTTGGCACCTCGATAACCTTCAAAGCACCTTTTAAAGGTATTAGAACATCAGTAGCTTTTAGCACTGCAGCAATATGAGAAGACAAAAAAATTACAGGAATATGTTTGCATTTCTTTTAAAAACAGATTTGCATGCCAAATCTATCAGAAAAGACCCACTCATCTATCACAATTAGGAGAGATATATTCCTCAAGTATTCAAATCATTAAAAATGTATTTTAAATAATTTTTTGGTAAATCTGTTACAGGCTACTGTTTAGTGTGGGTACACTGCTAAGATCTAATAATTAACAAGCCCCTGTCTGGTTTTTTTTTTTTGCATGCCTCTGATATCTGAAAATTAATAACAGCCAATCTTAATTTCCTGTGTGAAGAAAATAAACCTCTCTTTCCAATGTTATTCTGATTTTGAGCTTTAATCTACTGCAGAATATCTGAACTCTCTAAAATGAAGAAAGCTGAACAACATTCAGTCTAGATAGAATCTCTCTACACACGTGTTATGATAATGGTAACATAACCAGTGGGAATATAAATTCACTGCCTGTGACTTTGTCACAGATATAAAGATCTTCTGGAGAAGGTATGTACATCAAGCCCAAGAATATATGACATTTCTCCACCTCTGCAGGAATCAGTTCATCAGATAATCTTTTTAAGGAAATTCCAGCACTGTAATTTGCCTTTTTGCTTTTAAGCAACAATGTGATAATGCAAAAGCCACGTTCAATGATTCAGAATGATTTAGTTTGCAGGAAGCCCATTAATTTAACCATATTTTCCCATACTTTTCATCACCATGTCCTGTCATCTGGAAATAATAGAAACCTTAGCAGTAAATTCTGAAAGCTAAAAAAACCCTGCAAGTACAGTTCACGCGGTACTTACTGGCAAGCTAATGTTAGCCCAGCCTAACCAAAATTAGAGTTTCTTGGTTAACCTGGATTAGCTTTCTAGTGAAAAGGATACTGAACTGACAATCAAAAGCAAATGTGTTGTAGTTCTATATTTATTTACATGAAAGACAGATATATGGAACTTGAATGAAAAATATATGGAAAGCAAGAATTTTCTTGTTGCTGAAAAATGTATAATAATAATAGTAATAATTACTAATACTCTGTGAATGCAAAATAGGACTAAGAAAGAGAAAGGGGATCATCCTAATTCAAGTGTGACTAAAGTTTTCAGTACTGCTCACTCTTAAAAATGTAGGTCAGATAATGTTTTTTAAAAATATGTGATTACTACACTCTTATTGTAAATTTATCTTTCCTGTATTCTGAAAGGAAAAATTTCTGTAAATTTTTTGAATCTTTCACTTGTGTCACTAAATTTAGTCTCCCCAGAACATTTCTCAGTCAGAATATCAGCCTAAACTCAAGCAAGACTTTCTAGTCTAGACCCATAACAAAGCTCATATATTGGTTTCTGTAGCTCAGTTATAAGTAGTAAATATTTTTGACCATGGGAATGTGTTTCAGACGGATTTGATGTTCTCTTAAGGCAATTATCTAAACAAGTCTTTACTATTTTTTCATTAAAGTGAAAAAAAAATCTCTTCACATAAGAGGTGGAAAAGAAGATGAAAAGGGTGCTTCCACTGTGCTAATTATGGCTTGTGATTTCTAGGAAATGTCATGAATTAGAAAGTCTCTATACACTGGGCCAGTTCTTATGCTCTTTAGTTAATTGAAAAGTAAGTAGCTCCTTGTATCCCCCAGTAAATGTCTCTATGTAAATATATATGTGTACATCCACACACAAATATGTGTAGATTTTTGTCTATTTATTTGAGGACAGACAGACAGACGCACAGGTATACATACACAGGTTATGTGTGTGACAATGTCAGACCTGGCAATAGCTCTGCTTGGGATAGAATATGAAACAAAGCAGAGGATAGGACATCTCAGAGGCTGCAGTGCCTTCCCTACTTACATGAACCTTAATGGTCAAATGGCTCACAGACATGAATTATTAATATGCACTAGATATTGATTATTTTAGATCAGTCACAAAGTGGTTGCATCACAAACTTGATCACTGTTTTACTTTGAAGTAAAAGAACTTTGAGTTCCTTTTCCGATTTGTTAGCAAATCCCTGCAAGGTCTGTAGTAAACAATGATAAAGAAAATGCATAACAGAAATTCTCAGGATTACTTGGTTCTGTAACGTATACTCAGTTCCCTTACAGCTTCCTTTTCTGTTTTTCTAATTGTTATATATGCGTGTGAAGGTGATGTTGGTAGCAGAGTGGTCAGTGAATCTGACCTTAGTGTCGCTGCTTTCATTAAGGAGTGTGCAGCCACTCTGATCACAACCCAATTCCTGTAATAGGGAATTTGCAGTTAAACTATCTCTCCATTTCCATGCCTGCTATCCTTAGGCTGTTGCAATTGAAATCTGAAACCTGTTATACTGCTGAATTTTAGGCACATGAATAAATCTATTTGTAAAGAGACTACTCTAAATGTAAAGTGGTTTCCTAGATTTAGGTCCTACCCAAAACAATATGGAAAAATTTATAAAGCTGTGAAGATGGAAAGAGGGATTTTCCTTGAGGATTGTAAGTTCAGCACCTTAATCAATAAGCCCTCAAAAACTGAAAAGTGAATAAACACAAAGAATAAAATATTTTATTTTCTTCTCTATTACTGCTTGAATAATACTCTCTACTAAAGAAGTTTATGGTCCATGAATACATTTATGATGATCAGAACACCTAGCATGAAGGACAAGTTGATACATATTTTTATATAATTCCAGAAACTGAACAGAACAGACTAAAGTGTTTTCAGAGATATTATATCTATATTACGGAACTGGAAGACAGTGTCAAATCAGAAATATACAGTGACTTTTTTTTAGTTTTATTTATTTTATTTGCATAATCAATGAAAAAAAGACATGAAAACACTATGCAAATATCTGCTATAAATTAGCTTGGGTTTTATAAAATAATTTTATCAAATATTACACCATATCGTATTTTTCTAGAAGGAAAAAGTAATTTATCACAATTATTAGTGAACACTGTACTGATTTCCATTTCGCTCTTTTGCTCTCCTTATGAATAGTGGGAAACAGAACTAAAATGCACAAAATATTTGAAACCCAGTTCAAAGATGTAGGATGACAATGAAAATATTTAGATGCAGAATTGCAAACTACTCTTTGATTCCTTTGACACTGTATTTAGGGACACACTTTCATTTTAAAAAGGTTGTCTAATAAGAATTCTAGAGAATAAAGTCGACTGAAATCAGAGACATCTGATAAAATCTAATTAAAATGTATTTGTTTTTCATCTATTATTTTTAAGAACTTCAATACAAAATGTGAATTTGATCAGATATATTTCTCTAAAAATAAGAGGATCAAATAAATTTTCTAAAAAGATAGCAACTTATTACATGTAAAGAATGTTGTTTATATTAGTTTGAAAAAATCTGGTTCGAAAGGGAAAGAAAATACTAACTTCTTAATTTACTTGTGCCAAATATTTAGATTACATACATATCTTTGTTTCCTGTTCAGCAACAGGAATTTAGTTAAAGAATTCCTTTTAATCCTGACAGTCCTAGTGTGTCAACAGAAAGAACCAGTTTCTGAGATACTGGGATCATAGGATTATGTTCAGCTTCAGAACTAATTATCAGGACTTTGAGCTGGAGGTACAGAAGCAGGCACTGTGTTGTGCTTGTTGCTCCATGTGCTAGTAAGATCAGCAGTTGTATTCTTGGGCAGTTCTCAGCAGCTACTAGTCTCTTCTCTTTTTGTGAAGGACATCCTTAGTGAGTCTAAAAAGACAAAAAAATCTGAAAAGACACTTCTCTATGTAGAATGCAAAAAAGTAGACAACTTCAGTAACTTACAATAAGAATGGAAAATATATACTCCCAAGACTCTCTGAAGTGAGAACGCCACATGCAAGACCATCATCATATACAGAATAAACTGAATTTCCTTATAAGATTTTTTTAAAAAAAAATTCTTATAAACTATCATATAAGAATTTTCTCTTACATGTGCATTAATATGCCTGGAAAATATCTCAGTCCTGATGCACAAAAATTTAGTGTCAGACAAACTTCTGATCAACTTCTGATCAAATCTTTGTAAATAGCGAAGATTCTGGCAAGGAGTAAGTACTAAATTGTTGAACAAAAAAAAAAGGTGAATTAATTTCATCCATTTTAAACAGTCTTCATCTGGTAGCACATGTGAAAATTATATTGAAGACAATAGATAAAACGATGACAGCCTGGTATGCATGATTTGCATCTACACCACTGAAGAAATCCTCCTTCAGAACAGTGAGTGTCCTACAGTGAGCACTGTCATCAAAATCAATAGCTCAGATGTCTGAGGATATGGAGATTGCAGGAAACCAGATGTTCCTGGATTTTACTCATCCTATGTTCTCAGAAAGTGAAGGCATAAGCATATGATTATCTGCGTTCCAGATAAAATAGCAATTCCATGCTTTATACACCGTTTCATCTTAAATTCCTCCTCAAACATTGGTTCAGAATACTCGTCTGAGCATACGTCCTCACACCAACCTTCTTCTGTGAGCCTTTACTCTGGATTTTTCATTATCCCAAATAACAAGCAGCAGGACAAGAGGAAATGGCCTCAAGTTGCTCCAGGGGAAGTTTAGATAGAATATTAGGAATAATTTCTTCCCTGAAAGTGTAGTCAAACACACTAACTGGCTGCCCAGGGAAGTGGTAGATTCACCATCTTTGGAGGTATTTAAAAGACAGGTTGTTGTGGCACTTAGGGACATGGTTTAGTGATGGACTTGGCAGTGCTGGGTTAACAGTCGGACTCAATGACTTTAAAGATCTTCTCCAACCTTAATTATTCCATGATTCTGTGAGATCGAATTGCACATGGTAAGGCAAGCTGCTTTCCTCCAGAACTGTCATATTTTTTCTTCCATAAGCAGGAAAGCAAGAGATGTTGTTCTCACAGGAACCTTTGTATTTGAGGGATTTTCTAAATGACAAGATGGAGCTGAATGTTACAGCCAGATGTAAAGTTAGATACTGACTGCTTAAAGTGATGGAATAAAATCTCTGTACATTAATCTTGTGTCTGTACCAGCATGTTGGGACTTAAACAAAATGTCCATAGCTGTTCAGGCTGCTTACTGACCTGCTCAAACTCACTCCATAGAATGAATCAAGGCATCTATTTCTCAAGGCCAATAAAACTCCAACACACTTGAGTGTGCCTTAAATACAGCCACCCAGAGGCAATAGGGATAGCCAAAATATTCCTTCCAATCAATTAAGGAATAGCTGCTTGGAAATCATGTTTCATCTTGGAGGCAACAAAAGCTTATGAGGAAACGCAAGACCAAAGCTTGAGAGTTGGTTGCTCTTCTCAGATTGAGTGTTTTGGAAGATAGAGGGTTTCTTTAAAAGAAAAGCACTGAGATTGGAGTGGTGCTGGGATATGTTTGTGTGTTCAGGAGTTAGAGACTAAGATTTTTCAGAAAGGAAACAAGCTAACTGTGGCTGGCAATAGAGTCATGACATTAATATGAAAATCTTGAATTATTTTTTTGATAATATATCATATTACAGGGCACTTAATTTTACCTGATTGTGACAGTTTTCTGAGGGAAACATCTGCAATGGATTGAAGAATACCTTATACTACTGGGCAGTGATTTTCAATGACCTTTGATCTATAAACTCAAAAATGTTTCCTAGGGAAGATGAAGGCAACTATTAGAAAGACAAGATTTATGGCATATAGTTATGGGAAATAGTCTCTGCAATTGGGATTTCTTATGACTTTTAGTAGATGGAGTGTTGAAAATTGATCTATCACCAATCATGCATTTTCCTACTGAATGAAAAATGGTCCATAAAATATCATCATAACAATGCATATTTGCTTTGCATATGTTAGTAAGACTGTGAGGAAATCAAGCTGAAATAACTGGAGTCCAAATGCTGTCTTATTAACAAGCTGAAGATGAATACTGTACTGTGTCCTGTGTATACATGTATGTATTGTGTCCAGCACATATATATGTACTCTCCTTCAATCCAGGAAGGACACTGAGGTGCTGGAGCAAGTCCAGAGAAAGGCAACAGAGCTGTGAAGGGTCTAGAGGGTAGGTCCTATGAGGAGTGGCTGAGGGATCAGGGGGTGTTTAGACTGGAGAAAAGGAGGCTCAGATGTGACCTTATCGCTCTCTACAACTCCCTGAAAGGAGGGTGTAACCAGGTGGGGGTGAATCTCTTCTCCCAAGCAAACAGCAATAGGATGAGAGGAGATAGTCACAAGCTGCACCAGGGGAGGTTTAGACTGGAAATTAGGAGGAATTTCTTCACAGAGAGGGTGATTAAACATTGGATTGGACTGCACAGGAAGACGGTAGGGTCCCCATCCCTGGGAGTGTTCCAGAAATGACTGGATGTGGCACTCAGTGCCATGGTCTAGTTGACACGGTGGTGTTCGGTCACAGCTCGGGATCAATGATCTCAAAGGTCTTTTCCAACCTAATCGATTCTGTGATTCTGTGATTCTATAAAGGCTTACTAGTGCTGTAGATAGCAGCCTCACAAGTGCTTAGATGACTGTAATATTATCAGGGCCCCCTACATTGTCATTTGAAAAGTGATGTATCTACAGATCTCCAGTATGGTTCTCAAGGGACAGTAGTTACATTTTGCAGACAGTTGCATATTTTCTCTTTCCCCTAATTTTTCACTATTTTGGTCTTGAACTATATATATTATTAAACCATGCCTGACATTCAGCTGAGTCAGTGAGTGTTTTCTGCTGTAAAGTTTCTGGTGAAAGTATAATGTTTCTTCTGCAGAGGCTCTGTGATGCTGTTGCAGCTCTCTGATACCCTTAGTCAAAAAAAATTATCTCATGTTTATTTTAGGATCCTTCCCATCTCAATCACCACCACATATTTTTTTATTAAGCTATTTAAACTAATTTTTTCCATTTTTGCCAGCACAATGCTTTAAATTGTCATGGCTTCAGCTTGTTACTTTCTGAAGTTGAATCCTACAAAGTAATAGCTTCATTTTTCTCTATACTATCTGTAGAAATTGTATAGTTCTGCAGACATTAGTAGCTTGGGACAGCTTATGTTGCAGGATTCCTACAATATCTGCTTTCTTGGTTAACCAAGTCATTAAGATGTGTAGCTGATTATAGGTTTTAGCCCCTAACAGAATCTGCCTACTCTTCGTATCACCAAGTATTTCATTAGCTATTATTTTTCAAACGTCTTATTATAAATGGACAAGTCTTTCACGCAGCTGTCATTAATCCAGTGTTCCCCCAGAAAAGATATTTAAAGGTTTTCACCAGCACTCAATGTTACTGCTATAGTTTTATAAATGCTATACTTCACTTCTGTGTTTGCTTCTTTCCTTGCTATCTTCCTAGAATAGATTCTCACCTTCACTATCTGGGATGTATATAACACTTATAATGTAAGGAAACCACATGAACATATTTGAATTTCAAATGACTATGATTATTAGTCATAAACACAGACATAGTTATATATGACATAAATAATAGCTGGCTTGCATGATTAAAGATTAAAAATACAGTAATTTGGAGTAGAAAATTTTAGGGGACCAAAGACAAAATCCATACAGACAGGATGGGAATTCAGAAAAAATATTTTCAACAATATATACATAGAATAGTTTTTGGATGAAAAAGGGTCCTTTTCTGTTCCTGCAATTGCACAGCTAATGCCATCTTCGTAGCTGGATAAGACCCCTCACACTGTGTATCATTTGTTTAGTTATTTTTCCTCCAAACAGCAGAAAAGTTGACTTGGCATTTGTCCTACTTTCGTCCAGGACGGGTAATTTTTTGCAGTAGCCATGAGGGGGCAGAGCCTGGGGCCATGGGTGTGGCCAGTGGGTTATTCTATGCCCCCTCACCTCATTGCTGGGCACTGGAGAAGGGATGCTCATGTTTTGGAGAAGATGTGTGCCCATTTTGATGGGAGAAATCATGGCTGGGAAAAAAAGAAGAAACCAGTTGGTGTTTGTCATGGGCTTTCCTTGTAAATCGTTTCTTTGTCTCACACCTTTTGTTACTAATATTGTTGCTGTTACAGTTCCTTTTCTTATCTCATTACTGTTTTCAGTAAAGTGTTTGTATCTCAACTTGTGATTTCCACCTTTTGCCTCTCCAATTCCCAACTCCATCCTGCTGGAGCAGGAAGGAGGAGGGGAAGGGGGGAGCGAGCAAGCAGCATCTGGTTTGGGAGAATCTCGGTGGGGGCACTCAATTGGGGGCACTGTATTTGTACTGTCAGAATGAAAATAACAAAATTAGCTGTGGGCCTTCTAATTAGCTAAGAATTTTTACATTGCCTATTAGGAAATGATAACTTTCTGAAGATACTGATTCCCCTCCTGCTGTCATTGAACATGGCAAATATTCTCATTTAGAGACTGATCAACTTCCTTTTTAACACTCAATAGAATTTTCTTTTTAACTGATCCTAGAAATGCTTTAATTTCTGACATAAACACACCTGAAGATTTTGTTCTTACCTTTTTCAAATAAAGGTGTAGCCAGGCCATTTCTTTCTGGTTGTAGGAAACCATGATGACCGTGATTTTTCATTAATGATTTCTCTATAGAGGTTTTCACAGATAAGCAGAATCTTGATTAATCTACTTTGTTACAATAAACACAAATATATTATATCCCAAATGGCTCAGGATTCAGTTAAATAAAATAATATTACATGCTTTTAAAAATGTTTTGAACCGTGGTTCTTTTTTCATACTAAAGAATATGTGGGCTCTTTACCTTGTTTTCCTACCCAGGGAACATAACTTCTTATCTCCTACTACTCTGGGCAGTTGTCTCTAATTATTCTGCAAAGCACTTGCAAAAGAACTTGTGAAAACCGCTAATGCATTGCACTGTAGGATTTTATTACTATTTTGTGTAATGACTTTGTCATCTATTGAGTTACTTTTGTACTCTCCTACCTGAAAACATGTTATAGAAAGTTAATTTTGAAGAGATTTCCAAATTTTTAAAGGCACTAGATGTATGTAAAATTGTCAGAGCACCAGCGACACTCTCTCATTTGTATTTTTGGTAATACTGTGTTTTTTACATGCTTCGGTCTTCCTTCAGACTAAATTTTATTTAAGATGTGGTTTTCATTGGTGGTTTTTTTTTTTTTTTACTGTCATGCTAGCTTTAATATCACATAGAAACCATATAAGTTAACATGGAAAAATTATTTTCTTTCATCACTTTACCTTTTCCTAAAACTTCCTTGAGTGAAAAGAAAATGCCATTTTCCCTCCCTAACTTCACCTGCAGTTTTCCACAGTAAAGTGTTCTATTGAAGAAGAGCTCTGTAAATGTAGAGTAGCAAGAGAACTGGTACCCTGGAAAACTAGTCTTTTCTCCCCCACACAGGCTCACAGTACAAAATAGAACAGATTTTAGAACTTGTTGCCAAAGGAATTTGTTACAGCATTTGATAGTATTTACCAAACCAACGGGCCTTTTCCATCAAATAAGACCACCTCTACATGGGCACCTGTATATCAAATATTAATATAAAATTAATGAACATGCTTTCTTGACACACAGGCACCAACTCATTAATCTTCAAGATACTAAAAAAATCTTTGTAAGGGAAAGGGATATCACCTGTGCCAGCTCTTTAGACCAGTGCCCTACTCAGTGAGAAATTCTTCTGTTTGCGGGGATCTCTGTCTAACATGCATGCAACCAATTGTAACTGATAATTATCACTGCTATAACTCATCATTAGTACAGATTATAATTGAAATAATGTCAATTCACTTTATACTAGGTCCATCTCTTTAAAAAAGATACATATATATATATTTACAAAGCAGAATATTTTCTTTTTCATTTTTTTTGTGATCACAATGAGGAAAATGGCTTTTAAAAGGGGGTAACAACCAGCAAACATATGACATTGCATTTAATATTTTAAATTAATCAGCTTGGCTAATACGATAATGTCTTAAGTCAGTGTGTCATACTGTCACGGACAAGATTGTTTTCTGCTGACAGTCAATCTAGTTTTTCCAGAGTCAAGTCTGGGGACAACTCATGTGCAGGCAACTCAGCCCATCACTCTTTCGCCCATCTTTTCTGAACTGTGATTGAGCTTTTATCTGGAAGCCACAAAGAGGAAACATTACAGGGATAATCACAAGAAAAAAAGGGCCATTAGTCTAGTGAGAATACCGGGAAGTACACGTGGATCTGAATCACACATAATACTTTCCTGCCATATTTTTACTCAAGGTGTACAGAAATCTGAAATGTAAGGGACGATTGAAGATCTAACATGGTTAGATTTAACGGGATAGCACTGGCAGAAAATGAGGTAAGAACTGACAATAAAATGAATATTTGATGCAGAAAAATTATTGAACACACTACAAAGGCTTCATAAGTGCCATGGTCTTGCAAATATAACTCCGTCATTTTTTATGTATAGCAATAAAGATTTTGACAGCTAGACAGAGTCGTTTCAAAATATGCTTTCAACCCTGAGGTAATTTATATTATTAAAGCATTGCCTCTGATAGACATTTAAGAAGTACAATAGTAGTCACACTTCATATGGTAATATATTGCATCATTGCTAGGATGTAATTGTAGAAAAATCACTTGAAGATAAAGACCTTCAAACAAGGGAAGCTTTAAAGTGATTATGATTACATGTATGTGTTATTAGCATGTTCAAATAATGTTGTAATTGCTCTTCACCATTGCCATATGTCCCATTTCCCTATCTGTATACCAAAAACTGTTGGTGTGTCTACTAAAACACTTACAAACCTATTATTACAGACAGCTGTTCATCTGTTTTCTGCTTTCAATTTAATTTAACTTCAAATTTAGGGGGAAAAATGCACAGATTGTAGGCTTCCCAGGAAAAGATGTGTTACTGTTTTAATTAAGAGACGTAGCATAAATACATAGAACAGTATATTTAATTTACCAATAATATCAGTGTAGTCTTTAAGACAGCATGGGTCTATTTTGCTTTCTTTTTACTTATCCTGGGACTTAATAGAAAGGAGTCATGTAATGAGGGATCATTTGGTAGAAGGAATACTAAAGGGTCATTGAAGATCAATGAAATGAGAAAACGCAGGATTCAGGGAAAAAGAGGAGAGGCACATAGGGGAGTAGGGCCTCAGGGGAGTAGAGCTGAAGCTTGAGGTCCTAATCAGTGGCTGCTCTCCTGTGTTCAGACTGGAACAGGAAACAGCCTGGTTTTTCCGGGGTTTTGCCTGCAGCAGGTGAAGTTGGCAAAAAGGTGCTAACATTGTGACCAGGGGATAAAGAGAAGCCAAGAAAAAAGGACATTTACATTTGTTTAAATTGGCTTTNTTTTTTTTTTTTTTTTTGGGTTGATTTTGGAAGAAAAAAGTTTGTTTTGGTTAGCAAATTAAAATAATCTCATTATCGCATCACCCCAATAGGACTGTGGACCACTCAAGAACCCAGACACCATCTTTTTTTTTCAGTTTTTTCTCTGTGTTCAACAAGAACAGGCTCTTCCACATGTAACAAAAAATAACCATTGAATTCAGCGTTCTCCTAGTCAGAGAAGCAAATCCTTCTCAAAGCCTTTGTTTGCACAGCTATGCCTGGAGATAAGCAGTGTATCGTGGTGCAGCATATGCCCTCATCAGAGACCTAGAGGGATATCAACTTCTTTAACAAATTCAGCTGCTGGGAGTTACGGGAATTTAATGTCGGCTGGCAGATTATAACTTTAATATCCTTTTATGACAGGGAGATGCCTTGCTACTGCAACAAGCTGCATATATAAAAAATACAGTCCTTATCACATGAAACTATTCCACTCACACCCACCCACAAATAGCATCATAAACAGTAAAAATAGTAAATACAGCATAATTACTATGTTTCTGCAGAAAACCTACTCACAAACGTCCTATGGGAAGAGAGTCTGGCATGCATCTTAGAATAATTTTGTTCCATTTCAGAAACAAGACTTAAAATGAAAGATTATCATATTCAAATTCAAAGAGATCAGAATACACAAACCATCAAAGACTGTTCTATCACTAATATTTCATAAATATACTGCATTATTTCTTAGATCTTTACCAGGGGATCATTCAAATTTATAAGCCCAGATTTTCATGTAACATTGCCTGGATTCATTTCATATTTGAGGTTGCGTGCCAAAGTGTCCAGATTTGAACATTTTTTTATTATTATGCAATGACATAGCCTTTATGAAATATACCACTTTAAACCCTGAACACATATTTGAAACTAAAATTTCATATATCAGTATTCGATCCTGAATGGAGAAAAAGTAAATCCTAGGGTTTGCCCCTTAACTGGCTGTATTTAGAAGAATCATCAATTGCTATACAAATAGAGGTTTGTTTCCATCAGGAACAATTATTGTTTACTTGTATATATGTCATTAACTATTTCAAGACTTGGTGGGCCTTAAAAACTTGAGCTACATAAGTAAATTGACACCTAAAGTGTCTGTCCATGTTTCCTTTCAAAAATAGAACACTTCTAACAGTTAGGATGAAGAAAAACAGAAATCTGCCATGCTATCAATAAAATGAGGCACAATACTAGACTGGACAATACCATATTCAGTACCAGCTTTTCAGCATTAAATACATACATGTTGTTTCATTTTTTGATTTTGGTGCTCCTTCTGAGTGTGCTGATAGAACTGTTTGTATTTACAGTACCTGGGAATTGGGTGTTGGCCTCTCAGAGCAGTTTCTACAGTCATTCTCACTACCGTGTATCTGGTGTTGTAAAAGTGTCTTGTTTCATGGAGGATTGACTCTGCCTGGGTAGCACCAAATGAAATCCCTGTGCTGGTACAGTGAGGACTATAAAAAAGTGCCTATCGTCAATTTCTGTGTTCTTTCTAATCAAAGCATGTTCATATCAACTACCAGATCTCTGACAAGTTGACGAAAAATATCCTGCAAATACGGACTCCATCTGCCTTTAAGGTCTAATGAGTAATATTGTGCATCACTAATAAGATGTTTGCCCATGGTAGGCAGCTTGAAATGCTCTTCCTTGTATGGAAGACACCTGAATGCATGTGAAGGTGGCAAAAAAAAATTACATAGCATCACCTCTTCCTGACCCTGTCCAGTAAAAGGAGTACAATTCTGGTTTGGTTAATTTCCCACTTTATCTTATCTACCTGCTAAGATTGTTTCTGAGTTAAAATTACATTTAAAAGAATGCAAGAGACCTATATAATGGCCTGTCCTTGAATATTTAGTCTGGCAGTGTTTTTGTGACATTTGGTGTTTGAAATATCTTATTAATTCTCTTTGCATTTAGTTACAGGTGGACTCCTATTTTTTTTTTTTTTAAACATGGAAAATAAAAAGCTGTGAGAGTTATTGTATGACTTAAATTTTTTTCACAAAAATAGGCGTTCCCATACAGGTGACAAGATTAATCTGTCCCAGGCTTACAAAACCATTATGGAATAGATAATAAAAAAGCTTTTGATAAGCAAAAAGAGAAAACTGATATGATTTTTAGAATATCATTGTATCATAAGTAAGAAAAAGCCTGCTTCTGGCTTCTTGGCTTATAGCAGACAAATGCTTTTACATTGATCAAAATCCAACATGTTTGGACTTCTTTGCAATTTGCTACTGCTGCTTTCCAAAAATACGTGTTCTGTTTTCACAAATATATGCTCCTTCTCCACTCAGCAGATATTTCTTCCCAGACTATAACAGGTGTGGTATTGTCCCTGACCCTTGGGTGTTCCAGCTGGATGCACCTGACAAGCTCTAGGAGTAGAATCTATTTGCATGACCTTAGAACTTGATATGTCCAGTGTCTTAGCTTCCCCGTGATGCAGAAAATCATGTTATGATGGATAGGACTAATGAAACATAACTCTGTAGTTATGAAGTCCCCTTGTGCTAATGGGTGGGTTAAATCTCTTTGAAGCTGGTAGGCATAATAGTGGCTTCTTAGAATAAATGCAGAGACATTGAGCTCTTAAATAGAAACAAATAGCTGAAACAATATGAGCCATGACCAAAATAGGGCTAAAAGGGAAAACTGCTGTGGAAGTGAAACCATCTGTCAATTAGCCAATATGTAGGAGAGGTGGTTTGGTAGAAAAAAAATACAAATTTACTCAAGGACACTATTGCAGAAACATTCTTGAAGCTCTTGTGATTCTCAGAAAAAAACCTGTTTTATAAGTTGAGCTCTAATTCTAAAGAAAAAAGTGCTAGTAAGAAGAGCATGGAATGGTGACAAAGCTTCCTGCTTTTTTTTATTCCTGAAAGAAAAATATATACAAATATGATAAGCAAATTAATTTAATACTAGCTAATAATTTAGCTCAATAGAAGAAGTTAGCAAACAAGGACATTTGAAAAGAAAGAAACTAATCCAAGTTGAATAAAAATTATGGGATAGAATTTTATACTTTTCACCTAGAGAATTTCTCTACTGACAGCTAAAAATAACACCCAAAGCAACTTTTGCAATACTGTCAGAATGAAATGAAAAATAACATTACAGATTTTCAGATATAAATAACACCAAATTAACTGATCTACTGTGATGCTAGCAAAGTTTAAAATCTTGCTTCTAGAAAAAAAAAAAAAGGAGAGATCTGAACAGCTACTAAAGACAGCTATTTTACTTTAAATTCTCACCTTAGTTATTTTTCAGTAACTTCCCAGAATTTCCCCTTTTAAACTAACACTAAGTACAAAAATATTCCCTTTAGCATAGGGTTACTTCACTAACAATTTGCTAAGGCTTTTTTGTTGTAATTTTTCTAAACTGTTAACCTTTAGTTATTGAGTTGCTATTCTGAATATAAATTATAGATGTTCTTTCCTCTGCAATTGTTTTCAGAACAATTCTTCTTAAAAGAAGATCTACTAAAGACAATACTCATCTCTCTGTCACACAAGAATAGCCTGTCCAGAATAAGATACCACCTACCTCAAGGTCAAATTATGTTTTTGGAATATTTCTACAAGGATGTGAAGGTAGATGTTTGCCATGAATAAATGAATAAAAACAAATATTTCTTAATATTTCTTAGTATTTTAGGGAGAAGCAATGACTGGATATTTTTCTATATTTAAAGTTTCTTCTTATTTTACTGGTAGAATATTCACCCTGTAATATTTCTGCTTTAACCTTTAGACATCTGATTTCAAATGCAAAAATGCAGGAAATGTTTTTATTTAATTTTTAGCCTTATTCATTCTAAGTACTTAATAAAATGGAAGAATAAGCTGAGGACTAGGCAGTCAGCTCTGCCGAGGAAACTTGGACATACTTGTTTCATTAAAAGTGGAGACTTGGATATGTCCCTAGCTTTCCCTGCAGTGATAAAACAAAAATGCCACAACTAATTTACTTCAGTTTTGCACTAAATTTGTCCACAATACTTATTGTTTTGTGTCCTTTCTTTGAGAGGCTTGATTGAGAGGTGGAAGCTCTGATTCACAATGAATCATAATAATTCTTTCAGTCTTGATTTTTGAAATGGAGTGAACATGTCCAAACACAGAAATGGAGTTAACATTCTGACTTAACATCGGTTCAAATACATGCATGGATTCACTCGGCTTTGAAGCGTAGCCCAAATAATGAGACCCTGTGAAAGATAGGCTCACTGATTCTAACAAAAGTTTATAATCTAAATTACAACTATACACTAAGATCTAGCCTGGACAGAATGGCCAGGAGGAGGTGGTTGCATGTCGCCATCCTGGCTGATAGAAAGCTCAGATGCATCTAGTTACAACAGCCTGAGAAGGGCTTCTTTAGAGTAATGACAGACCAACTGATACAAAATGGAAGAGTCTGTCACCTAAAAAATACAATTGAGAAAGTATTTCATTCTCTGATAACATGAAAAACCCTTAGGTCATTTACCATAATCATGCAAAAGTTGAACGGTTCAGATCAGATAGTGAATAAAAGAAGCAAACGGCATTTTTTGTTCCGCAAGAGAAACTGAGCCACTGTGTTCAAATGGAACAAAGGGAACAAATTTGAACTATCCAATTGCACAACACTTCTGAGCTGCAGTTTGTGAAGCCTACAGTAATTTAACACATGTCATGAAGCACTTAGAAATGTAATAAAAATCCTGTTTATTACCCGTGCAGTTCTGGGCCAAAGCATTCATGTGAGACTCATCTGATGCTTATAGTTGATGACCTTAGAATCTATCTCCATCAGGAAGAACAAGAAGATTTATTGTTCTAGGGATTTCTATACCTTGCAATATTTCCACAGCCAGATTCTATATAAATATGATTGTTTACTAAAGCTTAGACTCCTCTGTGTGTCTCAAATTGCCCTCTGCAGATCCAATATTCTTTTAGGAAAATAAGATTCCACTGCAAGCACAACTTCCCCCCGCACTCTGTCCAGATGATTACCCTCCTCCTGAGGAGCAGAGACAAAGAAAGGGTAAGCTTGAGTGCCTTCACTCATAGAATTCAGCACAGAAAATTCATCTGTCAGGTGGGACAGCTCTCCTTCTTTGTTCCAAATCTCCTCTTAATTTGTCTGCACAAGGGGAAGATATCTAGCCAGTACATGTGCCAGGGGATGACTGAAGATAAGTGAAAAATCAGATGACTAGAATAGCTGGGACCCCAGCACGAAAGTTGCAAGTAAACCTGAACTGCAGAATTTGCCATCTCTCCAGACTCATTCCATTCTAAGGGTTCCTACATGGTGTAGAGGAATTTAACTACCTGAAGCTTCTCCTCAACATTCCAGCTTCCCCTTTCCTATACAGTATACCATAAAAAATACTCCAGCAATGCAAAAGCTGTTGCAAGAGAAACTTGGATACATTTTCTCACAAGTTCTTTTACATGTTTTCCAAAGTGCTCTCCCAGCAAATTTTTGGTTGTTACAGCTCACCCTTTAGGAAGGGATCGAAAACACTGGAGTCAGGATAATGACAGCTGATCCTTCTGATGCACCTGACACCACATGCTCCTTAAAACAGCTTTTCAGTCTGGATCAGACCACTTTGCTGATTAATAATGCAGCTTAAGGCTGAAGCTAAGAGGGTGTGATATGCATGTTCTCTGGCCTCCAACATCTGATTCTATATGGATATAAATATCTATGAAAAACAAGTTATTGATGCAGAAGGCAAAATATACTTGAAACACATCTTTGAGCTTCCCATCTATTGCAGCACTACAATCAGAGTAGCTGTCCCTACTCCTAATTCAACAATGTCATGATTCTGTCACTCTGGAGGTCTAGTTCCTCACATTGTTTCCCCTGCTGCATTTGTTTCTGTACAGACACCTGCAGTATTTCAGACAACTACAACTTCTTGTTGAGTTTAAGCCTGGTTTAACATTAAAGGCTGTATCCCAACATGTCTAGGATAGCACCTTTCCTTTAAAATGCTATTCCATTTCTTCTTTGCTATTTTTTTTCCTTTTAACACCAGTTCTGATTGGGGTAGTGTATGAGAAACACTACTGTTCTTTTGAGCAGTAGTTGCTTTTTTTTTTTACCATAGATGGACCCCAAGTGACAAAGCCTATTGTATTCAATTGGTGCTATGTCTATTCAGGGATAAAAAAAAAAGAGCCAGACAAAAAAAAATGTATAACTAAATGATTTATTTGCCCTGAAATCCTCCCTAGTAGTGGACTGATGATTTTTAAAATCTAAACCAGTTTTCTGGCAGCGGTGTAGGACAATCTCAAGTGAGAAAAGCTGATTTAAAATCAGAAAAGAATTAGAAGATTTTCACTTTGAAAGGTTATTCAAATGCACTACATTCTCTAATAGGGACTATTATATTCCTGTGTTAAACACTGACAAAAATGAGCTGAGGCTGCCATTTGATAAAGGTCCAGGTAATACAGTACACAAAGTTTCATTGTTCTAATAAAAATTTACAACCACAAATACTGAAAGTTTAGAAAAGCAATGGCCAAGATATTTAATAGTCTTATACTACTTTTAATAATTCATGCTTTCTGCATTCACTCAATGTTAGGTTTGTAAATATATAAACAAAAGGTCAAAACAACAGCTAGAGGATAAATCTCTTGAACAGAAATAGGAAATGCAGTCACTTGTATACTGATGAACGTATCATTTGCAGTGATAAGGAGATTAAAAATGCTAAATAATCAGAAAGAAAATGTTTTGTCAACTCAGGCACTGAATTTGAGATGGTTTTGCATGTACACTTTGGCCTTTACTTCTCAGCCTCTCTTTTTACTTGCCAGCTGCAGCTTTTTTTAAGTATGCCTCACTGGCAGACAGAAAAAAACCTGTTAAGTCTTTTGAGTGAGGCAGAGAGGCTCTTCTTTTTTGGGGGGGTTCTTCACACACATGTATTTCTACAGTGGTGCTGCAGAGTTAGAGAAAAACATTTTTGAAGCACCCAAAAAGCTACATTCTTCCTTAAAACAAACTATTTTAGGAAAGGAACAACTTTCTTAAGAGATATCTGCACAATTCTCTAACTTATATTTGTCTGTTAAGCTACATTTTTACTTTTTTTTTTCCAAGAAAGATCAAGATTTGTCTCTCTGTCAATATTCTTGTTACATTCTATATCTAGAGAGAAAAAAGTAGCCCTTCCCACACCTTCACCATTCAACTGCTGAGGTGTTTTTTACAAAGTCTATGTTTAACATTTCTATATTAGGCCATTCCTCTTCCTAAACCTATATTTTTCAAATCTTAAGTATAGCACTTCTCCAAATGTCTATTTAACCCTTCCAGTTAATTGGTTTCTGTTGGGCTTCACCTATTGTTTTCAAGGAAGCAGCCTAGTTTGGAATTTTGGAGTGTTTTTCTAAAGCTAACATTCAGTTCCTAATCTCTCTTGATTGTTAAACATTAATTTATTGACAGACCACAGTCAGTGTGTCATAATAATCTGATATTTCCTGTGCCCAGAGGACCAACAAAAACCGAGTTCTAGGAACAAATGCATGCTCAGCCCTGCAGCAGTTCTCTTTTTTTTCCATATGTGTTTATATAACTGTTGTGCTTAGCCAGGTCAGGACCCAATTACATTAAGTGCTGTATAAATATTAGCATCCACTTCATCCTTCACAAGGTTCTTGACCACAATGAAAGGTGTGAAAGATCATAAAAAGGGGTAGAATAATTGAGGGCCTTGGAGTGATGTCATCATGGTGGTATGCCTAAATGGTATTACCGAGTAAAAGATAGCACAGTATAGATGGTTAAGATACTAAGACCTGTTCTAAGGGTTAGTCAAATCTCTTTTTGCTTCCCTTTTTTTTATGACCAATCTCTCTCATATTAAGACTTACAGCCACATCAAGTACTACAGCATCTTACCAGATCATTTATTTCTTCTTTATGCTGTAAATATTTCAGTAGTTTCCTACATGAATTTGATTCATTTATTGCAATAAACTTTTTATTCCACCATCCAATTAAAACCAGCTTCAGTCTGAAAATAACAGCGTTCATGCCAGGAAAACATATCTAAGCCTTTGCTAATTCTTCCAGCTGTAAGGAATTCATAAAGCTTAATTAAACTCAGGACACAAACATCAGCAGAAAAAAATGTCTTGAAAGAAAACTGAAGAGTAACAGCCACTTTTTAGTCTGAAAATTAAGGTAAATGGAAGAAAAGCTTCATATGTGCATAAAATACTTCAATGGACTGTTTATTCTTATTATCTCACATTCCAGCTATCCTCTTATGTATTAATTGAAAGGTTGTGAAGTTTCACTTCAGCTTTGAAAGTCTGTCTGCACTCTGTTGAAACTTCCTATAACAATACTGTTCAGTGAATGGCAGTATCTCTCCCAGCTGCAGTAACCCAGGGAAACTACTTTCTTGTGTTTCGTCAAATAGTGGAACAACATTTTCACAAACACCTGACTGAGGAGCAAAGCTACACCTCACTGGCAACTGGTATAATTAATTATTCCTTGCACTGTGCTTTGGAAGCCTCAGACTGTGCAAAGTTATCCTAGGTTGGTTTCTTTTTTTGAGATTTAGCTGCAGAAGAGGGACTTTTAGGAACCTGAGCTTTAATTTTATTGGCATGGTGCTGGTCTCATAGCCCTCTTTTCTTTTTTTTTTTTTCTGATTTCAGAATGAAATAGGATTCTAATACAAGGTTCATTAGTCTCTTGCATTGAAATTGGCAGAACACAGCAGTGCATCTAAAATGCAGATTTGAAGACAGTAAAATATATTTTATTCAGTGTTCAAAAGCTTTCAGCCTGAGAAAATAAAGGTTGGAAACTATAATTGTACAAAATTCAAGTATCTTGTGAACTATTCTAACCCTTCATCTTGATGAACTATTAATGCTCCCTCAACAAAGAATTGCCAAAAGTTCCACATATTAAACCATCATTTTATCGCCCAGAGGGAATTTGGAGATTTTTTTTCTTTTCCTAATTTGATACATTCCCTTAGTGTTCATTGGCTAGAACAACAGGCTTTCAGGTGAGGATGATTTTTGGGATGCTTTAAAAATTAGCTGCCTCTTGCCTTGAATCAGATGTTAATTGACTTTTTAATGATGGAATTTCTTGAAAACTTTTAAAACAGATAGGCATTTTGTTATTCTTCCAATCTGCAAATGCAAGTTAGATAACAAGACATACAAGCCTTGCCCCAGTGGAGTGACATTCATTTACATTCAGCCAACAGTATACATGGACTACATAATTATTCTCATAAATTTTAAATCATGTTTTGCATAAAAATACAAAATACAACAATATTTCTTCCATTGAGTTAGTTACTTGATTTTATTCCAAAACCTGTAAATGTCTACCTTCTTCATTGTCTTTAATCATTGTAGGAATTACAAAGCGAAGATATGATATCTAGTAAAAAAAAAAATCAGAAGTATATTTTAACCATTATGTAAGCATGTGTAGTTCATCACTCTTGTTTTACTTGATTTTTAATCTTGTGCTTTTTAAAATATTTGTGCTCTAAAAACACTTGCTTATAAAAGAGATGTAACAAAGTAGTAGATTGATATTTACTTCCATTCCTTCCAAAAACTTTCTTGAGAATTGTCTGTCACTTTGACACATCAGCTTTCCCTTACAAGGAAGGAGAATCTGAAACTCAACAGCACTTCTTACTCTGCCTCTGACAGAAAGTGTGACACTAAAGCAATGTCCTCTCCAGGTGGGACAGGTAAGCTTCAGCAGACTGTGGAAAACATGTGGGAATGTCTGCTGGTGCCAATTCACGTGCAGTAACTAGTGCTAATCACTGCCTAGCGCTCCTGTTTGTGCCAGGCTGCTGCAATACCGACTGGAAGATCCCAAAGCAGAGGAGCCCTGCTAGGCTACCCTTTTCCAGCCATACAGCCTTTTCAAAAGTTCCCTGCTACTGCAAGCTGGCCTCTTCCTTGCACAAAAAGAATGACCCTCATGGCGTTAGGACCCAAAATACACAGAAGGCCGCTGAAAGAATTTTTTCAACTCTATCTGCCTGCAGACCACAGACAAGTGCTGCTATAGTTACTGATATCACTTCCCTTCCTGGTCATACTCATCACTGATGAGAAATCATATTTATAAGCCTAGTAATGGAGGACATGAGTGGTTGCTATGAAGCTCTATTCACTTCATCACCTATGGAGCAGACTTGGTGTTGTTTTCTCAGGGAGCTACTTATTCTGCTTGCTTGACTGGTTGCTATGGTTCAGAGAAAACAGCAGCTGCTTGAGGAAAAGGAGGGGGAACCTCTAACAAAAGGACATGAAAACCATTAGTCTAAAAAATTGATTAACTGTTAAGGTAGTGATATCCTGGGTGTATTCCTCTGGCAAAGTTGAGAGAGCAAACAAAAAAGATGGGGAAAAATAAAGGACCGGACCATTATTTATTTCTGTTCTGATATGAAAACTTATGTTATTGGTATTATATCTCTTTGAAGTTTAAATGAACAATCAAAATATGACAGTGCAGCAGTTTGTTTTTCTATGCCCATATTGCTGGTAATAAGTAAACAAAGGCATTTGATACAAAACTGCTATTTCCTATTGGTAGCACTGAGAAAGAAATGTGGTATTTTAGATGCTGCTGTATGGTCACTGTAGGGAAATGCCATTTGTTACAGAGGAAAAGAATATCTCTTGAAAATAGATTAATACCTTTAATATTTTCTTACTTAAGATAGCATTCTTCCAAAATAAAAACAAATAAAATTTAAAAAATATTGAGGAATGTTGTGAAAAATATCAGCACAACAAAATTTTAATTTTCACTTTCCTCCATCAAGTTGAAATAAAAATCCACAGTATTTCATCATAAAAAGTTTTCATTAGTCAATTCTACTCTAAAACAAACAGGGATGATTTGTAAAAAGTGGAAAAACTTAGCAAAACAATGTCTGTAAACATTTTCTCATGTAGGAAAAGGGGATTGTAATGAGAAACTAATCAAAAATGAGGCATGAAAAAGAAGAGCTGAGAAGAATAGTTCATGATCTGACTCAGAATCTTAGAAAGACTTAATATTTTGCATTACTATTTTCACATTAAAATTGTGACGTAACCTTTCTAATAGTGTCTGAGGGATTTTAGAAAATGGTTTTCAAAAAAAGGCAATGTGGTACAAAATGTCGCGAAATTTTTCCCTATAAAAATTAGTTAATCATTTGGCCAGTAAAGGGCCAGTTAGATGGCATTTGGTCTTGTAGTTTTGGGTGATATTACCGATGAAATTTCCATGGCTTTTCTCGGGAAGATATTCCAAACAAACAAATATATAGAGCTATTTGGAGACTGTACCTGAAGTACAGAAGTACTGAAAGTAACTAACAAGTAGGTAGATGCTATAACTATCTTTGGAATAAATTCACAGCATTTCTTTTGTACTGGAATAAACACTAAAGACTCAAGGTACTTGCTGCAGTTCTATTCACAGAAATGAAATAACAAATATTTTAAGAGCTGTTTATGTAATAAGGGAACAAAAGTTTAACTGAGCCACAAATATCAAGAAATATTGAGGGTGTACTGGTAAAAGTTTTTTTTTCAATTTCTTGTCTTGAAGTTTTTTTAATATTTAGCAGGTAAGTTAAAATTTTTTTTTGTTTTTCTCAGAAGGAATCTTGTTCCACTTGGGGTTGACAATAAAAATGCTATTCATTTTAATGATATTAAAATTAGTTCTTTAAAATTCTTATATCCTGGAAATGTGAACAAAGATTTTGAGGAGTCTGACCACACTGTGATGAAATCCTAATTTTCATTGCTAGTTCTCAGTTATATCTTTTCAATCTTGTGAGGGTATTTATCTAAAATGTCATGTGAATTGTGGGAAAGTTTTGAGAAATGAAAATCAGCATGCAGAAGGTGGCATGGATGAATGGGACAGATGCACAAGAGAAATATTTGTTTTCTTCTAAATGGAATAATTTCTCCAGAAGTATTTTTCTGAGCCATGTCATCTTCAAATGGTTTTGACATTAACACAAAAAACTACTTTGTAGGAGAAAACAGTATTAAAATAGTTAGAGATAGCAGAAGCATTATATTAAGATAAATACCTGGAATGTTCTTCTATCGCTCTAAGAGTGCACAGTGCACTGTTACTGACACAAGCAGACTACTGTGGCTACCCCGAAATAATGGAAAAGGGCTTTGAAGAAACACAATAGAAACTCTGGAAGGACGAGCAGTGTGGTCAGGAATATTGTAGATAACAGAAGAGCAGGGATAAACCTCTTGGAGACATAGTAAAATGATTCCCAAAAACCAGAACTACAAGTCTAACTTTGAAGAGTGCCTTATTTTTACTCAAAACCAAGTTACTGAATGTTCCTATTTTCCCTACTATTTCTTTATGCCAGATGTTATGAAACAGTGTGGTTGTGATTACAGTATGACCATTCAAAATTATCTATGATTAAGAGATGCAAATCTTCTTTTTAATACCTGTGAAAACTGCCAAAATTACTTAGGAAATATAAAAGAAATCAAAGATTTCTAAAGTCAAGTGGATTCTCTGACTTCAGTGCACTTGGAACTAGGCCCTGGTTTTAAAGTCTGCAGAAAGTCTGTGTATATAGAATTTAAGTGTTACAGAATGCTTGTGTTTGCTTTATGATTCCACATCCTTCCACTGTGCAAGAAGTTGCTGGGAGTTTATATGGAAGAAAGGAAATATCTAAAAGTTTCTGTAACTATATAATGTTTATAATGTTAACAGGCAGCAAGAAAAAACTGTGGGTTTTTTTTATTCCTCAAAACATGGTTGATTCAGATAGTCACTATTGTTAGAATAGAGAAAGTGTTGCAATGAGAGCTCATAGCTGATGAAAAAAAAACCAGAATAAAACTTGAAACATAATTTAATAGTTAAGGAAGACCACCCCTAAATTCTCTCATGCACTAGCTTTAGGAATTTACGACTGTCAAAGGAAACTTTGAGAGGCAACAAAGCTGGTTATTAAGTGCTCTTTTATGAAATCTCACTGTAGCCACAGAAGTTCCTTACTCTCTTTAAAGTTTTTTCTGTACTTTTTCCCACTCTTCAGCAAAAGTATTCCATCAAAGAAAAATCATTGTCATTAATAGGGATTTATTTTCTCACAACTCAAATTGAAACTGCTATATCACATACAGTAAAAGCAGAGATTTTGAATGACTATTAAATAAATACACATTTTAAAATATTTTGTACAAATGCCAAATCAGTCCTTAATCATCTTTGTATCTGCTTACCATATTTAATGCTTTAGCTGCCAGAAGCTGTGCCAAAAGGCACGTAAAGCCTTAGAGATATTGGCACACTTGAGAGTCACAAAATTTAAATAATCTTCTTAGATCCCAAAAATATAGTGGAAGTGGTATTCAGAGTAGTAAAGTGCAACCTCACAGTAAAAAGAAATTGGAATTAACTCTGAAGGAGTACCAGGGCAAAAAGGGTTATTTTGATTCATATGACCTAGAAAATTTTAAAATTACACAAAGACAATTTATTAAATTACACAAGTCTGGGAGAGGAAGAGGAAGGAGTTTTTCTTGCCAGTCCTGGTTTAGGACATGTTTCAATCTTCTAACAAATTAAAATAGTCAAGTTTGAAAATTTTTGTCTGAATCTAATCTGCATTTAATGAAAGCACAATAAATATTTTTAAAGCATTAGAAAGCCTTAAAAACCTTGGGTTTAATTTTTCCTTCTGTCAGAGGAATCCATGCGGACTTTCTGTACTAAATAAACAATCACTGGCTAAGGTGTTTAAGAATGAAAAACAAAAATAATAAGAAGAACTCTTGCCAAGTTAATAGCAAAGATCTGTAATCTGATTTTCTATTTCAACTCCTCAACAAACTTTGACAAGAAAGACTACCCAAAGAAGTAAGCCTTTGGAGCATGCATTCATTGCTGAAATTTGCATCTCTGAAACAGCCAAAACAATTTCAAATATTATTTCCACATTTCCAGCAAAGCAATATATGGAGAAAAACTGAAGAAATGTCAAGCCAGTTCTTTTCAGGATGTTAAATAAAAGTTTCTGAATAGACAAAGGCATGAGGGAATTTTGTGTTTTGTAAATACAAAATGGAGTAAAAACAACACAATGGGGCACAGAGGGAACAGAACGAAACAGGCTGGAATCCAGCTGTCTTTGCATTCAGTTGAGTACTCTAATGATTACGTTATGCAAAGTCATTCATATTCTCTTCCTGAATTAATATTTAGTTACATGAAGTAGAGCCTCTTCAAAAGGAGATTGATATTGATATTTACTCATTCCATAGTACCTTACAAGCCAGAAGTTATCATACTCTCTTGAGATGTAGAAAAGCTGAATTCAAGTCTGCTCTAAATCAAATGTGAAGAGAGTTTTGGTCCCAGCACTTCGGCAGAACAGATAAGTGCTCCAGCAACCATACAGGCTGTGTGCGCAAGTAGCCACTGCCTCCTCCAAATATTTTGCAAATGATGTTGAAACCTGCGGGTGAATCCCTCTGCCTCTTTCCCCATTTCTCAGTAGGATATCATGTATGATGAACTGTACTTCACTTCATCCTGAATCACAGAATCACAGAATTAACTAGGTTGGAAAAGATCTTTGAGATCATTGAGTCCAACCTATGACCTAACACCACCTTGTCAACTAGACCACGGCACTGAGTGCCACATCCAGTCTATTTTTAAACATCTCCAAGGTCAGTGACTCCACCACCTGCCTGGGCTAAGATCTTTAGTCACTGGGAAAAAATTAGAGGTCATCATAAAAAAAAAAAAAAAAAAAAAAAGACATTGTTTCTTCATGTTGTAGAACAAAACAATTACACAGAACCATGAATAACTACCAACACTTTTAAGCACTGAAAGTGACCGGCATAAAGGAAGTTTTTTTCATTAATCAAGTCCTTTCTCTGTCATCTTCTTCATGGGTGCTGTTTTATAGGTGCAGAACTATCCATACCAGGCATCTATCTAAATTTGCTTATAAACACAATAAACAGTTTACAATTTATTTTTTCCTATAATTCTCTGTTTATTAACAAGCCACCCTGGCAAAGAAACATGATTTTGCTCTCATTTGACTACGTTCTGAATTGTTTGAAGTGTGAGAACTGTTGAGTCTTTCACTTAGCAAAATTGTTTTCTTTTGACTGCTAAGAGATTACAAATAACTACATGGAAAAAAAATGCCAAACCTTCCCTCTGAAGAAGGGAGGTTAGATGAGGCTTTAAAATAAAAGAAAAGAAAGCATTTAACAATACTAACAAGGATTATATAGTTTGAGATGTTGACTTTCTTGGTAACGGTTGCTATGTAAGGTAATCTGATTTGATGCCATCAACTATAATGAGGAAATATTTCAGGATTATTGCACTTCATTAACAAAGGAATAATGCCTCTGGAAATAAGTACAATGAATTTCAGCAGTCAGATGAGAAGAAATACAATGGTGACTTTAAAATTGAAAAAGGATAAGAAAAAGAAAAGCAAGATGGGTGATAATGCAAAGATATTAGGCACAGACTGCATTTTGGAATCTATTTCAGTAAATTTGACATTGAAACCATTATCAAATGATAGATACCAAACATCAGAAACAAATAATCATTCTGTCTTCAAGCATTATTCCATTAACAAGAAAAAATTATTTGGTGCAAATTCACTTATCCTTTATTCACAGGTTTCTTCAGCATTTCATTGTTCATTAGCCTGTGGACATAAGACTAAAATTCTCTTCATGAAAGTTCATTAATAGTCTTTCAGTTCTCCAGCAGCTCTTTATGAATGTTCAGCAGATACTGCCTTGATTTTTACAGCATACATTCACCCACACTTACTGGTCCATCTTTTTTATACAAAACCAAGATCTAGCTATATTTCATAAGCAGGCCATCATTCGACTGTGATTTTTGTAAACATCTTTTATTACAGTAAATTTTTAAAAATCTGGCATATATATCTATATACATATCTATCTATATATATATACCTAGTTTGGACATGACCTTGAAGATTCTCAGAATTTGTTTTATCTTTGTTCAAACCCAGTATTACAATTTTATAAATGAAAAATCTCTCAGCAGTAAGTTTTCTTAGAAGATTTCCTTAATTTGGCTGTAATATAAAGAAGATACTCCTTCAGACTCTGATTTGATTCTACAGCTGGTGATCTGGTATTCTGGTCATGCAAAGATGTGAAACTAAAATATTGATTAAAAGGGGAAAAAAAAGAAAATAAGCAATTCCTTACAAATTTTTAAAGCTTGCTTTAGGGTGCTGTAGATACATCTTTCTTTTTTAACTGTCATTCAGTTCTGTACATTTTCAAATTATAATCCTTTAAGAATTTTTCAAATTCTTACTGCTTCAAATATTTCGTTTTCTGTGGTAACCCTTTAGGGTATCTTAAGTCTAATTTTTTGTTACCACTGTCAATTCACATACCAATAGTTTGTATATATGACTCCATTCTTTGAAGTAAACAAATAAAGCTGTGGGTCTTTCTGGCTGTTCAGGCAATGCATATTACAGTGACTCTCAAATTAGCCCCTTTCGTGAACTGCTTCATGGTTTTCATATTTTTGAAATGTCAGAGTAATGGAGACCCTTTATTGTGGGCATTGTAGTGCTTAAACTTCCTGGTTTAGATTGTCATTCAGACCTACAAAGTCTTCAAAGTTTCCTGCAATTATTTTCTTGGCATTTCTATCTTTCACTGCAGTGCAAATGGTTTATGCTGGCAGGAAATTTGCAAATGTCATTTCTTTCTTCTGATATTCTCCTTTCATACATATAATACCTCATGCACCAGTTCTCCTGACTAACTCAGATATAATAGGTTTTATATCTTTATATATTAGGTCTCTTTTCAGAAGAAGCCATAAGCAATTTCTATATAATTCATCGTTTTGCTAAAAAAAAAAGTTACAAGAAAAGTTTGTTTATACATGCAGTTCAGCTACTGTGTTCTCGTTATCATTTCTTGTATCTGAAAGGAATATTTAAAATTGTTTTTTTACTCTTTCTTCAGGAAACCACCATATTTTTCTTTCTGCTTGTTACTTCTTTCCCTCACTACACTGTTCTGCTTTAACAACACTCACCTGCCATCAATTTGCTGCTGTCTCTTACTTTCTCATTCAGATGCAGTTCCTGTTCAATAACTCTCAGCTTCTACCTATGACTGGCAGGAAAGCTTAAAGTACAGCTCTGCACCTTCTTCCCCACAGTCTCAAGATGAGATGTCTGAACCACATTTTCAAAAGCTCGAATCTCCACTCTTTGTCATTTATACCCACATATACATTAGCTGCTTTCCCTTGCCATCTAAATTATCTTATCACTGAGCTGTCTAGGACTCTCTTTAGTGTAACAATTTCATTTCACAGCAAGTACTGCACTTTCCCTGTCAGCCCTTTAATTACACCGTCAGGAAAATTGGTGGAGATTGAGGAGGAAACGACTATTTCTCTTCTGCTTTCGGGTGTGGAACTTGTGTGTGTTGGGAGGGGGGAGAGGCAGATGAAGCTGGTGGGGGTGAGGAGCAAATAACCTGCCTAAAGGAAAGAAGAGAAAACATTTCTTTTTCTTAACAGGACAATCTCAAAAGAAATTTTTATGCTCTTTCCTGGACTTTGGTACTCTCCTACCCAGGAATGTATCTACATGTCTCTGAAACCATCTATAATATCATCGATCATCCAGGTACTTACTATGATTTTGTTGTCAGTTTTAAACTTCTTGGAAATAGGCTGTACAAACTTTTCTCTGAATACTTTTATACAAATAAAAATATCTCATCATTCTTCTAAGTAAACACTTTACAGATTCCATATTTCCCTTGTGTGAAGGGTTTTACTATTCTGTTTCCAACTCTAAAGTCTCTGCTTATTGAAGTGATTCTAAAATTGGTTAGCTGCATGAGCAGGTACTGCTATTGTCCAGATCCATGATGAGTTTTCAGTGTTGTAGTTTCCCTCTTCAGTGTAAGCAATGGAGGGAAACTACTTTGCATTGTTGAGGACTCAAGCAGCAAAGCCACAAACCCAGAAAGAGCTGACGGTTTTTCATTTTCTGTGTCACTAAGCACTGAATAAGATAATTTGAAAGGCAGATCTTTTGACCTTCCCTGGTACTTTTCTGATAATTATTCACAGAACATGATGCTGTGCAAGACCCTAATTGCAGGTAAGAGATCTTGTCTGTTACATTTGAAAGGGGGGTTTGCAAGTATCAGACCTACAGAAGTTACTGGAAAAGTGATGATGGAAGGATAAATCAGTAATTACAAAGATCAGGATTAAAGGCTCAGGAGCTTTTTGCTATTATTGTTCCCTTCATAGATAATCAAAGAAACAAACAAGCAAATGCATGCTATATAAGACATTGTTTACAATTTTTCCCCCATGAACATCATAAATTCTCTTATTTTTCTGTTCGTCTCTCTTCTCATTTTGGTGATCATACGGTGAATTTTAGATATTTTGAAGTAGAACACTATTCTACCAATATATTTCTCAAGAATTAGAAGATTATGTGTGTGTTGTGTGTATAAGGATGCAGATTTAAAACAATTGTTTACTTACCTTCAGAGCAGCAATAGTCCCATGCACACTGCAATGGGTTGACCTTGGCTGGATGCCAGTTGCCACCAAGCCCCTTTATCACTCTTCCTCAACTGACAGAGGGAAAAAATACGAAAAAGACTCATAGATTGAGATAAGGGCATGGAGATCACTCAGCAATTACCCTTTCAGGCAAAACAAGCTCGATTTTGGGAAATCAATTTATTAACAATCAAATCAGAATAGGATAATGAGAAATAAAAGCAAATCTTAAAACACCTTCCTCTCACCCTTCCCTTCTTCCCAGGCTCAGTTTCACTCATGAGTTTGCATCTTTCTCCCCCAAACAGCACAGAGGGATGTGGAATGTAAATTGTAGTAACTTCGTCACACGTCTTCGCCACCCCTTCCTTCTCATACTCCTCATACCAGTGCATGGCAGAGGGTCCTCCATAAACTTTTCCAATTGATCCTTGCCATGGGCCGCAGTTCTTCACAAAGTACTCCACTGCGGATCTGCCACAGCTCCATAGGTCCTGCCAGGAGCCTGCGCCAGTGTGAACTTCCCATGGGGTCACAGTGTCCTTCAGGCATCCGCCTGCTCCCGTGTGGGGCTCCTCCATGTGCTGCAGGTGGATCTCTGCTCCCCTGTAAATGTCCATGGGCTGCAGGGGCACAGTCGCTCAACCATGGGCTGCACCATGGGCTGCAGGGCAATCTCGGCTCCAGTGCCTGGAGCACCTCCTGCCCCTCCTTCTGCACTGACCCTGGTGTCTGCAGAGCTGTTCCTCATATATTCTCACTCCAAACTTCCAGTAGCTATTGCACAGCAGCTCTTATTTCCCTTCTTAATTATTTTATCCCAGAGGCACTACCACCTGAGGGGCTCAGCCTTGGTCAGCAACAGCCCTGGCTCTACTGGACATGTGGGCACCTTCTGGCATCTTCTCAAGCAGCCACCTCTGCAGTCCCCCTCTTCCAAAACCTTTCCACATGAACCAAGTACGCATGCAGAGCTCATAGCCAAGATTATGGGATCCTGAACAAGTATATTTACACAGACGTGAGAAAGCATTAGCCTGAGGTTTCTGTTAGAGGTATATGCAGCGGTGGATGCAAGGAGCATGTTGAGTAGTCAGTATAATTCTTTTCTCTACTTTAACTGCATGAAATGGACAATAACAGCCACTTTCAAAATGTTAAGTGGTTAAAACAAATAACTAAATAAATAAATAAATAAAATTCCCTAATACTAAGGCAAACACAGATGATTTATGATATGCAAAATCATATATGATTTATGATATGCAAAGCATATTAATATAGCAATTCATCCCAGACTTCAGAGATCACTGAAAGAAAGAAACTTAAGACATAGAAGGCTGATGATGAAGTCCATGTTAGACCTTATCACAAAAAACAATAAATTTAATATATATTCAGGAGAAACTGGGTAAATTGGATAGGCTAAGAAAATGAATTAATAAGACAACATTTGAAGCAATAATACTTGACCTCTTAAAGAATGTTTGATAACTTAAATGTAGAACAACTATATTAGCTCTGATTCAAATTATGTATAAAAGTACAATGTAAGCCAATTTCCTTTCAATTAGCTGTGTTGAATATTTTTTGAAGCACACATCCCTTCTTAGAAAGCTCCTCAAAAGCTTCAGTCCTACAATATTCTGTTATTTTCCTTTCTTATTTCTATAGTGCGTAGGCTACACCAGATGGCACTCCTTCGTGCACAGGTAGTGTTTCAAGGATAGGTCTCATGATCAAAGTTAAACAACACCAGTCTATATGAATCTCCTCATACTCCATGACTGTGGCTCCCAGTGTAGGATGATACACTGATCTGTGACTGCCTTCCCAGAGATGTGTGGCTACTCTCAGCTGATATGAGTCAATCTCCTTGGACTGTATAGCTCTGATTATTCCATGTATAAGTCAAACTATGCTATTGACAAAGACATTTATTTCTATGCCAGCTTTTGATGCATTGTGGCCAATATTTTCAGCAGGGTTAAAGTGAGACTAAAAAAATCCTCAAATTCTGTTTAATATTAAATAATCTGATGGATCTGGGGGAAACCAAACCAAACCAAAAAAACCAACCAACCAAACAAACAAACAAACAACAAAAAAACCCCAAACAAAAAACCACAAGAAAAAATACAACAGCAAAAAACAAGCAAACAAAAAAACCCCACCAAAAATGCAAAAACTTTTGACTATTGTTAATGGCTTTTGAAAAACATTAAGACATGGTTTTCTTTCCATCATACCTCTGGTAAGATATTTTTAAAGATCAGTACTTCATTAATTCTTATGCTTAGACTCTTTCTTCTGTTTTACTTTCTTTAGACTATAGAAGAGACATAATAAAGACTATTTTGAAAGCCTAAGGCAAGTAGCAAAGCAATCCACAGCTCCTTTGTTTTTCTGAGAGAATGAACCATACGTGTTTTACATCCAAGTTTCTTCCAAAGTTTTGTATAAACAAAGAACAACAGTTTGATTTAGTAACAGCCTAATATCAGATTGTGCCTGGAGATCTGTGGTAAATGCCTATTAAATTTACAGATCTTGATCCCAATCCAGTGGAAAGACTCCTGCAGACCTGCAAACAATTAGGCCTGGTTCTGTTTTCCTTAACACTAGGGAGCAGAGAATTTTTTCTTCGGCTGTCCTTAAATCCACACCCTACTCAAAGGCACAGAGTATGGAAAGAGCACAAGCCAAAAAGCAGCTTTGTGCACCAAGAGCAGGGGATGGGATATAGGCTGGGCCACTCAGACACTATGCAGTCTTACAGAGCAAAAGCAGCATGCTAGACCACTCAGTTATTGACAAACTGGTTTTTTTCTTCACCTATTCATACATCAAACTAAGTATAATGAATATAGAACATATTGGTCTATGTTGACCCAGTATCCTGAGGTTAAAGCAGCTGAAAGTCAGCAATTTGCCTTTGCAGTGATGATGGCCGGCAGCACAGTGGGCTGCGTTGGTAGGATTGCCGCCAACACACAGGGAGGAATAGTCCCTTCCCTCCTTCTGAAGAATGACCTGCAGTCCTGTGTCCAGTTCTGGGATCCCCAGTACCAGCTGGACCATGCCATGCTTCAGTCAGTGCAGTCAAGGGCTCCCAAGAGGGTGAAGGCACTGGCACACCATGTACAAGAAGATGCTGGGAGAATTTCAGCCTCCCCAGTTGAAGCATAGGGCAGGCAGAGCCAGACTCTCCTCAGAGAGCCACAGTGAGGGGCATGGGCAGTAGTCACAAGGTGCAAGATGGGAATTCTGCTTAAATATAAGGACATATTATTTCTATCTAAGGGTAATCAAGCTTTGGGAAAGGTTGTGGAAACTCTGAAGATATTCAAAGCTTGATTGGACTTGGCTGTTTTTCAGGCCTTGATTGGACTACTCGCCCTCTAGAGGAAGCTTTTGGGATAGTGTGACTATGATGGCATCAGTAGAGTAAGGGCTGAGGGGAGGAAGAGGTATTTCCTGATCCTATTGAGCCCTTTTCTTTGGAAAGGGGAAAATGAAATATTAATCCTGTTCAAATATTCATCCATTGTCTCAAGAGCATGCCAGCAAGCAAGTCTATCAGCAGTGTCTCTTCGTCCATAAAAGATCTAGTAGTTCCTTATTTTAAAGACAAGTGTTCCGTTCTGCTGGGGATAGGCTCTCTAGATATACCAGCCACACACTAATTCTAGTAAGTACATAAGAAAAATACATTCTTGACAGTCTGAGAAAAAAAATTTGACCACTACACCCATTAGACAAATTTGTTTAAGCATTATCTTAAACATTTATTGGCTCACATAAATATAAGAACCTCAGAGTTCAGTTTTAGAATGTGCGCAGTTCTGAAGTCTACAGCAAACAGCAATGAACTTTTTCAGTAGGACAATTTAACAGCATGCTCCTTGGGACCTGCTGAAATACTGTGTCTAAACTACAATAGTGAGTAAGCAGCTGCATGGTGCTTAGTTGCCAGTTGGAGCTAAACCATGTTGCACGGGACAATATTTTAGCTCTCTTCCTCTCCTGCAGCCTTTTATCACTTTTCTATAAAATAAAATATTGTGACATTTCTGGTCTAATGCCTCAAAGAGTCTATATTTCTAGCTGTTGGAAGTTCCTGCTTTTATTTGTGGGTGATTTCAAATACCATGCAGGGCTATGCCCTTCATACTGTTTTCTCTGGTGTAGCATAGGTAAGGGAACATCGGCACTGAGTTTCATTTTATAAAGAAATCCTGTGAAATAAGCATGGTATTTAAAATCCTGAAAACTATCCTTCTGGTGACATCCCAAGACTGGATTGCATAGAAAAAGATTTCTCTGGTCAACCTCAGTGAAATGCTTCAGGAAGAGGGAAAGAAATATTAATAGGCCAGTTACTGTTTTCATTACAATTCCTTTTATTTACTCCAGTAGCTTTTTTTTAGCATAATGACAAGCAATGCAATATAAATGAAAGTGAGCTTTGAAAACAAAAGGGATAGCTAATGCATGTAAAAGTAAATATCTATGACAAGATTTTTTTCTTCCTATCCATGCTCATTACATTCATAACACATCTAATTAATTTTTAATTTGATTCTAATGGACTTTACAGCTATTTTTCTCACCTTATTCAGTTTTGGGAATCTCAGCTTGGAGTATGACTGCAACTGACAGTAGTAGGGAAACTGGGTGCACTGATGTACTGAATGCTAAATTTTATGTATAATGGAATGTATGCTATACGAGTGTGTGTGAATATATAATCAAAAAATTTTATAAAAAGTCACAGTATGCATGAATAGCTCATGGGTGGTGGTTTTTTGGTTAAAAAAAAAAGTAATTTAAGAGCCAAAAATTAGTTAAACAGGAATGGCAAAATAATATCAGAAAGTATATTACATAGGATATACATAGTCCATTTTTGATTACATATATACTCTCTAGAAATGTACTTTCTAGAAAACGTGACATTCTAGAATATTTTATAAGATTTTTAAAATGTTAATAGAAAGAAAAGAATAGAAGCACTGCCTGTAAATCCCAATATTATAATTGTAAAAATGAATCCAAATTGTAAAAGGTACAAAGGGCTCATAAAACTTCTTTAAATGATCACAACTAGCTATTTTCTTCCACACTTTAAATTCTAAATTTAAAAACCTGATCAGACTTGAAGCTAGTTTCTGAAATCTCCTCTATCTCACTGAATTAGATTTCATTTTCAAACCCAGCACAAGCAACTGGTATGTGACTTTTAAATGAGGCAGCCATAATGCCCAAAAAAATCTCCCACTGGCCCAGATCTGTACCTAATGGTACACCAAGGAGATGTGAGGCTCTATGGCAGACTGATTAATTTTTAGACGAAAACTTCTTGCAACTGTTGGAAATTTAGAGAGTTAGAAAATGTTCTGGTAAGGAAATTGGTATTCACAGAGCAGAGGATGCAGGCCATATGGGTGAGTAGCACAGTACTGCAACAATTTGAGCTGTATAGACACTCTTTCCACCTTTGAATTGTAAGACACTGATTAGTTTAATAGATGTACACAATGTAATGCTCCATCTTTGATTCAATAAGGAGAATGGTTTCATCTGGGTTCTTTTTCAATAAAATCAACAGCTGTGTCCATTTACTGGACAAGGAAGGAAACTGCAGAAATTAAATGATTCACCTTGGAATCTGCCTTCCAGCACTACATTGTCATTGTCAGATCTCCACTTTTTGAGTTTTCCTTCTCCTTTTGATGACTTATTTTTCTGTTCTGGTCAAATTATTACACTTATGTTCATGACATAGAAAGGTTTTGCAGCAGCACAAATTTAAAAATTGCTGAATGCCATATTTTCACTTCCTTCTATCTCTTACAGAGAAGAAATCAGAAGTGAAAATATATTTTCCCAAGATATGGGGGTGGGGGGAGAAGGAAGATCAAAGCAGCGCTCCCTTTAGAGCGACGATTAATGAAACATACGGTGGGTTAAGATGCTGAAGAATTTATTTCTATAATGCCTGTGGGGTCTCAGAAAATTACCTTCGGGTATGTGACAGACAACCTCATTGCGACAAGGGATTTGAAGAATGGTATCCACCATTATTCTACTACTTCACTTTCGTTATTACTGTGTCATTTTAGATGGTCTTGGCAATTTCTGGAACCAGACCATAAAGCTAGTCTCAAGTTTGTGGACATGATACTGGAATAGCCAGTACTGCAAGCAGAAAATATAGTTGTTTTCATGGCAATCAATATTAATGAGGATCATAACATTCTAAAATGGCTTTAATTTGCTGTCAGGTGAATGGCAATGATGTAGAATGGACAAATACTTCTCCTCAGGTTATATGGACAAGATGAGGACTGTGAAGTTCAGCTTGTTTGTAAAAATGAAATACATGGCATGCTTGCCTTAAGGGTTTGTAAAAACAGTGTTTTCCATGCAACTGGTTTGTTGTGGGGTTTTCTGGAAGATTTTTTGTGAGGTGTTTTGGTAAATAAGAGGTTTCAAAGACTTAGCAAAATAAATTTGCAATAATTTTCCTCTATGTTAGATCCAGAAGAAATTATTTTGGTTGTAGTCCAAATTCCCATTTGATACAAATATCTGATTCTTGCTCAGAAATATCTTAAAGGCCTAATCTTCTGTTTTGATATAAAACAAGTTCTGAAAACAAGCTCATGTCCTGGAAAGAAGAGTTGGGATGATGGAGATCCCAGTGTCACTCATTTAAATTTAGTACTAACGCTAGAGGAAGGAAGGAAGGGAGAGAAAGAAAGAAAGAGAAAGAAAGAAAAGGAAGAAAGAACCCTTTAAATGAATTAGTCACAATTCTCTTTAATTTCTGTTGAAAGCAACAGAAAATTTCTGTTGGAAATTTTCCAGTGTATTACTTTTTAAAAATTTTTTTAATTGGAAATGGCAGTTTGTCAAACACAGAACATTTGTTAGAGGCCTACTGCTCTTCTAAGGAAGGATTTTCAGATGCAGGATGGTGAGATCTTACAATAATCAAAACTCTGATGATTCAGAAATTTGCACTGAGTAACAGGGACACCAGTTTAAGCTCTTTATGAATTGCAACAGGAATATAAACAATATGCCACATGGGGTACAGATGTACTAGACATAATGACATATATTCATACCTTTTTCTGAATTACATGGGAACCTTTTTTAATCCAAATGAAACTTAAAGGAAAATATAAAAACAATGAAGTTTACTAAAATTTTTCTTGCCCTCCTTCTGACCATTGTTTTTGTACACCTTTGTACCTGAGGAGGTACCTTTTTTGTACCTTCTCACCAAAGTTTGCCACCAAATCTTTGCTCCATAAAGGGTCTGTAAAAGACCAACACTTTAACTGAACAGGGATATGATGAAATGAATGCCGAGAAACTCTTAGGTTGTTTTGGGGGGTATTCAGTCCCAGCTGACCGAGGATGAGGTAAACTCTACTTTACAGTCAACTTTCTTTCCACCATTATTCTGTCCCAAACACAGAAATTCATGCACCAGGAGAATTCACACGACATAGGGGAAGGCTGTGACAGAGGCAGAAAATGGAAACTGTGGTTGCCTTAAGGCTCTGCTTGTTCCATCCCACAAAGTGAGTGGCTGGTGTTTAGCCAGCTGTGCTAACAAATATCCAACTTCCAGTTGCAGTAGTTATTCCATATCACCCTGACAAATGCACAACAGTCCTCAGTGTGGAACCTGTGAGTAAGTTTGCTGTGAGAACTACTATCTGTGAGATAACTGAGCTGTGAGCTGCAAAGAGACCCACTGTACTCCATGGTACCATCTAAATAAAAAATCCACTCTATATGAATACGTCATTTTCTTCACTTAGTGCTGACTTGGTTTTGTCTCTTGTGGGCTGAAATGAGAAGATGGCACGACATGCTTCTCTGACATATGTATGCATCACTAACTTCCTGAAATAACATGTACACTGCACGTCTGCACAGGGGCAATGGATGGTTCTTAAAATGCACATGCATATTTTATAGCCTCATTATAGCAGACTGGCTTTATATTTCTCTTTTAAAGTATTGTATTTTCATTAAGGTATTTTCCCATTGTGACAGTCAATCTAACAAAATTATGATAATTGGATTTATCAACATATCATTTGTTGCCCTCTGGGTGAAATTCACATGGTCTCTAATGAACTGATGAGATTTGAATGAATCACATATTTCTTAAGTGTGAGAGAATCAGATATTTTCCAGCAGCTTAAGTATATACACTTATAATTATTGTACTTGATTTTATCTGAAATGTGGGAAGAGCTAAGGTAGAGAAAGAAAATAATTTCATGTACCATTGCATTTTAAAATATAACTGCAGGCATAAGAAAATCAGACTTACTAAGTTCTAGCAACCTGAAGAGTGGGGTTTATGCATCCAAACACAGGATCAGAAAGGTTTCTCTGGAAAATTTGTATCTGAATACGTTGTCACAAGATTGGCAGTGACTTGTGTGCCTTAAATCATATATTAAAGATAGAACTCAGAAGAATTACCTTGCTGTTGGGAAATTTACCTTCTAAATCACATTTTCCCAAATGCAGCATAGCAGCAATGCCTCTTCTTGGAGGAGGACCCAATTCATCAGCCACAGAGAGTAACATTAACTGACTGGCCACTCTAAAGAGTTAACTATTTGGGCATGTTTCTTTTGCCCAGCTGAGGATAAATATCCCATGGAATGGTTGAGTAACCTTATTATCTGGTATGCTTCCTAACACCTTGCAGGTGGCAAAGTGACTGAAATATTGTTCTGCTATACTAGTGGAAGGATTTGTCTGTTTTAACTCAGGCAGCTTGACCTAAGCTGTGTGTGCCATAACTGATGAACGATGACGAGAGAAGAGGGATAAAAACTGATCTCTAGGTTGGTGATGTACGGCACCTTTTCTAATTCATAAGGCAGTGAAATTGATGTAGACTTCTGATAGGGTTTCTAAGTATAGATTTTCCAAGTATAACTTCAGGCTTTTATCACAAGGCAAGACAGAAGAAGATAGCAGGGAAACAGAAGCAAGAGAAGTGATAAATCCTTTGTCCATGTCAGATCTTTTTAAATCACAAGCAACTAACCGAGACTGGCCGCACGCAGTTATAACCATGTAGTAAGTAATGAAACTGGTAAAACTAACCAATTTATTTGTATTACAATTTTAAAAAAAATTAAAAACAATGTTTCCTATCATTAAACTGTTTCTCTGGCACTGATAGCCTATGCTTGCAGATGTCCCATCAGGTATCAGAAAAAGCTTCATTTGTTAGGGCTCTGAATCTTGTCTTTTCTTATGAGCTGAATTTTATCAGACATTAGGACTTAGGATTGTTTTCTTTTGGCAGGTTTCTTAAACTTCCCTTGTCCACACCATTATTATCAGAATTAGATTTTTTTTCTCACAATTCTCCAAAACTCGGTCAGGGGTTCATTTCTGTACTTGGGCACCTGACTCTAATGATCAAAAATGGTCTTCAAGAAAAAGCTGGTATCAGGGCTGATGACTAGAGGCAAGATAGCTGTGCAGCTGAAGGAAGCCACATAGGGACTTAGGACTTCTGGAAAGATCAATCTCAGCTATTGCCCCACAGTTGCCATTTTGACTGCATTAGAGAGGAGCAGACAGCACCTCCTGGCTGCTGGAGCTGAGCTGACATAAGGCAAGACTTAGAACACACCCCTTGTAAATGACTACAGCACCTGGAATTCCCTCCACTTGCTTTTCAGAAGAACACAGAGCCCTTCTTGCAAAACTACTTCCCACTGCTGTTGTAACACTCCAAAGCTGAAGAAAAGGTCTCCAGTATAGCTGTCTAGGACAAATTCTGCTCCTGGATGTGTGTGTCTGATTCAGATCGAGGTCAGCATTTTTTGAACCTTAAAAGTAGATAGTGGAGGAATGTCTTATGTACTCTAAATTGAATGAGCTCATAAAAAATAAATGGACAAAATCATCATTCAGGAACACTTAAATCTGTTTGAGGAGTACAGGGACAAACAGAAGTCCAGCTTGCTGGCAAGTAATTGATCAGGAAAGCTTTATTGTAGGTTTCTTTTTTTTTCCACTTGTTATCAGCATACCAAACTATCAAATGAACATTTTCCAAATGTAAGCGCCAATTCATGGTACTAAAAAATATTGCATAAAACATATTATTTTGTACTTTAATAAATAGGTGGGACACACAATGCAGTGTTGCTCAGTCTTAAATACTCCAAGCATTTAAAATTACTCTGAAATTCTTACTCATGCCTCAGAAAAAAAAAAAATCCTGTTCCTATAAAAACTTCATAGGAAGAATAGTAAGTTGAGTTTTTTCTAGTGAATTTGAAGAGAGCAGATAGAGCTTTGCCTTTAAAACTTTATTTATGGTAATAAAAAACATTTTTCTTAAAACTAAGTAGGTAACACAAGTCATTGTGCCCTTTTCTTCTTCATAACTCTTACATAAAGACGCATGTGCATGGGTTAATAAATTCTACCCTTTGAACTTTTTAACTTAGTTCTCTGTATAAGAAAAGGGATGTACATAGGAAGGAGGTATTATTTCTCTGCTTCTTCACATATTGCAGGGTGCTTCTCATATATCCAAATGAAAGTATTTTATTAAATGAAGTTTTCCTTTTATATATGTATGAATGTGGCAACTGTTTTCATATCTAGGTAAGTTTATTTGTTTAAATAGCTCCCATATACAGATGAATGACTTGAAAGGAAATAGGAATGCTTGCATGATGGGATATGGTTGCTGAGTGATGTCTGCAGGGACTGCTTAGTGTTGATAAATAACTACGGAATTTGTCTATCAACATTTTGCATAAATGTCAGTCACAGAACTTGTGGTTGGGTTGAGGCAGCCCTGAATGACAATGTATTTCTCATTTATGCACCAGCTTTAAAGGGGAAGAATGGGGAGACAGAGAACTTATCTCAGAGCAGCATACGTTTTTTAAATGTAGGTGTCCTCCAGCAGTCTTCTGCAGTTGCTTCCTGTGAGATTTTGCAGAATCCAAACAAAACCCAGATGAAATCATGCCTTTGGCAGGTTAGCAAAGTAATATGAATGTGTTCCATGCCTAAAATATTACATTTCAAAGACTCCTTTAAGTCAAGTCCAATATCAGATTTGTCAAATCTATAGGCTCTTAAAAATTCTTAAATTAAAGACTGTCACTTCAGATGTGAGAGAAAACTAGACAGAAAATGCACCTATAATAGCCTTAAGTTTTACACTTATCAAGACAATTAACAAACTATATGTAAGAATCTGAAATTCTCAGATACCTCCACAGAGCTGAAACAGTAACAAGAAAGAAATACTATGGGGACAGAACACATATTTTGAGAGCCTATATTTCTCCTCGTATTCATATACAACCAGAACTTTTCATGTTAGAGGAGTCTGAATCAGCTCACCCAAAAAGCACATGGGGTAGCAGTGTTTTTCTTCCAGTGCACAGAGCTAACTCTGGCTTAGCTCTGCCTCCAAAGCAGATAGAAGCATGCATATAATCTTCACAAACAGGCCACAGTGAGTTGATAAAGCACAGCCTGATATTATTTCAGATTAGGAGGCCCTAGAGCGTTTCTTTTGTATTCAACTTTTCCCTAATTAGTCAACTTAAAATAGACTGAGATTGGTATGCATAATAGCTATGACAACATCTTCATAGCACCAAACAATCTCTTTGCTTTTAAGATCCCTGGTAAGTGATATGTACAGGCTTATCTCTCTTCTCTTTGAAAATGCTGTAAAGCAGGGATAATTTCAGGTTGCTCTTGGTTTACACAAATAGCAATGAGAACAGAACCAGGACCAAAGGTCTTACAAGTATTGCCTACCAGACTGCAAAGCTACAAAATGCTGCATCACAGAAACTGGCCACTGCTGGGCCTGAGAAGTTTCAGGAGGTTAGAATTCCTCCTTTCATAATTCCTCATCATGAGGAGGTTTTTAAGCTCTAAATGATCCAAGACTAATCTTTTCTAGGTAAGCCTCAGCATTTCCACAGAAAATAAGCTGTGAAAATTTGAATCTAGAACACTTGCCTACTATATACAACTGCACAAACTGCAAAAAGAATATAACTTTTGTTAGCTTAGACCTCAGATTAGTTGCATTCATATATCCTAAAATCCCAATAGAAGTAGAACAAGTTAAAGCTACCTTGTGTGTTAAACAGGGAAGAAGGCTAATAGCAAAGAAGGTGACTACAATAAAACGTAATGGTAGTGATCTTCTATCACAAAGCATCTTTCCTGTTGAGACAACCTCTGCTTGGTGCCCTGCTCGAATGTGGAGTAGCATGATCTTCCCATTACTGAATTCAGTAGATCTTCAGAGGACCTGGAAAACGAAAGTTTTGGATATCTCTGGAGAAGGATTTTTGAAAAAATAATAATTTAAGAATTTAAGACATTAATTTATTGTGTGCATCTTAATAAATACTCTATTGAAAAATTTCAAATTGGAATGAAGCCATCAGAACCATATTTTTAATTAAATTTAGAACTACAATGGGATTGATGAAGACAATAATGCTCATAGTATAGACTCAGATACACTCACTCAATATAAACAACAAAATGATTCGTGGTTGCTTTTCTGTGGATATCTGCAAGTGTTTTATTTTTATTTTTTATCCCAATTTTTGTAATTCTCAGAATTTCTAAACAACGATTTTTTTCATTTATTAAAGTGGAATTATTAAACTGAATAGAACGATGGTATCTACTGAAAGCTTTTACTTTCATATGCATTAACTGAAGAAAGACCTTTGATAAGATAAACAGTGTTCAATAATGACTTTATGTTCTGTCATCAATTCTTACCCCAAAGTCAAACACCTAAAAAAGGTCAAAATGTGTACAAACATGTATACTTCAGTTTGGTGTGCACTTTTTAGTCTGCGGAAATAATTTTCAGAGTAATCTGAAGCCTTAAGAAACAACTGAAAACCACAGAATTATTCAATTAAAATGACAAGGAGAATAGCTGCTTAGGGTCAGATGGATACGGGAAGAAAGTTTCATCTGGTTTCAATATCATGGAAAATAAGACAATAGCTTTTGAAAGAGTGCATAGGGCCAAGCATTTGCTGAGACTGAGGAGTTTACTGATGTAATAACTTATAAGAATAAGTGCCAGTGCTGTTCTTACTGTATATTTGTATATCACTAGTAAAATTTTACTTATTTCAGATAAGCCCTGAGACTGGAAATACTGAAAACACTTCACTTACTCTGTTCTCTACTTAACACTGTTAACATACTCAGTACTTTTCTATGTTCCAGTCTCTCCTGAAACTCAAACAAACATCAAAGATGAAGCAAGAAACCTGCGGAAGAGATCTACACCTCTTTTTAATGAAGCCTATTTTCAGGTTTCTTACTTTTTAAAATCCTGGGTCCTACAGTTGCAGACAAAAAAAACTCCTGAGGAAGTGACAAATCACATGTCTATGGAATATAACTTCAGATACTAGAATAGCTCAGCTTAAAAGCAACTCCTTGATCTGTGTAGCAGACTAATTATACATATATACACAGATATAAAATTATTAGTTCATGAAATATCACTTTCTTTCCTATTCTCTATGTATATATCATTACAAGATTGATTCTAGATGAATTCTCTGCTCTTATCTGATTAAGAATTCACATCATCTCTGTGGAAAATTGGGGAAAAAAATAATTTTCTTTAAACTTTCCACCAGTGATTAAACATGTCAGATAATTTAATTGTAAGTAGATTAGTATTTCAATTTTATTTGCTTGTCTTTAGTTATTAAAGAAAAAGAGTTGTTTTTTCTTTTTTTTTTTTTTTTTAATATTCCCCTGTAGTCATTGTGCAGGGTACAAAACTGTGTTACCTCTAGTTTGCATCTATTTTATTTTTTTGGAGAAAAGCCATTCTAGACCAAGAAAAAAAAATATGTTCTTATCTGAAACTACAAAATGTTGCTACACTATTTGCCATATTCAGTATCAATAATGAAAAAGGCAATGGGATGTAACAGGTAACAGCTAGTTAACCTATAACTCTGCTGAATCATTATGTTTAAAGGCATCTTACTTTATTACTTAACATTGCAGTGAAGTAGAAAATTAATGTGGTTGTTCTAACTTGGTTAAACCAGAAAATATGTTTTACACAGATGTATCTAATGTAGTTTTCTGACAGGAATTTGGTTAAAATCTTAAGAATTATACAGATGTCATTCTAGACCAAGAAAAAAAATTATGGTCTTATGTTACTTATGAAGTTGATCTTTCTTCCTGCCTTTTGTTTTATATTTTTAGGTTATACTTATCATCCTTTATTCATAATTTTAAAATCCTTTATTTAACTGTTTCCTTTTTTTCTCTCCTAAGTCTTTTCCTACTGTAGTAATGAAAAAAAGAAAGGAATTTTATTCAGAATTGGAGGAATTTATTTTTATTTTCTCTCTACTGATTCCTTCTGGACACTTTTTTTTTCCCATAAAACCTTGAGAATTAACTAAGCATTTTCTCATTTTTCATTGAAATCAGCCAAAAAATGCTTTTGATTTCCACGTTACAATACCCAGAACTTGAGATGTGCCTATCTACTTGCTCAGAAGTTGTCCCTGTGAAGCGTCCTGGGCTGAACTACCTCAGCTGCGTCACCACTTCAAAACCTTGGGAGGACCACTGGAGATCTTCTCTTGAATTTGTCATCCAGCAGAAATTTGGTTTCTTTGTGAAACCAGCCAGCCCATAAATTTCACACACATTTCCAAGTGATACGGCCCTTAAGACCAGCACCCTGTGGGGCTTGTCCACACCACACGCTACTTGTGCACAAGGACCAGGGAGGAGAGGACATTTTGTGAGGGGCAGCTGATTTTCCTGCAGGCCCACACAGCAGCACGACCTCAGCAGTAGCTGTCAATATTGCTACACAGAGTGAAGACACATGGACACCCATTTAAATTACTATTACTTTAAAATTTCAATTAAGACAGATTATCATCCTCTAGCATTCCTTTACATGATTCTTTGCCCGTCAGTACGTACACAGTGCTCTGCATGGCCGGCACAATGGGCATCTGTGGAGAGGTCCTGGCAGCTGGTGGGCTTCAGGGGAGGCCTTTGTGAGGGGACACCAGGGGCTGCCCCATACTGCACAGTCAGGTCTGCAATGGACCCACTACAGACTAAATACTGAAGAAAGGACAAAAAACACCAGGGGGAGGGAGAAGGAGGGAATAAAGAGGCAGAAACAAAAGCATGGACCCCAGGATGAGAGGAAGGAAGAAGGCACTCCAGGCTGAGGAGCAGATATTTCCCTGCAGCCCATGGAGAGGACCACTCCAGAATAGGTATCCATTACTATTACCACGGTCACTATGGTCCATGAAGGACCCCACACTGGGGCAGGGGGATATTTTCTGAAGGATCTGCAGCTACTGGAGCACCGACACTAGAGCAAGTTACAAGTGTGAGGAAGAAGTAGCTGCAGAGAAGAAATGATAGATGGCGTCCATAGACCCCCACTCTCTCTGCACTACTCAGGGCTGGGCAGAGAAACCTGAAGTGAAGCTGAGTCTGGGAGAAAGATGAGAAAAGTTCTTCTTTTAATGTTTGCCTTCATTTCTCTCTACCCAACTCTATTTTAAGTGACAATAAATTGAATTAATTTTCCTGAAGCCAAGCCTCTTTTGCCCACAGTAGCGGCTGGTAATCAATCTCCCTGTTTTTATCTCAACCAAAGATCTTTCTCATCCTGTTTTGTGCCCCTCCCCACTTAAGGGGAAGAGTGATTGAATGATTGAGCAACTGACTGACTGAGTGGGAATCTGGCTGTTGGCAAGGCTAACCCACCACACAATCCCTCGTTTAAACTATCTATCCAGACTTCTTTGGGAACCTGGAATCAAAGCAATCCACAGTTGTGGGTTGTTGGGGTTTGGGATATTTTTTTTGATTGAATTGTTTGTTTGTTTCTGTCTCATTTTTGATTACTTCAGATGGCTTTCTGAGAAGGATCCTAAAAATGCTGGAAGATGAGGCTGGTTGAAAACCTTCATTCAACCCAGACCCGTGATGTCTGTGAGGGCAATGCAGGTGAGTGTAGGAGTTTGCCCAAGATTCACAATGCTCCTGGACATGCTAACTTACTTTTGGCAAGCACTGATTTTTAAATATTACGACATTATTTAACTTAATTACACTGATGGAAGAGAGTGTCCTATGATCAATACAGGAAGGCTTTGATCCATTTTTCATAAATATACAGATTTTTCACCTGTCTTACAGCAATGGTAATGGGAAAATGCAGGTTTGGAGGGTTTTTTTCCTATGGCAGAAGAGGACTGAAATAACTTTGCGTGCCTTAAAAGCACGGCAGACGGGTTATAGTTACATCACAAAAACATATTAAGGCATTCCTGAAAAAGTACAAAAGTATATAGTTATAGACACTATTGGCTATGAAGACGTCTTATAGTGCCTAAAATCTTACAGCACTAATTTAATTAGGAATTAGTTTGTTTCTGTAACTAAGACACCGCATCAAAGTCTCTGATGACACTGTAAATGAGATGAGCTCCATTACAGGTAATACAGTTACAGTGAAATATTTAGGTCCAACTGACTGTTTCAGATTGATAGAATCTGCCTACAGGTGCAAAACAAGCCACTGAAGCTAGTTAGAAGTCAAATTTGTACAAAACCTAATCTTGAATATGATTGGAGGAGATGCTTCCAGCAGATGCCTTTATTTGGATGGTATGACCTGCAGCTAGGGGATGGGAGGAGAGTCCTGGTGATAAAATGTCAGAGGAAATAACAAAGAATGGTCCTTGGGTTCTAGAGACACCCATATTCAGCCAGCGTATGAAGCTAACAGAAAGGCTTACTCCAAAGCTGATTCACACCTGAACTCAAATAGTCTCATAAGGCTTTAAAATAGGATGTATAACAGACAATCAGGTGGAAAAAATTTTTACTGAAAGAAACCTGAGGCAGTGCTAAATTCTGAAAATGGATCAGTGGTGAAACTGTGAAAGTGTGATTGTGAAACTTTCAGACATGGAAACTACCAGCCCTTGTTTAATAACTGTGGCCATTGGCTTCATGTCGTGCCTCCATACAGAGAAGAGAAGGAGCCAGGAAGCAACTGTGATCTCTTAATCTCATCAGTAAAATCCAGATCTTAGACTTTTTCCCAACCACTTGACATTTTTTCCCGATCTTTTTCCACTGGGGAATAGCCCTCTATTATCACCAGAGACATTCTTCTCCCTCTTCTGGTGCCTTTCCCAACCTGTTCCTCATTCTTTTAATCTTTCCCCCTCTCAATTCAATTCTGATCACTTCATTAGCATTCATCTTCTTTTCCCTCCCTGAAAACTATAACCAAATCACCCAATGTATAGACAGACCTTCAGACTCTTTGTGCCATTGGCCTGCCATAATCCTGGACATTTTGATGGATTTATCCTTTTTTTTTTTTGTTATTTTTATCCCTTGTTCTGGTCTCTTTCTTTGCTCGTACTTTCTTTTTTTACAATATAAACCTTTTGGTTGGTGGGGTTTTTTGGTTTGGTTTTTTTTTTTTTTAGGAATTTGTGTAATGTTTCACCTGAAAATAAAACTTGAACAACAGTCAATATGATGTGAAAATATGTGATTTGGAAGGAGAGGAGCAGAGGAGAGTTTGTAGAAAGGAAAATCAGGGTTCAAATATATCACAGATCCCAAGGCTTGAAGAAAAACCTTGTTTTAATCCAGTCTGACATCATCTCTGATTGCTTGGCAAGAGCTAGAAGATTTTTTTAATTAATTGATATTTTAACTCTATGCTTTTTAGAAGGAAAAGCTTCAATCTGTTTTTTAAAATGTGTGGCAGAGACGCGCATATATAAACTGTTCCAATTCTTAATTAGTCTCAGTGCTATAATAAAATATAGTTTTATCCTAGTCTAAACTTGCCTGTTTTAAACTGTAAGGCATAAAAACATTTTACGCATTTATCTGATAAAGAATGTTCTAATCAATTTCTCTCCCCATTAAATATTTTTACATTGCTGGCAGTCCATCTTTTAAGTCTCTCTTATTTATATTCATTTGTAAAGAAAAGATTTTTCAGTCTCCTTTCCTCCTATTTTTTCCTTGCAAACCTCCTCAATTTTCCCTTAGCACTTTATTCACCCACATTAATATTTCAAATCTTGAAAAAGGTACTTGATTTTTCAATATCTTTCTGAGGTCAATAGAAGGTATGGAGGAGACTCGTCTCTTTCAGGCCTAACATTGCCATTAAAACTGGGATTTTGAATATACCGAGTCACATATTTTGGAGAGAGACATTCTAGCTATGTATTACACCCACAGAGAGCCATGTTCTATTGTGATTTCACCTGATTTGTATGAGAGTAATTAAGAATTTTTTTTTAAAAGCAAACTTGCAAACTCTTGCCATTGATCTAATCTCATTTTAATGTTAATGTTTAATTCATACAGAGTCTTATCTCCTCTGTTTCAGTGGTCTTGCTTCATTATTGTCAGTATTTTTACTGAGGAAATAACCGATTCTATAAATGCTTCTACAAAGTAGAAGGGAAATGGATATTAAGTATTTTTTTCCCCAAGCTTGTTATTTCTCATCTAACTCACACAAATGCAACATTCAAGTTCTAACCCTAGTGGTGCCTTCTGGATCTGTTTTGTTGATTCTGTTACTCCATTGACCAAAGATAAACACATAAATCTGAAGCATTAAATACTTATGATTAGGACAAGATAATTTTCTTTTGGTGTCATTTTGTATTTAGAAACCAATTCTTGCATTATCAGGTTAATCTTAAAAAAAAAAAAAAAAAAAAAACACCAAAACAAAACCACCAACCAAACAAAAAAATCCAAACAAACAAAAATTTCATAGCTCTTCCAAGTTAGTCTGGACAGCTCCTGAACTTTCTATTGAGTATGATAAATTTTCATTCTTCCTATTCAAATATGTAATAGTAGATATTATCTAATCTATCTTTTTTCTGTGTAGTTTTTAAAATCTATACTAAATTGTAGCAAAATTGTTGGATGTAAGTAGAGCTAGAGAAAGAGAAAATGAGATACAGATATAGCTATAAAATCAAGAACTAATTAGAGCACAATTGGAACAGCTCACTAATAGACTATGGAAGAATGAATACTAGTAATATCTTATACAAAATTGCAATTGTTTTTATGGAGTACTTCTCACTGAGCAGGTTATTAATGTATTCAGGGTAAATGACCCAAAAATAATTTCTCTATATATACAAATATCCAAAGGAAGAATGACTGGATATAAGACACTGTGGCTGGATTGCTTTGTTGCAATGACTCAAGATAACAAAATGTGCCTCAGAGACCATTAAAAGTTGGCACACAGTAGTTTCCAGGCTGCTCTGGTTTATACTGCAGATATCAAAAGGCCTCTGGAATCAGGATGGCAAAACTTAGAGCCATTTCTGCCCCTGGTCCTTGACTTCTGCATCCAAGAGAGACTGATCTGACTCAGAAATGGTAATGCTGTCCAAGTTTATGGGATGGCTATTCATATTTGCATACACCTGGAGATCTCAAGACACTGAATATTGTGTAGGAGAACCATCAGTTCAGAAATACTGTTGTATCTTTTCTTCTTTATGTTACCTCTGCTCTCACACTGGTATTCACAGATTTGTTCCTTTTTTCTGTGATCTGAGTTATAAAATCCTTTTAAAAATTGCCTTCAACATAGAAGCAGAAATAAAAACATTCTGGAATGCAAATTTCACTCATTTATTCATATCTCATATAGCTTTGCTGTTTGTTTTTAAGGCAACTGGCTCAGTTCTACTGTTAATGTTTTTTTATCAAATACTTATAAGAATGATATATAGATAGATATAAATGTTCTCTGACACATTATAGTGCCAACATAAGGGCACTTTAGTGAAGAGCAGCATAAGCAATTTCTGATTATTGCTGGGGTTGCAGTGTGGCAAAAATCTCTTTCATCATTAACACCTGATACTTCTTTATTTATGTATATCTCTGTGAAATTTTCTGTAAACACGAGCGATAACAAGAAATATGTATTCATATTTTCTGGTCTTTCCAAATTTTAAAAGCCCAGGTGAATCACAGGAAAGGATGCTCGTTGTCATTGACTGAATCTTTAAAGCTTAAGCAAATTCAGTAATTAATGACTTCTATTAAATTATTTGAAACATGATTCCACAAAAGCTGTTAAAAAAACCCACAAAAAACTAACAAAAAGCAAAGAGAAATGGGAATGAGTACAGGGGCCAAATTTGTTTAGCCATTTGTATTTATACAAAATCAAATTTTTGAAATACCAACTCTGTTCTTAAACCAAAATAAGCTGCAAGAAATCAAATGTCATTTTACAAAATCAAGTGCAGCATACTGTAAATGTGAAAACTAAAATCAAACTAGGCAATGTTTTCCATGTCCAACATTGTCCAGTGGAGACTACTTAATTCCACACAGCAAATTCATACTATACGTCCTACACATATTTGAAACCAGGATATACTTCAAATCAGTAATGAAGAATGGATTCTTGGACAAATGGATTCTTTGAATAATACTGTGTCTCTGTGTGTCTGTGTCTCCAAGAAAGGTGTTCCTAGAAGCTGGATGTAGTAATGTAAGACACATTGAAATAGTTGTGATTAAAACCAAAAATTTTGAAAAGAAATTAAATAAATATTTCTAATTCAGTCCTCCTGTTCATTTATCTTATACGAAATGCTATAGGCAACAGAAATAATTCTTTCCATTTCAACAAATGCTGGACTGCTTCCAGGGCAGGGCTTGTTCCTATCATATAAATATTGTCATACGAGTGGATGTGGCACTTGAGGACATGTTTTAGTGGCGAACATGGTGGTGGCACTAGGTTGGCAGTTGGACTTGATGATCTTAGAAGTCTTCTCCAACTTTAATAGTTCTGCGATTCCATTAAACCTTTTTGACACAGTTCATTGAGTCTACAACCTCAGCCTCTTCTTTTAGGCTTAAGCTGGTCAATGAAGTGACTCTATATATGATATTATGATATAGATACTATCAAACTATCTATCATTCCTTTTACCTTGTAACAAATATTAATACAAATGGGTACAAATAAATTATGAATCAGAAGAGTATTTCATGGATTATCTCCAAAGTAATGCAAATATCACGAGAATATCTGATAAAACTGTAAAGAGTATAAGTTTTTTTTTTTATTGCTCTACTAAAATTTTTTTCTTTGTATTCAACCACAGTTGAATCAGTTGGTTTTTTAACAATGTATATAAAATATAACTCTTTCTTCCTGTGTTTTCTTTAAATAGTCATCCAATATCTTTCTGATGAACGTAACATGGACTTTTTCTTTGCATTATCCATGCTGTTAAAATTGTAAGCAAATTGCTGAGAGAAAGGAGGTAGGATATAGAAAATTACATCTTTTGTAATACACGTATGTATTATACCAGAATAATGACAGATGCATTATTCTTTCCTAAGCTATATTTTCCAAAATAATAATGCATTTAAATAGTGAGTAGAGATTAAATTCCATTTTTATTCTCTCTACTTTTTACTTTCTTTTGTTTTAAGAGTAAAATGCCAAAATTCTTCTTTGAACAGATCAGAATCTTATTACAAGAGTTTGCTGAGATAATGGCACCTGTCGAGTTCATATTTTGGAGGCAAAAAGGTGATTGGTCTTATAATACCAGAGAAATACATTGTTACATCATGCTAAATCATTCACCAAAGACTTTGAGAAAGTAAATCCATAATTCAGGATAACGAAGGAATTACTGTTAGAAGCCATCGTGATAACTGCATTGATAAATGCATTCACTGCATGCTCTGCAGCCTTCTCCCTGTGCGCCAGAGTTCCCTATTCCTCTTTAAATAACCCTCCATCTCTTTTTGCCTACTTGCGCTGGAAGCTTGTTTTCCTCTGCCAGTTTCCACCTGTCACCTTCTCCATCACATCCCTGTTCCATCAACACATCATAAAATGCCTGTTGCATTGTGCCTTACTTACTCTAGTATATCTTATACATATCTGCATCTTACAGTTACACACATCTGTATTCCCAACCCTTCTCCCTTCTTACCTGTACCTCCATTCCTTGCTTTCCTTTGACATCTTCCTTTCACTGTTTTCTCATGGAAATAAATAATTCAGAGACTGAAGATCTGTAAAGTGTTTAGGATAATGAATTGCAATTGCAGGTACAATGCTGTTAAGCAACTGGACACTTGCAATTAGCAATTGATTAGCTGACAATTACGCAGGCAGGTGAAACAGCTGCGCTAATCATATGCAAGAGCTGAATACATTCCTTTCTTCCATTTCTGTGTACACCAAAATTGACTAAATTTTTCCCCCACTATATAGAAAATTCTCTGCAGCTTTAGAATTGATCAGATAGTTTACAAAATGTAGCACTCTACTTCAAGGCAAAAAAGATAAATGACACCAAGCCTCAGCTCACCTGACTTTGCTGTATCAGATTGTACAAGTAATAAAACCGAGGGTGAAAAGCTGTATGTAAATGTTTTGATAACATTATTCCCTACTACTCGAGAAGAGTCAGGCAGCTGCCTCATGGCAAGTCAGTGAGCATTGGATGTGTTCTTATGAAAAATTAAATTAATGTATGTGGTTACCCTAGCAGCTGTCCCTGCTTCTGCTAAAGTCCATAAAGAAACTTCTGCCAAGATCTGTAGAAACAAGCTCAAGCCCTTAATATTATCCCTTACAGTAACTGTTATTCACAGTTTTCTGTCATGATTAAACTGTCTCTTAAAAAAGGAAGAATAAAGCACAGAAATAATTGTTTTAAATGGAAAAATGTTGATCCTGCATTCGGAAACATGCATACACTGCTGATGAAATTTTGCAACTAGCTTATGCTAAGTAGTTGCAGTGAAGTAAAAATTATTTCCTGAATATAGATATATTTTTTTAAGAGCACATAGTTAATTTAATTACATCTACACTGTACAGGCACAACACCTGAAAAAAAAAAAAAAAAAGAAATCTATATAAGCATTATTCAAATAGTTAATCTCAGAAAGTGTTTTGGTAATGCCTGCTTCTGTAACAATATTCCTGCACTGGTTGACTCAATCTTTCAAGGAAATCTTTTCCTACCGAGCCAAGCCACTAACTTTGTTACACTCTCATAGGTCAGATCAGCTTTAGTTCCTCTCTTGTGCAGCTAGCAAGGGAGACAGAAGGGTCCTAGTCCTGACGATAAAATGGCTGTGTGCAATGTCCACTTCTCTTTCTAAATAGGCTTTTCTAGAAAAAACAAAGCAATAAAGAGAACATTTTTTACTGTTTAATGACCTATAACTCAAAAAGCTGTTGAAACTGTTATGCCAAAAACTTTTTTCAGGAAGATTTCCTTCCAGGCTTGCAAAACTACGTTTTAGACTTCGGTACCTTAAAAACCTCAGTTTTGAATGGAAATTATTACAATGATTCTATTTTTCTGGTGCATGTAATAGGGACATGTCTTTCTGGAATGAAGAAAACAACAGCACAGAAACTACTTCAATAAGGTCCTAACATTTAAATGTTACAATTTATAAGAATCATTCCATTCAGTTATTAGCTAAAAGTTAAAAACTTTTTTGTTTTTGTGATAAACATTAGTTTGTCATGAGCTTCTCAAAATTATTCTGTAATGTGTATTCTGTGATTTCTGTGGTTTAGAGCGGAAGATTTTGGATCAAATAATAGGCACCTTATCTAGAAAGTCTGTAATTTATTATTTTCTTGCTCAGACTATATCCTCAGGTAATTGACCTGTACCTCCATACATGCTGTCTTCAAAGAAATATAAACTTTCTTCTTGAATTCCATTTGCTGACAGATCAGATATTTGGAAGCCAGTTGAGATTCATGGATCTATGCAAGTTTGTGCGAGCTGAGTAGCAGACCATAATCCACCATCCCTCAGTTTATCTGAAAGTAAAAGACTTCTTTTCACACACCAGTTAGGTCTGCTAAGTGACAACAGTGTATTTATCCAGCACGTCATTTACAAAACCCAAATGCTTAAAATTGAGGAAATGAAATGTTAAGGATGCCATAAATCTTAGTGCTCAGAAGGAGCCTGAACCAACTCTTACTTAAATCCACATGAGTCTTTCCACTTATTTCAGTCAGAGCTGGACTTAGTCCATAATAAACAAGTATTTTGTCAAATGTATGGCCAGATATGCCACTAAGGGATGCTGATCTGTGTGTATGAATGGCCTAATATGACAGGGGCAGTAGCAAGAGAGTGTTGTGTTCTAGAGATTTGGTGTAAATACAAACTCTATGGAGACCTCAGGAAAAAATGCTGTAGTTAAAAAGCACCATTTCCCAAGTGTGGGTATCAGCTATCTTTTTCTTCTCTGATTTATAGTATTGCACTATTTATTCAGATCACAGCATCTGAAACACAAGGGGAAAAGTCTGTCACTTGTTTCTTCTCACTCACCCAGAATTCTTATTATCAAAGGTATGAATGGTCTATCACTTTTCACTACCTATAATCTATGTATTTCATAACCCTCCAGTGAAATATTTTTTTCAAGCATTTGACTAAATGCACAACTATGTAGTAAAAAATTGTAGCATAGTATGTACAAAAGTAGTTCATCTTTCTCATTTTTTGAGTACTCAGTTCATTTTAAACCCATAGAACCATAGCATCTCTTAATAGCTTTATGTGAAGCATTCTTTTTCAAAATTAGCTATAATGAAGCTTATGTTCTATCTACAAAGCTTGCTAGCACACACTAACTTTGAGCATCTTACAGTAACTAATCTTAACATAATAACATTAATATTTTAAATGCAGGCAAAACCTTATCCTGTTGCATGGCAAACTCTTGTTAACAATATGATTAAGAAAAAAGAACTTGAAGGACTCTGAGCATACCTCTTCTGAAGGAGCGTAATTACTTTGCATTTATTTTTTTCTCAAGGATTGTTTTTTAAGATGTCATTAACCTTTCTAAATTCAAATAATAAAGATATGACTAAAATAGAGTGGAAATATTAGATCAGGACTCAATTTAATAGCTAAAAGATTTTAATGTGTTCTGTACACATAGATGGGATATCTAGCGGCAAAAGCTCTTTAAGGAAAAGAAGCAGTGGAAGAAGGCCCCATAAAAATATCATTAAAACACAGCTGGTCCAAACCTCTGGACTTGTAAAAAAGTATGTAAAAGAAACTTTTATTAGGCTGCGACAAAATTAGTCCACCATAACTCAAATTATACAGATATAAAGGCCCCATTTTTTCTGTATCAAACTCACATTGCTAAAATGTATTTTTTTCTTCTAGATAAACTGCTACATGGTTCAGTAGACTCAGTTTTCATTACTTTTCTTGAAGTAAAAGCTAGTAATTAAGACAGAAAATTATAGAATAAGATATTCTCCAGAAACATTTGCATAATAGTATAATCAAATGATAACAGAAGTGGTATTTTACAGGAGCACTCCAACTGGTTTTATTTATCCAGACAACAGAGGTGGCTTAAGGCTATGATCTTCAACACTGAAACTGATATATCCAGGAGAATAACAGATACTATCAAAATATGCTGAATAACTCTTGTTTTTCTCATGCAAATGATAAAGATGTTAGATACAGCTTACATCAGGAAATCCAGTAACTTCCATAAGAAATAAAATAAATTCAGTCCCTGAACTATTTATAATCTTTGATCCAACAAGTGAGACAAAAAGAGAAGGTGATGCAATACATATGTTCATTGTATTTCCAACCTGCTTATCTCCCACCCAGTTTGTGGTTTTATATATTCAACTTACTAGCTCTGGCTCAGCTCTACAGGCTGCATCTTGCTCCCTAAATCCATACACAACATATACTGTGTTGTATGTTAAGCTTGATCCAGAGCATGATATGTTTTTACCTATCTGAACTCAAACTATAATCTTGAAGCACTCACTGAACATGGAGCCAGACTTTTGGTGCATTGGGTTGGCTTGCTTTTATCACGAATTTTAATGGTGAAAAAATTGCATCTGTTCCTAACTGCCTTTCAGCTGTTAGTCACTACTGCATTGCTGATACCAGAAACAGATGGGGAAGAGGAGAAATACTCTTTTTGTAATCAGTTAGTGAACTCAGCTGGGACAACAGTTTGTGGAATAAATAGCAATGCTTCTCTATGCTTGACCTCAATCCCAATCACAACATCCTATGAAGAGTATCTGAGACGGTTGGTTGCACAGTGCTGCACTTGAGCTGATAAGCCTCAGTGGAGATGGCACAGTTTTTCATGGAGATAAGTCCTTTTGTAGCAATTTCTGTATATATGGAACAATTAATCTTCAATCCAGATAAACCATCCACACTGACTTGTGCATGTCCATACCTGAGAGGGTCTAGGTATGCTCATTCACACGTACAATAGGCAAGATACTCAGCATTATTTATATTTAGGTTTTTCTGAATTTTTATCAGATCTCATTTAGCTTTTCAGATATTGTGATGGATGATACTCATTCCACTTGTAAAGTCTGTTTTGTTCAAAGACAGCACCTAGGAAGTGGAGAGGAAAGTTTTCTGTTGAATTTTTCAGATATTGCACTCAATAACACTCTGGGGGATAGAACCTTCTGAATGGAAGTGAGGGATTAGCCCTGGGCTGAGAGTAAATGAGCATAGAAAATTACTTTGGGTTAAGAAATTTCCAAAGCTTGGTGTCATACAAGGTGGCAAAACAAAAGACTGTTGATTATACACTCACAACTTGAATACAAAAACTTTTTCTATAAGCCTAAATAAAACTTTAGAATTTTTTTAACTTAAAACATAGCCCAGTGTGTGTTTAGCCTCACTTGTAGTAAGACTGTGTCCTTGCTTTATGATACTCAACCTGGAGGTCACCTTATCCTTCAGGCTCTTTTCAGCAACCTCCTTTTCCGCCAATCACTTCTCAAATATGCAAACATGCATGGGATTTGCTGTGCTAAATGCAGCACCTTAAAAACTTCAAGGACTTTCCATAGGTGCAGACCACAGATTTCTCAGGGTAATTTTAGACTGAGCCCCTCATAATGTTCAAGTAAACTGTTGTCTTAAATTAAAATAATTCATAGGATGCATTTTGTTTGATCATCCAGGTAACTGATGAAAATGTTTGATAAAAATGGGGCCCACTATCAATACTAATGTACCCTGCTGATAGTCCATTTTTGCTCAAATTATTTTACTTGATGTATGTGTTACATTTGATAGCATTATTATTGGTTTGTCTTTGAGTATTTCGAATAATTTTTTTGTAGGCATGTTATTATTAGTTTGTGGATTGTAGGGGGGTTGGTTAAGGACTTTTTTATTGTTTTGTGTTTTGTTGTGGTTGGTTGGTTATTTGTTTTAATTAACTTATTTTTTATCTAAACAAAGATGTATTATTGCCAAAGACATTTTATTATCTTCACTTTCAGCTGGAAAGTAATTTCTTCTACAATCATAAGCTCTTTCTTTGATCCCTGACTTGACCAATGTCTTCAAATGACTCTGTGGTCTTCAGGACTCAGACACTCTTGGAAAGAACATCTTCAGCTCCTGTGTTCCTCACTGTTACTCTGTCTAAACTTGAACTATGTCTTTGAGAGAAATGGTTGGCCATTTGGTCTGAGGTTCCTTTTCACTAGAGTACTTACAGGTATGTCATGAGCTTAAAAATGGTATTATGCATTTTAGTACTTATTTGGGCTTCCTGCTTCCTGGTAAAATAACTTAAATTTTCATGAAAGCCAGGAAATTCCCCTAACTGCTACCTCAGAAAAATCAAGACAGTCCGGAAAAGTCAGACTGGATTCTTTGTTTGTCTTCCATCACTATTACCTGTGAGGGCTTTGTCACTTAGACAAGACCTTCTTGAGTGCTGATACTCACTTGTAATTTGGTGCATTTCACAACTACACTGTTAAGCTATTTATCCATTTCCTAGAGTAGTATTGTCTCGGCTTCCCTAAAAAGTACTTAAATTAAAGTTTGAACAATGTATGCACATATTGGGAATTACAAACTTATTTCTTAAAAATCTCTTTTCCAAGTACAATAACATTTCAATGTATGGTTTTATTTGTCCTGTGACCTATTCCTAAAAATAAAACTTTGGATTAACGCTTTGCTCAAAGGGTTTGTATTTGAGTTGTATGCTATGTAAATGATTATAAAGTACTTTGGAATTTTTAGATAGGAATTGCTGTTTACTAGCTTTACTTTTGGATAATTGGTCATATTGGCCTTTGCTGTAAATTCAAAATATCATATGTTCTAGTACAGCTGTCTGATTGTTTTATGCAATTTTCTTAAGATTTGGCTCAGACTAACAGTTTGCCTAAACATTGAATAGATTTTGGTAGCTTCTACTGTATCACAGTTATGTATACATTATTCATATATAATATGAAAGGAGTGCAATTCCCTCAGACTGATAACTTTTATGCTGTTCTTTTCCATGCAGCCGGATTTACATTTAGTTTAGGGAAACTACTGTTCCCCAGAGCATAAGCAATTTTCCCCAATTTGTTCAGTGATTATCCATAAATTTTGTATAAGATGAGGAAGGGAGTACTTTATCCACAGTATGATTCTTAGATGTAGTGAAATATAAAGTATTTTTCTGTGGGATTACTGAGTTAGCCCCTTGATTTCAGGAAAACTCTTCTTTTAGTGTTTTTCATTTGATTTCCCACTCCTTTATGTTTTCAATTTTGAGCTAATTACTTATTTCAAGTCTTCAGAGATTTGGAGGCGTAAACATTCTTTTACTATTTTACTTGGGGAATTTTCCCCTTGTGACAGATTTATTATGCTCTTTGTATGGTAGAGCATTTACTTGCTTAATGCAAATTCCCTTTCTTTTACCTGGCACCTGTTGACTGTGTGGCAAATACTTTCTTTGATAATAAATTTAAATTTGCAATTAAGACCTCAGAGCCAAAACTATATAAAAGCACATGAGACAGAATACAGTCCAAACTATACTATTTTTTTAAGACTGTCATGCACATGCAGTGCTACTGAACAAACACAGCTGAATGTTCTACATTTGTTTCTCCGCCTAGTGAACACAAGAAGAAAATCTGTTGTTTCACAAAGATCTCCTACTTTTGCTTATTATCATGAATAATATTCTTCACCAAAGAAAAATTTTAACCTTAAGAAATGACAATGGATTAATACTGATTCTTGTTCTATATGTCTCCTTAGCAGGAACCTTTGTTTTGATATACAGTATGGTGTGAGATTAGTAGACAGAAAGAGACTTGAGGTTCCCCTACTGGAGTTAAGCTTTGAAAAGATAACTCCTGAAAATTTAATATGGCTGCCTTCTATTTGCACTACAGAGAAACTCAATGTAATTTCAATAAATCTTGTAGGATATGGCAGTGGCTTTTGAAGGAACATCTGAAGGACATGACTTCTTTATTAATAGTACAACAGGATTGCTTGATTAAAATGTAGGTATGTGATTTTATGTTTAATTGAAAAATAATTATTTTGAAGATACTTCCAACATTTTTAGATCCTTTAACTCCTATGCCTGTGAGAAGTTAAAAGAAGGAAAAACAAAATAAAACAAAACCCCTACATGTTTTACCTGGAAGAGATTATGTGCTTTTGACTTTTAAAATAAAAAAGGAAATATGACTGTGGATCAGACAATAGGTCACTAAGAATCCATTGCAGTGCCTTGTAATTTCAAGGTCCTTCAAGGAGGGGTAGTCCACCTTCAGGAGTATATGAGAAGAGACTGGTGAATAGTGTCAAAAGAAAACTCTATTCAATACAATGTTTATGGACTGTGCTTGGATACACATGCTTTTTGATTACACATTTTTAAAAAGAGATGTTAAATAGTATGGATATTCTCTAGGGTTTTCCTTCCTATTCACATTTTTATGGATCAAGAGGGGCAAAATAATGTGCATTAGTGATAAAATTGCAGAGCTGTTTAAAATTATTATGTACTTTGAGAAGAGGAACTACTTGTTACTAAGAACCTGATTTACATTTTTGATTCCACATATGCAATCTTTCACTAATTTGCTTCAGTCTTCATTAAATGAATATAGTCTTATAGCACTGGTGTTAGACACAGCTGAGAACCAATTGCACAGATAACAGAAATTGTGACTATTTCTTCCAGTGTGAGTTCTAGTTCATAAATTTATGTGGGAGGATGTTGGTGGCTAGTTATTTTTAATTAGCCTAGCTGTTTAATTGATTGGATCTTCTCTGAGACTCCTGCCTCACCTGTAGATCCATAACGATAGAAAAGTGCAACATGTGTTGACATCAGGGACTGTTTTCACGCCTTTGAGGACCAAGGACTGCTTTAAAGAGAAGGGATCTATCTGACCAAGTGAGGTGAAAGTGTCTTTGCCAATAGGCTTGCCTACCTAGTAAAGAGAGTTTTAAATTGGGAATGAAAGAGAGAGATATGATGATGCCCAATTCAGTAAGAAAGTGGTGAACACGGTTGGCAATCAAAGGGTTCAAGTGTGGACAAGGGATACCTCTTAATCAAAAAGCACTGAAAAGTGGGCCATCCCAAGGCACAAAGGAAATGTTCTTGCACTTTTCTCAGGAAATCAGAATGAATGGAGCCCCTCTGAAGTGCCTGTACACTACTGCATGCCCTTCATGTGAGCAAGCAAGTGGGATGCATCAAGTTCTGCCTGTGGAAGTGTGATCAGGATTAGCCAGCATAACAGTCAGTGATCTGTCAGCTGTCTGCCACCAGCTGCCTGATCAGGAAGAAGCAAATGAGGCCTTCTTCAGACAACTGGAGAAAGCCTCACATCCACAAGTCCAGGTCTTCATGGGGACCTTTAACCACCCTGAGAACTGCTGAAGCATTCCCAGAACACAAGCAGCTCCCAGAACACAAGCAGTTCAGGTCTTCACCACTACATGCTGGGGGCCAGCTGGCCAAAAGCAGCTTTGCAGAAAAGGATCTGGGGGTTCTGGAGAGGAAGAAGTTGAGCATGAGCCAAAAATGGCAGTGTGTCTTTTTACAAAAGGGGTCTAACAACATCCTGGAGTCCAAAAAAACCAGAATTGACAGCTGGATAAGGTAGATGATCCTTCCACCCTAACCACATCTGGAGAGCTGTGCCCATTCCTGGGCTCCTTGTGATGGGAGAGATAGGTACATACTGGACCAAGTCCAGAGAAGGCCATGGATATGATTAAGGGCTTGGACCATCTGTCATATAAGGAGAGGATGAGAGGGCTGAAGCTGCGCAGTGTGGAGGAGAGTAAGCTCAGGGAACCTTATCAGTGCATGTAAACACATCACAGGATGAAAGTAGAGTATGGGGTGAAATACTCCTCAGTCAATGGACAGGAGGCAATGGGCACAAAAGAAAGAACAAAAAAATTCCTTTAAATGGAGGAAAATACCGTTTTTCACGGTAATGATGATCAAACACTGGAACAATTTGCCCAGAAAGGTTGTGGAGTTTCCGTCTGTGGAGACATTAAAATCCTGACTGGGCATGTTCTCAGGCTAACTGCTCTAGATGACCATTCTTGAGCAGAGGCACTCCATAACTTCCAGAGGTATCATCCGTCATCCACTGTTTCAGGACTTTATGAAGCTAATTCTTTGAAGAAAATGGAACTATATATCTTGGCACTGTTTATTTTGCAAGCTCATAATCTGAGATAAACTTGCTAAAAATTATTCTTTATTTCCCAGAAAAAAACCCCAAAAAACCTACTCATAATGAAAAGATTAAACAGTATATAAAATCTTTATTGAAAAGTTGTGAAACCATAAACTGAAAAATGTAAATACATAAATAAAAAATACAGTTGCAGCTATGCAGTAAATATTAGCAGGCTTTAGTGTATTTTCACCAAAGCATCATGTGGGTTACCTTGAATTACTTAAGGCTGTGTCCCAAGATATAAATAAGGCAGGGATCTAACTTCGTTTCACAACTAAAACATTTCCCATTCCTAGGAGAATGTGTGCAGAGATTAAGCACATACATAATTTAAAGGAGAAGAGGTGGTTCCATTGGTTTATATAGGTTACTTAATTAAAGTCACATCTAGGCATGTTTATAAACTAAAACTTGTTTAAAATCACAAATACATCATCTTCAACTTTATGCCTCGCTGTATAAAATTACTACTTTTTTCCTCCTATCACAACATTTCTTGTTGCTAATTCTTTAAAAATTCAATTCTACACTTTTTGAATAAATCATTCCAAATACCTTGTCTTAAAATATACATACCAATTTTAAATACAATAAATCTGATTTCAAGAAGGTAAGCTGTTATAAAAATCCAGTCTCAGTTGATAATTTCCCTTGCCTCCTTGCACTCTAGAAGAAAATACTGTGTGGAGATTACAGCTTTGTAGAGCTCAAAATTACAGAAAAGAGTATCATTCTTTATATGTAAAAGCAAATCACAGACTAATGGTGCAAATTTACAGTTTTAATATGCTTCATGGACAACAATGTATTTTTCCCTATAAGCTAATTTAAATTTCTACAAGCATCATGTATAGTTTCACATCCTTTTTCATTCAAATCTAGCAGTTAATTAAGGCTAGCAGTGAATTTTAACTTAAGTAGTAGATTGTAATCTATTAATAATACCCTAAAGCAAATAACTAAACCAGATAAAATTTAGAAAAATAAGAATAAAATACGGATAGTCCAAGATACCTTGGGTTCTATAAATAAAACTAAAGAAGAAAAAAATCCATTAAAAATATTGTGGGTGACGTTTATGTCCTGACTTTTTTCATTAAGCCAGTTGACTGTAGAAGTACCTAAATATAAAGTATATGTATATTTATATATATATTTATATTTATATGGATGTGTTTATGTGTGTGTATTTGCTGTAGATCAGTCAAAACAACTTTGCCTGAAAAAAAAAGGATGTGAAAAAAGTTCCCCTTTTATGTTTCTCTTGCACTGCTGTCATATTTTGCTCCTGAAAACTACTCAAGACCAGTTTTGAAACTAAACCGCTAACTTGTACTAAATAACATTATTTTTTTCTCAAGCAAACTGGCCTCCTATTTGTGGCCTTCAAGGTAAAATTCGCCATTCTGAATGCATATACATAGCTAATTAGTCATTGCCATGTGTGAAACTTTGTCGTATCTGTTTTTCACTGTTCTTTAGTTCAAATCTTTAAAAATGTATATTAAGTGAGGAAAGTTTGTTTTGTTTACTGCTGTCTTTCCTTGGAGCCAGCAGTTGTGAAACCCTGCTTTGCTTTTTACGGTGAACCTTGCCAAAAATGCTAGTCTGCAATAGTGCCAGGGCTTTCACAGCTGATGGACTGAAAATCTGTTTTCCTACTAAAACAGTAGAAAATAATCACAAATGCTGAATCCTGAGGCTTTAAAACTGATATTACAACTTCATTGCAAGGCTCAAAGCAGCCTTGCTTTGTAAATTTGATTAGGTTGCATTTCACAGGAAATGTTTGTAAATAAAATATATTTTGAAAAAATATATGGGTGGAATACTTACTTTAAGTCAGCTATCTCTTTTCTTCAATTCTTTGTGCAGGTGGCCATTGGGATGGAAAGAAGGAGATGGGTTTCCCAATCATTTAAGCCCAATGCCCAGCAAAGGCTCTTTGGCAACGACAGCTTGCCCAACAGGAATGCTATAAGGATAGTTTGCTTTGCACCAGCTAAGTGTTGAACCAACAAACACTGAACCCCATGTGCTTCTAGCATCCTTACTGAGATAGATGAGATTCCTAGAAACCTTATGTCTAGCAGTAGGTATTACCATATGGCTCAGAGCGAAGTGCAAGAATTCAGTAATGCAGTGATGGAATAATCTGCTCATATGAGAAGTTTTCTCTGAGCATTTTCAAGAGAATGTTCTTGGTATGAGTTCCTATGAGTTCTGCTAAATAATTTATTTTAGTGGCATCATCTGGGAAAGGCTTCGCAAATTACATGAAGTGAAAAATCAGGAAAAAAATCCTTAACAGAAAGATATTACATCTGTAAATGATGGCACGTAGGGGAAAAAAAAAGTTTCCTGAAGGGAAAATAATGCTTCTATATGTAACAGAGGACACGAAGAGAGGTGCTGCGTAAAAGCAATAAACAATAAAGAAGTAATCTTTTGTCTGTTTTAAGTGCGCAAAAGGAAAAATTCTAAGACAAGAACAGCATAGTGACCATGTCATTATTTTGTGTGTAACTATTAAAGCATTTATACAGCCTATTATTAGTTATGAGCATATTTTTAAAGAAAGAAATGCATTTTGATTGGAGTCTCTGAATAAAGCTGAAGAGTTTGTTAATTTAATAAAGAATAAAATAAGAATTTATATAGAAAGACTGCAAAAGACCTTAAGAAGACAATTAGTTGATGACTTAACTCATTGCTCTCTTAAGTGGCTCTTATTTCACTTCTCTCTTCTGATATAGTTCTCTGAATTTTATCAGACTTGTTATCATTAAAATTCTGGAAACTGTAGATAAAAACATTTTTGAGTAATTAAATTTTATGCATAGCATTTTAAAATAACCTTTTACAAGGAACCTTTTTAATTCAAATGTGCTCCAGCTCTTCAATTAGTAAATTACTACGACCAAAAGCACAACAGAAAAAAAGTCATTATTTTTTTGGATCACCTGGAGAATTTGCAAATGGCTTTCTTCACTACTGCACCCTTAGATATGGTTCCATTGTTTATGATTTTTAGCTATCCAGCCCCAATTCATATTAAAAGGAAATTAATAGGATTAATTCGTTACTGTTATAAGATACACCAATGGGGAAAATTAAGCAGGAGAAATTAATTCTGTCACTTATTCTCTTCATGAGCAAAACCCCAGAAAGAATCACAACGTAGAAGAGAACTGTATCCTTCAGGAGAAAGAGGAACTCCAGCAAAGTACTCAGGTTGCTGTCAAATGTCACATAAACCTTAATTAATCTCACATAATCTAACCATTTAAATTAGACACCTGAGGTAGGAGATCATTTCAGTGTAGGAGTACTCCTACGCTTCCCCTGCAGTCAATGAAGAAAGAAAGGCATCACTGAAACATGACTCAGGTTTCAGATAAGATGACTCACTGTCATGTATTCCACTTTTCTTAACTATTTAAGAAGCACCAGTGTTGTAAATTTCTGTCCAAATGTAGATGAGAGAAATCACTTACTTAAGTATCTAGTCAGTCTATGAAATGAGCTGAGCCTCTCCACAGAATGATTCCTTCTGCCCTGGGAAAGATCTCTAAGACACACTCTGCTTAAGTCTCTGCAGTTGTGCAATGGAGGCCTAGATGATTAGTTCAGGCTCTAGTAATACTATACTTTAAATAGCTAAAGTTACATGAGACAAATAGTTTTCTTAGACTAGTTTCTTACCCGAGTACTTCACTCAGAAAGCTGAAGCTAAGGAGAATGAACCTCGTATACAATCCAAGTGCTAGAGTGCAATTATTTTTTTGCAAGAAGTTTGCCTTGGTTTAAGAGAGCCATCCACAGTGACTGTTGAGTTTCTGACGGTCACACTTATTCTTTTATTTTTTCAAATATTCAAGTATGTCCATAATATCAGAAAAGTGCAAGCCTAAAAACTAGGCTATTCAAAGTGTTTAGGCCTCTAAAAATATAGCTATTTGTAAGAGACATCCTTAACCACCTCTCTGCGGCTTTAAAGTCTTAATGACCTTTCAAAATGTGGTTCCACGTGGCCAATTAATGCCCTTATATCTTCTTCCTCTACTAATTTCTTTAACTTTATAGCTTTTGAATCAAAATTGAGCTATAGCTGAGTTATGCTGACAGAAATAAATCACACAGTTGAGAAAGAAAATCCCCTCTGTACGAAATTCTAACATATCTTTTAATTGTTTCTTCACTGGAGGCAATCTTCTTTCCCTTTCTCAGGCAAACAACATACATATCCTCCTAACACAGCACTGTGACAGGTGTAGGGCTTCAATGTTGTCAGTTATAATCCTTTATATGTCACACCTTCAATCATGCAATGGGCCATGCATTTTAAACAGAAGTCTGTTTTCTAGTCTGTGGCAACAGAGTGCCAGGACATACACTGTACAACCATATGGGTGTCTCTTTGCAGGACATATGTTGTACATCCTTAGGCACTAAAGCAATTAACAAGCAACTGTAAAGTAAATGTGATCTCCTCTGAAAAGCTCCAGAGCAGCTTTCGGTTTTCACAATTATATTGCTAATTTATGCCATGAAGAGATTCAGAGACAGGTACAGAGATCATAAAAGAAAGCAACACTAAGAGGTAAATACAGGATTATTTTCAGCAACAATTATAGTATTTTTCATGTTAGTAAAGCATTATGAAACTGAAAATTTAAAAAAAAAGTAGTAGCATTCAAAGCACAGCTCAACATAAGAATAGAAAGATGCAGCAGATGAAAAAGACCATTTAATATTTTTATGACAAAGCAGAATGCAATCATTATGATCAACAGCATATTTTTCTTGTTGGCCAGTGTTTATACAGAACATCATGGAAGAAAACTAATTTTATTTTTCATTTTCTATTTCTGTTGTGAAATCTAGTGTTGAACCTGCTAATGGTCACGAAACCCCACAGCTCAGCAGAGGCACAGCTGCTACTGCCCCGTGTGCCCAGCCCTGGGCAATAGTGGCCTGCTTTGCAGTTGACTCACAAGCTCACAGATGCAAATGGCTCTTCCTGGTAGCTGACCCTGGACCAGTCTCTCCAGTACCTGGCTTGGACCTCCTACTTCCTCAAGCAGCCAACTCTCAAACCCTCTTATTTCTCCAGTGTCCAGCTCTTGGAACTTCCTGTGACTAACAGTGCTGGTGAACAATTATGTACCATAAAAAATTAGTTGTCATTGATTTCTAATCTGACAACTTTAACTTCAGTTGAATATGCTATTTTTTTTTGCTGGAAAATAAGCTCCCAGTATGCCTTTTCTTGGCACTATTCATTATTTTTCTCCTATTTTATTACAAAACGTTTACACATTATTTTCTATGTAGGCAATCTTTTCACCATAGTTCATGTACATTTTTTCATACTCTTAATCACTACTGCTAGCTTTCTCTTAATGCTTTCTAGCGTGTAGTTGGGAAGCATGTTATCAAATATTCTTATCATATAAGCCAACATAGCATCTCACATGCAACTGAGCAGAAAAAAACCATTAAAAATTAGAAGTACATCATTTCACCTCTAGGAAAAGCATGGTATAGAAATCAGGTAATTTGAAAGATGAAAAATAAGATTCAGTGACTGATATTGCTGCTCAGTGATAAGGTAGACGTTATTCATTGATTTGCTCTACCTGTTGCAGGGACAGAAAATGCCAGTATTCAGGGCTGTGAGAAGCCTTTCATACTCAAGATGTGCGGAGTACAAAAGGTTAATGACAGGAAAGATGAGTGAAACAGGTGCTTTTCTTTTATGTGAAGCTAAAAACCCCAAAGAACAGACTTGCTAGACTCACCAGCTTTGCTCATTCTGATGCTGGATTTTATTTCTGAAAAAAACTTTTGTCTTTAAGGCTTCTAATTTGTCCACCTCAACCATAGTATATACACAAAGTGTTGAAAGTCACTCCTAATGTTAGCTACAGTGGCAGCAGAACAACATAGATTAGGAACAGTTTCTAACTTTCAATTAAAAAACCTGTTCTTCTACAGATCCTTTTGTACTTTGAGAAAAACCTCCTTTGTTGTGCTCTGAGGCTTTGCTCCCTGTGACATCTCTGGTAACACAGAACACTGACAATTTTCCACGTTTTATTGTCCGTGAGTGTGTAATCATGGCATCTGAAGGTCCCTGCCAGTAGGTTCACACCTCTGGGTGCCCAAACACAATGATCAGATGAATAGTACTTGGAAAACTAAGCTACCAATGACTGCATTAAGAGAGGCCTCACTATATAAGCTTTGCTTTCTGAAATGTTTATTTTCCTAGACTTTTCATATGTAGCCTAGAAATAACTTTGATTCTAACTATGCATAATTCATTTCTAACTGTACAACAAAAATGCTTAGCTTCCTCACTATTTTGAGCCATCTTATGCTATTTAAAGAAAATACTTCTGCGTATGAGGAAAAACTATTTACTCCAAAATTAAAAACATGTTTCCACATGGGTGTTCCAGGGTTCTTGTGGGTTGCCAGTTTTAGAAATATTTTGGCTGAAAATTATGCTGTAGCCTTCATGAGGTTTTAAATTATTAAAATACTTTAGCATTTTTCCATGTTTTAGTATTTCTTTTTACACATAATTTTTCATTTAATTTTATTTTTCTTTATGGCTTTAATGTAGCTTCTTACAAAGTTTCCATTAAAAAAAAAAATTAGAGTGTGAAAAATTTACTACTACAAAACTGTTTTATAGATTTCTGTGGTAGTGAAATGTCTGAAATGCACATGAATTTCAACAGCTAGGAATTAAGCTAAGTACTCTGAAGAAATCCTGTTTCCATGAAAGACAACACGGATTCTAGCACTGGCTTCAACAAGGCCAAGAATTGACTATCTACATCCTTCTAGGTTACAATCCTGAAACACTCCTGTTAAGCCAAGAAGATAAGACCTACACTTAAGTATGGGAAATAGAAGTATGTTGCATAATACTTATTCAATCTTGTGTAATCTTTATTAAATGAGGAAGAAAAATGAACCTATGAACTTGCTTAGATGGTTTGCTGACTTCAGTTAGTTTGAAATGGGCAGTATGAAGTATAACTGGAACAGGCAAAAGGGAGCTAATGGACAAGAGCAGACTTTTCTCTGTTTCCTAAAACGGTGTAACACTAGGCTCAGCTCTTTTCTTCTTTCATGTTAGTCAGTTCCTGAGCTGAGCAATGAGTTCTTATGCTTTTTTTCTTCTGGAAAGTCTATAAAAAAAATATTTTTCCATCTCTTCTTCCAGCTACATCTTTGGTCTCTCTTCCTTATCTTCTTCCAGTATTTAGTTATTGTTAGTTTTCTGTCCTTTTAATATCACTCCTTACTTATCAGTCCTGACAGCTGAGGATTTAATGTCATTGTTTTTGAAGCTACAGGGAAAACGCATAATTTATATTTATAAGCAAAGACAATGGTCTGTTTTACACTACATAACCTCTTTCACCTGAAGTCTGATTATTTACTTCTGTTCAGTAATTTGATGCCCCTTTGCCTCCTTAGCTGTAGCAACAGTAGTCTGCCAGGACAGCTTGTAAAAGCAAAACATGACTGGATGAAAAGAGAACAAGGTATGCCACTTTTCCATAGGAATGAGATTTAGATGGATTCCATAATTAGTAGGTGAAGAGCATGTTGGTTGGTTGATTGGTTGGTTTCGGGTTTTTGTTTGTTTTCTTTTCTTGTTTGTTTTTGTTTGTTGGAGGGGTTGTTAGGTTTGTTTTGGTTTGGTTTTTTGGGAGGATGGGGGGCAGTAAGACTGGATCTCTTTGGAAAAACTTTGTTGCTCATCATTTGACGAGTCATCTTGAATTTCAATCTTGGAGTTGTCCTTATCAGAGCCATGCCAAGGATATATATCCTCGGTCTGAATCTGGATGGGAATAGGACATGACAAATCATTGAAAAAATGGGGGGNNNNAGCTGTCGTCAGGGGGTGGGCGGGGGGGTGGGGGGGTTATCCCTTTGACAGCACTGAATTGCTGCAAATCTTGTCCACTGTGATTCTGAATCTCTAAATGGAAAGAGGGCTGATGTGTTGTGTGGGACTGTAACGAAGTACAGACAATGTGGAGCACAATTTTTATAATATTGACTAAAGCCTCAGGTCGAGGCAGCTCAGGTTGGGCATCAAAAATGCAGGGAAAACTTAAGACCTTAATTTCTTAATGCATAAAGAATGGTGATTAAATAATAGCTTCTCACATAGTTGATGTAAATATTTAAGAACTGCATTAGATCTTAGGGTGACAAACAACATGCAAATCTCAGGACAAAATTCACCATTTTGTTTTCAGTGTGTACACACAAAAACAATATAGAGACTGAAAAAAAACACTGACCACACAACAAACAACATGGGAAAAGAAAAATACTGTTACTGGCTTAATACCACTGATCTTGAGTACTGAAATAAGCAGAGTCTTGAGGAGAATGTCTTTGCTTTTTTTATTACAATGTGTATACTTTAAAGAAACACAGGCACTGGAGATTTTGCCTATGCTTCAAACAAACAAACAAAAATTTGATGATTCAGAATCTACTGATTTCAAGTATGGGTTTTTTCAGCTGTTAACCTCTCTACTGGTGATCTATAATTCATGGGTTCCACTTAGGATTTCTGGACTGGATAGAATATCAGAATATTGCATTCAATTTACTACAAAGAGTTGAATATTTTGTTCTACCTTCTGCTGGCTACTAACAGTGATTTCTTCTGTTCAGAAAAGCTTCTCTTTAAATCAACACTCCTGTACAATAATATTGTCCCAAAGAGAGAATTTCATAATACAAGAAACCAGCATGTTTAAATACATAAACCCCGCAGTAGGATAGAGAAACCACAACAACCCAGCAAGCCCCTGCAAGAGCAGCAGTTACCGCACTGAGAGGAGGATCAAGGTGAAGACTGACATATAAATTCAGCATTTATTAGCTTGAGGAAATTATTTAGTGCAGCTGAGGCTGCAAAATGAGAGTGAGAGAGGTGGTAAAACTGAGTTTCCAGGCTAAAATAAACCAGGACTCTCAGCAGTTTGAAAATAGTTTCTCAGCTCTGTCTTACTCGTGTTCTAATAAGCTACGTCCTGATCAAAGGAATGATTTGTTTTGTAGATGCTAAAAGATTAGTTCTGGGGAAGTCAGCATTCACAGAGATGGTTAAAAACGGTGTTAAGGGGCAAATATTTTACAGTGTTTAATTTGCTGTATATACACAGTAAAACATGTCTTGTATTTCATACAACTTTCTTCCTGTTTCAAATGTGGATTTGAACTTCTTATTCCTCAACACGGTGTTAATAGACAGCTAAGAATTTCTCTGATGTGGCAAAAAGTATGCTGCACTGACAACAGGAATTTCTTTGTAAACAAGCTGCACGGTTAAGCCGCACTTGGTTTCGATTGTAAAGTTTTATACACTTATCAAGAGAAAAATGAAGTATTTCTTTCCAAGTTGTTGAACTTCTCTTTTGTGCTTTACATGAAGTTATGTATATTTATGATTCTGTGGATGTTAGCAGGAGAGCCAAAAGAGGAGCCTCTTACTCAGAATTGAATTAGTATTCTGCCTTAGTCTTCTGCCACGGGGCTGGTGGAAGTGATATATTTCAGATGAGACACATTTTTTTACATAACTAAATTCTGGTGAGTAGTACTAATGTTATCAGAACACTGGAGTATTTCAAATGATGAGTAAAATTATACCATGATCACATTATCAGAACACTGGAGTATTTCAAACGATGAGTGAAATTAATCCATGATCTCTAATTCTACATGAGAGGAATCAGATTTGTCTATATTTTCAGGAAAAAAAAAAAAAAAAGGTAGATTATCTGTAGATTTCCAGAGAAGTATTCCTATGTTTAGAGTTATACAATTATCTTAGCCTTTGAAAGAAAAAGGAAGTGTGTTTGAACCCTCCATTCTCACCCAAAAAAATCCCCAAACCCAACCAATAGACAGACAAACAAAACCCCCAAACCTAAATAAAAAGTTGCAGGCTCAAGTGGATGAAATAATATTCATTTTTTTATCCTACATTGCCAAACCTACTTGTAATCCTCTTTGGCAAAAATTAAGTATTCTTTAGGTACACCTGCAAGTTACCCTTAGAAGTTAACATACAGAAACAGGCAGGCAATCTTGTTCAGCCAAGGATCTTAAGAGTTTTTTCAAATAACCTTTTTCAATGTGTCCTTGAATATTTATTATCTATTTGGGGTTTTTTTTCTGCACAGTGAATTGTGGTTCCATAATCATTCTGGTCCTTTTTGTTATATCCTAAATTCTTATGCGCACTTAACTGTGTTTTCATACCTGTGCTAACCTTTTTGCTGTGAAGAAGTTTGTAGCAGCAAAGACAACTTGGTCTTATTTTCAAGTATATCTAGTATAATTTCAGTTTCATCTCACTCTCACTGGAACCCCAGTCCTTTCTCTGTTCTTTATTTTATTGATATAAATATCCTGCTCTCAATTGAGAATCATAAAATATATTAAAGTCTGATATCTCTGCTTTCATTTTGTGTTTTTAGGTGGTTATTCATAAGCTTGGATCTGAAAGCATTGTTCTCATTCATTCCTACATCCTTGGAATACAGATCAAAATTATGCTGTTCACTTAAAGCAACTTCAAGTCTTTTTCTCTGGAAGGAAACAGAGTTCTCAGATCAACTAGTTTCATAAACTACTTTCCTGAGGACACCAAATGATCTTGTGCACTTGGTTTTGTTTCTCTTCATTTAAATATTAAAAAATTGATAATTCAACCTAGTATATTCTACGACCATTTAGGAATTGTTTCATAATTAAATTTGCTCCTATTGCATGCAGGAATATTTCTTTCTTCAGAAAACTTGTTTAAAACTATATTAGAACAACACAGTTTTCAGTGGCGATCTTTTTCATAATTCTGAAGATCTTTATCCATTTCTGACTTGCACCCGACGTGACTGTAAAAAGCTCTCACCATTAACATAGTAAAAGTTCACTTCTTTACATACTTCTCCCAGGTATCCAAAGGTTCTGCTTATAGGTGCCTAAGGAATCTGGAGACTGGATTTACATGACCAGTTAATCTTGCATTCATTGATTATACCAAAACTGGAGCAGATATTTCACATGAAAATTTGGGTCAGCGTGCGGTCTTTGCTTTCCGATTTTTTTTTTTTGTAAAACTAAATTAAGTAGGAAAAAAATATATCAGGCAGACAATCATAATTTTAAAAGAAAAATCAACATATTTTAATCATGTCAAAATGAAATTTTCAACTAAAATGAAGTATCACTTGTTCTTTCAGTCAACACTTCTTATAAAACCATATTGAATTCCAGGTACCGTTTGTTGATCAGAAACTGCATTTTTCATTGCGGAAACTGTTCATCTGAAAAAATTTTCTTGTCTCTTTTCATCCTCACACTCTCTGTTTTCTTAGAATCAGCTTCATGATATTTGCTACAGCTGTGGAAAAATGTTGCTATGCAATATGGACAGAATAAATATCTCTCATCTGGTATTATTCTAAGGTCTGCAGTGAAACTTGCACCCTATACCCTTAACATATGCTGTTAACCAAAGGAGATTTGGGTAGGGAGAAATGTTACAATTCAGAAATCACAATTTCTACCTGTTCCACTGGGAAATTAAGATACATATTTCTGCTTTTTTTTTGTCTTCTGCAGTCCTTGTTTTCTAGCCTTTGTTTTCTATACCTTCTAGTAGGTATAATGCAGGGGGAGCAGTAGAGAAAAAAAAGGCCTTGATCTTAACACAATATTTTCAGAAGACCTGAATGCCAGACTGGCAGTTCTTCTTCTTGAGTGTCTTCCTATCCTTTGCAGGACATTTGAGTCTGCTTCATTCCTCTTGAGAACAAGCTGTTTAATATTCCAAGGTGCAAGTGTTAAAGGGCACGCATCCTTAATGATATTTGTTTTAAAAGAATTATTTGTAGGTCATCCTCTTGCTCTGCTTAGAGAATTGTCTCCTTTCCAAAACCCTTTTCTTGGCTGAACTGTTACTACACTAAAGTATTCCCTGTTGCTTCCATGTTGTGTTTTTAGAAAAGAGAGCAAAGTGCCAGGTACACAAAAACAATGGGAGGCGGAGAGGCAAAAATATTTTGGTGAAAACACTAAGTCACCAACATGAGGAGGAATATATTTTATGTTCCTCTTAACTAATTGTTCTTCAAAGGTTACAGAATCAAAGAGACAACATAAACATCCCCTGACTCATCTTCAGGCCATTCCCTTGAGTCCTGTCACTGTTCACCACAGAGAAGAGATCAGGGTCTGCCCCTGCTCTTCCCCTCACAAGGAAGTTGTAACTGCAGTGAGGTCTCTCCTCAGTCTCCTCTTCTCCAGGGTAAACAGACTGAGTGACCTCAGCCACTCCTCATATGGCTTCTTCTCAAGGCCCTTCACCATCCTCATTGCTCTCCTTTGGATGCTAACAGTTTAATATCTTTTATTATGGTGCCCAAAACTGCCCCCAGCACTCGAGGTGAGGCCGCCCCAGTGCAGAGCAGAGCGGGACAATCCCCTCCCTTGCCCGGCTGGTGATGCTGTGCCTGATGCTCCCCAGGACAGGGTTGGCCCTCCTGGCTGCCAGGGCACTGCTGGCTCATGTTCAGCTTTCCATTGACCAGGACCCCCAGGTTCCTTTCCTGGCACTGCTTTCCAACATCTCATTCCACAGTCTGAACCTAAATCCAGGATTCCCCCATCCCAGGTGCAGAATCCAGCACTTGCCAATTTTAAACTTCATTCAGGTTGTGACAAACCAGTCAAAATTTATTTATGAATAGAATATACTGAGCTGAAAATACCTACCAGCTTTTATAGCTAAATATTATTTCTCTAGAAAATGTCTTTTAAGTTATCTATGGAAAGAAACTGGGTTTTTTCCAGGAAAAGTATGTCCTCACAAAATCATTTTTAATCAATAAGAGGAAAACAAAAATTCAGCACTCTTCTCTCCAGAACTGATACAATTTCAATCCAAATCAGATACAATTTAAATACATTATGCCATCCTTTGTAGTGATAAAGAAACAAAAGTAAAGAATGCAAACATAATGAAAATATTATGTTCTAGTAAGTTTTTGTATGGTTAGACAAAATCAGGTTATAACAACTTCTTCCACGAAAACTGCCAGAAAAGTTTGCAAGAACTCAGTACTAAACTGAGACATTTTACAAGCCTCCCTTTCTCCAAAATGAACCCACTCACTAAAACAAACCTCCACCTCTGAAATGTCCAGTGGATATTGGGTTATAGTGTCTGTTTTGGTTTTCTTTTTTATTTGGTTGTAGTCTTTTTGTTCGAGGTTTTTTTTGGTTGAGTCTTCAGAGAGGCCAGAAAGAAAAGCAGGTCTGCTTTTCTTGGTAGGCCCAGCAGAAGGGTTATCAGTGAACTGACCAATTTTCCCATACAGAGAGGTAAAAAGGAAGGACACAAAGTCTTTCCATGCCTGTTAACAATACTTTCCGCTTCTTTTTTTTTTTTTCAAGAGACATTCATTTTGACCTAAAACTGCAGAAAAATATCCTTTGTACTATCAGCATATCCATCCATTTGATTATAATACATCCTGAAAGGGAAGAAAAAACCCTTTAGTTAACCATGTAGTGAACCAGGAGGAACCCTTTTCAGTTGCCTTGGGGCAGATATGTTTCTATGACACGGCGGCTGGGCTGCCCTCACCCGACCGGCATCTCTGCCGGTGGCATCCCCGGCACAGCCCGGGCGGCAAGTTGCTTAGACGAACACCAGCAGGCCTACTAGGGCTTGCAGCTCAGGTGGATAACGCGTCAGCGGAATAAGTGAGAGGGGTCTCCAGTACGGGTTCCAGCGAGTCTACTCCACTGACTGGTCCAAGGATTGCAGGTAATAGGAGGGGCTGGACCAGGGTTTGTATGAGACCAGGGGCGGGAAGGGGCGGTGGGAAGGGGAACAGCCAATAGGGAAGGAGGTGAGGGGAGGGGTTAAGGGGAATACATCCAATAGGAAGGGTCTAGGGAGGGGCACAAAGGGACCAGCCAATGGAGTGTCAAATCTCAAAGAACTTTCCAGAAACATGAATATTCAACAAGTAGAATGCATAAACATGAACTACTGGGTGGAGTTTGGCTAAACTGACAACCTAGGGACACGAAACCAGGGGAAACAAGGGAGTGGGAATCAGACTGCGGTGCTTTCTTTCCACCAGTCTTGATTGTCTAGGGTGGCTTGTGCCACTTGCACCGCAACATTTCTACAGAAGTCTGAGGAGAAGCTGAGAAAGACTTGGAAAGGTCATTTTGAAAAGATTTTTAAAACCCCCAGACCAAAACAGACCACAACGTACCCAAACAAACAGTTCCAGCTTATTCCCTTGTCCCAGGAATAAGTATTCTACCTCTGCTGCTGACAGTGAGCACAAGTTGTGAGTTGCATTGATGGAATAGGCAAAAGTTAGTCTCAAGAGGAAAAGCCATTTTATCCTCAGATTCAGTTACAACAGAGGAAGTCTGACAAAATGAATGCTGTGAGAAAGGATATGTTGTCTGTTTATAACTATATCAGGGTGGCAATCCCCGGGGAAGGAAAACAGCAATTTAATTTAAAGTCTAGACATTAACACTGAAACAAATGAGGATAAAGTAGCATGACTGCGCTTGCTGTGAAAATTAGGTTTCTGTTTGCAAAAAGCCAAAGTGAAGCCAAACCCAAATCATTTAAAGATTGAGTTTTCCTGGTTACTTTCCATAGTAAGAGACCAGATCCTTCGCCCTGAAAGGATGTTATTTGCTTAGCACAAATTATCAGTCTTCGTGCAGAAATATCAGCTGCAGTGGTCTGTCTCACGCAAAATGTCAGGCTCAATAATTTGAATAATATCTTTTACACTAAAGTGTAATGAAGTCTAAGAATTTGCACACACGAAACTGCTATTTGGATTCTCAAATACAAATTCCTCATAAATTATTAAAGTTTTTTTTTAGTTGAAATAATAGTTCTTAATGAAAGTTCTTAAACTGCATGAGGTGGATGAGGTCCCCTGTGTCATCGCATGCAAGATAAGTAATATATTGTGTTCATTAATCTATGTCATAGGAGTATTGAACATACAACTGCTATGACATTTTCTACATTTGATAGCACCTGAGAGGTCCCTGCTAAGGGTTAAAGACTTTACTAGCACAAATTATGAGACTTAGTGCTAGGTAAAGATTCACCACAATAAATAAGCACTTAAATCTGGGTTTCAGGTAAATAGTGAAAGGAATTGATTTATTTGTTGCATAAGAACTTGGTGAAGAAATTGACAATATTTTCTGTTGGTTTTCTCTGCAGAAGCACTTCTTCCATTCTGCCTTTAATTTTCAGTATCCCATTTTTAAAAATAATATTTGGAAAATATAATAATATTTGGAAATAATATTTGGAAATAATATTTGGAAATAATATTTGGAAATAATATTTGGAAATTTATCTTCTTAATAGAGGTAGATTTATCCATTTATGTAGTAGTAGTCAGATTACTGCTGGTCAGACAGCCTTTCATATAACTCCTTCATTTTCTAAATAAATTTAGCCTAGCTATCTTGAAATAATGCCATGTTGCCATATGAAATCTAAGCACAAGTGAAGCAAACAGAACCTGAAAAAAGAAGTGTGCATAGTCCAAGTCTTGTGATGTGACTGTCTTCACCCAGCTCTGACATTTCCATTTCTTCCCTTCCCACATTTTTCTAGACCTAGCCATGAGGTATTGTAAATGTTTCTTCTAAAGGGGTAAATTCTAAAGACAGTCTTGCTATACAACAGATCAGCACAGAGTACTTGAAGTTCTACTTATTTGAGAAATTAATAAATACACCCTATTCCACTAGAATGGTAGTGGAGGGATTCAAGGTTTTCATTTTCAGCTCCTAAAACCAAGGAAATTTTTCAAATGAATTTTCAATCATACTTTATGGTAAAGCATTGTGAGACTCTAGATAGCTCCCCAGGAGCCTAAAGGGTTTACATGTGTGAAATCCATGACCTTAAAAATTTGATAGTGTCCCTTTGATATTGGATAAAGCTTAGGTCTCTCAGCTTTAGATTAAGGATACATTTCTGAAATATTTACTACCAGTTGTAATGTTTATTATGGGTGTTGTTTCAGAGAAGTCAAGAAGTTTGATCCTTAGCTGCCTTGGAGAAGTTGTACAAACACAGACATGGTCCTATGTCCCTTTCCTGCCAGCTCAAGTTTGCTTTAATCTTGTATTTAATTTGGAGACATTTTGGTTCTAAACTTGGCTAGGTAACAACTAGAGAAGAGTGCTAGCAACTAAATAAAGCGTCATGAGCTAAAATATTGTGTGGCTATACTTTTAATGCCCGAGTGCTCTTTAGGCTGTAGTCCACTATGAAATATCAACACACTTAAAGCTAGAAAAATACAAGCTCAAATTCATCCAATGAGAGTGTTAAAAAAAAAAAAAAGTAAATGTTTGGAAGCAATAAAAGCAAAATATTATTTAGATAATATTTAAATATAGTTTCCAGTGGATTGCACCTATCCTTCTGTGTCTGTGTTACAACAGATTCTTACAGACAATTATGAGGTTCTTCCTCAGGTTTATTTAGCAAAGCAATACATGGTTTCCCCATTCTTTTGCTGCAAGTTCAATCTTTTTGTTCTCACTGTATGTGGTTAGTTTTCTCCAGCATCCTTTTTCTTTCCTATATTATTTTTGTGTTCTCCTCATGACATTTTTTTGCACCTATCATAGCCCAGTCTTCCTCTTCTTATTTGAGTGCTAGCATCATCTCTGCATTGCTTTTTCATCAAGATCTCCACTTACTTACAGGTAAATAACCAATGAACTTCACATTAGCTTGATAGACAAAATGATCTATTTGCCAGTTTTTAAAAAACTTTATTTCTTTCCTTCTGCCTGTCATACACCATGTCTACATAAAAACAAAAAGCCAAGGGGCTGAGAGCATATTTTTATTGTACCACATCACTTCCAAGCACAATTCTGACTGGAAGCACTAGATGATCCTGGATTATAAATACGTGATAATAAATAATAAACAACTAATACACAGGGACCGATGTCCTCTTTGACAATTATTAATACTGCTACTTCTTTTATGCCCATGAAAAATCATAGCTAAAAAGAATCTGAAAAGACAATTATATAATGTCCCCACTCAGACACTAAATACAGTACATCTGGATAATTCCTATCTAGTATGTGCTTAATCTGTTTTACAATTTTCAGTAAAATTTGACTTGGGGACAATGAAAAAAAATACCATTTTCATCTTTTGGTTTACAGACCATTCTTTACTACCAGCTTTCCTGATTCATGAACCCACCTTTCTGAAAATTAAGCCCTTTACTGGTTATTATTAACTGAACACTGTGCTGTTTACAAAAATATTTTAACTTGGGAAAGTATTATCATGTCTTTCCTTTGCCTCAATTGTTTATTTGGGGTACAGTGTTTTGCTTGTTTGTTTGTTTTAAAATTAGGAAACTTCAATTTTTTTTACAATTCCTTTTCATAGTTCATGTTTGCTTAAACTTGTATTCTTTGTTTCATTCCTTGAAGTCTCTCTGGTTTATTTACAGCATGTTTTAGGAATGATGTCCAAAACAGAAAACTTTACCCTCCTCATAAAACCTGACAGAAGCTTATATGATGTTTTAGTAATCAGTAAGAAATTAAGAATGCTTACCTTCCTTATGCAATATATACCTCACCAGAATGAAATATGCCTTTCTGTAATGGAATCTCCTTTATCATAAATTTAAGACAATACATTTTCACCTCCATATCCTTCTCAGGAGTACTGCTGCCCAACTAGTCATTTCGAATTTATGCATTTGAAATTCTTTTCTGAATGCGATGCTATGTTCATGTCTTCCTTAAGATTTACTAATTACATGTGTTTTCTCTGGTTTATCAAAATAATTTTGAATTGTCATTCTGCTTTGCAAGCTCCTTGCATCCCTTTCCATTCTGGTATCATCTGTTAATAGCTATACTTAATTTTCAATCACTAATGGAATCATTCCGTGGCATAACAGTCTTAACAGCCTTTTAAATGAGTGTACTTTCTTTAGAGTCTCAGACTGACCATCAACCATACCCTGGATATAGACTGTGGATTTTTTTTTTTTACCCAGTTAAGTGTCCACGTTCCAGCAATTAGATTTTGACTGTATTTAAGTAGATTTCTTTGGAGAATGTTAATGTGCATGGTGGCAAATGGCCTGCTAATATCACCATCTATCATACTTTCCCCTTACCCAGAAGCTAGTTGCCTTGTCAAAGAAGGAGAACAGATTAGTTTATAATTTTTTTTTCTTTATATACCTCTATTGGCCATTTTTCTCTCACCTTATTGACCTTCAGTTATTTACAAATTGATGAGTCATTTGGTTCAGTATCTTTCAGGCATATTGGCCTTGTAAAGCCACAGTGATGTTCACAGAGCTGATTATGTTCATCGAGCTCAGTCAGATGTATCTGCACAGCACAGAGCTTTGTGCAACAGCCATAGTCACTGTTACCAACCTCAGCTGGGAGTAGCAGCTTTTTCTTTTTTGATGTTCTGGATCCTGTTCTGAAGATGTTACCTATTATTATTTACTTTGATCTCCTTATGCTAATAGTTCTGATCTTCTTAGCTTTTTGAGTATCCCTTTAGATTACCCTTCAAAGAGTGGAATGCTGCACAAAGAAATCCAGAGAAGAGAAAACTGCTTTTAGCTGCTGTCAGTATTTTCTGAAATGGCTGTAGCAGTGTTTTTGCTCTTCCACTGACGAATGTTTCTAACTGTTTTTCTTTTAATATATCATGTTGTTAAAATTTTTGCCCAGCTTCTTCCTCTATGGGAATATTTTCCCTCAAAACTGTGGAAGTGGTTTACAGTTAAATCTGCAGCCACAGGGCACTCTGCAGGTTCATATTCCAGCAATGATACCAGAGTGTGTCTGACAGGCCTTGTCTTCAGACAAATCCAGACATTGGGAGCTCTCCCATGGAAGTGTTTAGATCACAAAGAGAGTTTCAATATGCTGGCAGGCAAGACACTCAGGAAAATCAATCTGAATGACTGAAAGGTATGCTTCAAAGGTGGACATGCTAAAAATCAATGAACCCCCCCAAAAGGAATAAAAAATGATCTTGCTTATACTTAGAATACTTCTCTTTGAAAACAAAGTACATCAAATTAAGACCAATTTAGATTTTGAATCAGGTCTGCATAAAGTAGTTCCGCAATGTTTAATGCTCTAAGAATTGATTTAGATTTTCTGAGAATTACTATATTAAAAAAGATTTATTGTTTCTTCTTTTTGTGTCTTCTGCAGCACTATGCACATTGCTGGTACTTGAAACAAATAATGAAAACTACAGAATGGTTAACATTCATATCTTCTGGTTTTTGTCTGCCTTGAGTTATATGATTAAGGATTTTAGTAGAGGCATAAAAGCAATGTTAGAATAAGGGTTTTTTCTTTTCTGTTGCTTGCTAGAAACTTGCAAATTCCTTTTGAAATCCTTTGTAAAGACTTAAAACAACCAAATGGGAGAAAATAGTGAAAAGCTGATGTACTCCCCTTACAGTCACTGAATTCTCCTTCCTGCATCAATGTAAAAACTGCATCTTTGCATCTCTGTAAGAGCAAAGATGCCGTTCTCAGCATTTGAAAACTGCAACAATCATATTTACTGAGTATTGTCTAAACAAATGGATCAAAAACTGTGAAGTTTTCGTAGGCATGTGCATTTTTAGCAATTTTCCTTTGGGCTCACGTTCTACAGTAAGAGAAGTCAGAAGTAACTTTGTTGGCTTCCACTTCAGCAGATTAACTCGGCTCTAGAATAGCATTTCTGAGAGCAGAATTTGACCTCTTAGTAACGGGCAAAAAGAGACAGTAAGCCTCTTGCGGGGATTGTGCAGCAGAGACCCCAGGGATGAAGAGACTCAGCTGGACCCAGCCATATGGAAGAAACGATAGACTCCCTTGAGCATTTCCAAACTACACCTTGCTGAAGGCTTAGTCATCCCTGCTGGGGTTTTCCGTCTAATGAAAGACAAATCACTTTCACCTATTACAGGAGTCTCAAGAGCTGCTGCAAATCGCATGGATCTGAATTCACAAGCAAGGAAGAACAAAATGAGTTAAAATGTTAAGATGCACTTAGTATTTTCCTAGGAATGTGGAAGATGCACTGACAATAAACAACACATTGGGGAAATTTATTAGGAACACTGTGTGTATTTAGAATATATATTTTTTTTTTTAATGGAAGGTGTTTTCTAATGGAGCAGTGTTAACGTTGCTACTCGACATATTTTAATGTATGGAATAACACTTGGCCCTTTTGTTTTATTTTCGAAAATAACGTATGAGAGATTCTGGTGTGTTTCACACTAAATCTGCAACCAAAGAACATGCCACGACAATCCTTGTTCTTTTTCCCAGCCAAGACCCTCGTTGAGACGCCCGAGATATTTCCAATATCAGTGCCGCCAGCGGCGTTTCAGCCCCCCTCCCTCTCCAGCTAAAACACACAGGAGCATCGCGAGGGACCTCAGTCCCAGTCCTGCTCCCTTCTCTCCCTTCTCCCTCGTGGAGCACTTGACACGCGCAGACCAGGGCTGCGTGGCAAACTCCGCGCAGCAACTCCACGCTCCGTGCGGCGGGGCGTGCAGACGGGAGTGGAGAGGCGCTCCCCGGCCGGGCTGGGGGGACCTGTCTCCCCCGCCGCCGCGCTCCCGCAACTTTCATTCATCGCTGGCGCCGCCGCNGTGCGAGGGAAGCAGCCCGGCGTGTAGCCTCCATTCTCCCGCTCCCCACCGCCCCCCTCCGCCGTTTCCCTCCGCGCCGGAGGAGCGCCGCCGCCAGGGAGCCCAGGGCCGGGCTGTTCGGTACCAGCACCCACAGCTCAGGTGCACCGGCGGGATTGGGGAAAGAGGCGCCAGCCCTTCCCGAGCCGCTGTGCCTCGGGGGACTCCGGGAGAGGAGGAAAGTTGCTCCCTTTCCTGCAGCAAGCCCAGGAGCTCCTGAACTGGCCTCACCTGGAAGGACTGAGCAGTTCCCACCTCTTCCATCAGGTGCCTTTGCCGCAGCAAAGCCACGGTATCCGGGAGACCACGGGGAGCAGAATAACACCCCTCCCCGCCCCTCCCGCTCTCGCCGCACTTCGCTTGTTATCTGCTCTGTCTCGCCGTGCTCCCGGGATCACAGGAGGATCTATAACTGTGATCTGTCACCGAGGAGAAGGTCGTGGATGAACTCCCTTCCAGCAGGGCAGCGAATCGCTTCTCGACTGCTTATTATTATCGTGTTCTAGGACCAGCCCTTTCCTGCTAAACTTGGCTTGGGAGCGTACAGCAGGAGGGGGCGCGGGGGGTGGAGAGCCAAGCCCAACAGCATCTTGTGTGTTTGACTTTTTTTTTCCCCTCCCTCCTCCTTCCGTGAGACAGTTTGATGAATGCCTGCTAGAGGGGTATGATTTGCTGAGGCGCCTCTGGCAGGGCGGTGTGTGCGCGGTGTCAGCCCCGCCGCCGCCCCCCGTGGGGCTGTGAGCGGCCCGCGGCGGGGGACGCGCGTGGGAGCGGCTGCAGCGCTGCGCGGGCCGCCGCGCAGGAAGCGCTGCTGGGGCGGACGGGGCTCCGCGGCCTCTCGCCGGGCGCTCAGCGGGGAGTCACGGCTTTGAAAGGGGCGAGGAGGAAGATAAGTAGCTCGCCCTACTCCGCCGCACCCTGAGCCCCTGGGTTTGCTTCGCTATCGCAGGGAGCGTGTGAAGACGAGACCCAAGTGCTGCCTCTCCCAGCCACCGACGGGCTAGCGAGGGACGGCCCGGGCCCGGCCCCGCGCCTAGCGAAGTTGCCTTCAGCCGCGGACCAGTGCCACCCGCCTCACTTTGCCGGGGTTGTTTTCTTGACTTGGCTTTGGATAGAACGGACTTCGCTGTCTCCGCACCCTGAAAGTTGCCCGAGCGCTCCCCGCGGCGAGGAGGAGGGCGGCGCGCCCCGCGCCTCCCCGGGGCCGAGGCCGGTGGGCCCGGCTGGGCTGCAGCGGGCGGTGATGATGTGCGGCTGGGGGAAGCTCACCCTGTCCCTGGGGCTGCTGCTGGCGATGGCGGGCGCGGTGGCGCCGCAGCCGTGCCCGGCGCAGTGCTCCTGCTCGGGGAGTACCGTGGACTGTCACGGGCTGGCGCTGCGCGGCGTCCCGAGGAACATCCCCCGCAACACCGAGAGGCTGTAAGTAACCCGGCCGGGGCAGCAGCGAGCGCCCCTCGGCCCCCGGCTCCCCTAAGGGCTCCCGCCGGCTGTCGGGCTGAGGTGGCCCCTGGCGCCGGCCCGCCTTGGGGTCCCGACGCCCTTTGGGTGGGGGGTNGAGGCCCCGGGGCGCGCAGCGCTCCCTCCCGCCGCGGAGCCGCGGTGGCCGGCGCGGAGGGGCGGGCGGGGGCGCGCATCTGCCGGTGGGCGAGGGCACGCCGGGGGGCGATAGCCGCGCTCGCAGGGCGCTCAGTCGTGCCGTAACGGTGATCCCTCCCTCCATTCGCGTACCCTGGCTGGGCTGTTTTCTACATGTGGTCGGTTATTTATCATATCAGGCTGCCTTCACAGGGGTCCTAGGAGTGGAACTGGTGTGCGCATTATTTCTTACTCTCTGATAAGTCTTTTAAATGTTGGCATGTGAACGCGCGTCTGGAGTGGTGAATTTCACTCAGGAAGAGTATCAGGGACACACTTCTCCTGAGACTCGTGTGGTTTCTTTACAATGGTGTTTTGACCATAAGTGATATAAAACGCTAAAAAAAAAAACTTCTTCTTTTAGATACTTAAAAGTATTTTAGGAAATACTTTTTCCCTAGCTACGTTGGGAATGAGCTGTAATTGTTAGAATAGCTTCCGTGTAATACCACTTCCGAATGGTTTATATCATGAACTGCCATGTCTGGTTTTATTTGTAGTGATTGGAATCAAAAGACATTTATATATTAAACCCAAAAAGTCATGAAGAAGAGGCATATACTCTAGAAGAAAAAGTAGTATAGAAGTATGATCAGAAATGCTAGGGCCTAAATACAGGTTTCTGTTGCTTCTGAACATGCTTTTTATTCTGCAATCAGTATTGCTTCCTGTGCAGCAAGTGGAGAGCTTAGTTTTGGTAAAATCTTATTTCCCATCACTTACTCCAGGTGTTAAAGCTTGTTTGAAACCTAATGTTTGTTATAGGCAATTAAGCCCTATGGTACCTTTTTAACTGTACTAGGAAATCTGGAAATTGCTTGAAATGGTGAAAATTGTCTGTATTTCAGTCACTGAGTTTTTGTAATAGTCAAATAAAGGTTGTAGCATATATATATATATACATATATGTGCTAAGTTTAGTGGCTTTCTAAATGCAGTTATAACCCCACTCAGAGAGCTTTGGACTCTTCTATGGGTAAAGATTGTAGTTAAAGATAAACATGAGCTTTGTAATGGCAGGCAGAACTGACTTTCCAAGACTCTCTTGTTACAAAGTTTCAAACTACTGGTTTCAAGATAAACCTTAGTTCAGTTACTTGGAAATCAGGAACACTCCTGGTGTTAATTGTAGAAATGGTTCGTTGCATTCATTTATGTCTCCTAACTTCGGAAAATGCTGTGTCCATGAAAACAAACAAAACAATTTAAAAATAGCTTTTGAATGTTTTAATTTTGGTGCTTACAAATTATTCTTCTTAGGGATCTTAATGGAAATAACATCACAAGAATCACGAAGACTGACTTTGCTGGTCTAAGGCACCTTCGAGTTCTGTAAGTTTTCTTTTTCTCTCATTGATAACTTTTAGGACTGATGTTACAGGTTGTAGTTACATTTCAGTTCATTAGCTGGAGGGGTTACTACTTCTTAACTATTGTATTACTGTATCTGAACTTAAAACCGCTGTTATGCACTGTTATGCACAAGTTAGCAATTCCCTTAAATATAATTTGTTCAAATTGTTTTAACCTCCCCTTAAGATTATGACAACTTGAGGACTTAATTTACCACATAGCTTACGAGTAAGAGTTGCTAAAATTGGTTGAATAACCGTTGGAGTTACTTCAGTTTAAGGCTGTGAAATTTATAGTTCACACTGAAAATGGGTGCTCTCAATGAGAACTATAAGGGAATTAATTAAGGAAAAAGTTATGCCTTTGCTGAATGTAAAAGTAAGCCCCAGGTGATTATTATTGCTCTTCTGTAGTTTCTGGACAAAAAGGAAACACTTTACCAGTGAAGTTGAGGAAGGAATTGTTTGGTTGGTTTGTTTGGATGGGTTCTTGTTTATTTGTTTTAAACAGGTTTTTTTTGAGCATTGTCTATGTTTTAAAATTTGAAAGTGGTTTTTGATTTTTTGGGGTTTTTTTGGTTGTTTTGTTTTTTGGTTGGGTTTTTTTTTGTTTTGTTTGTTTTCTGAAGGAAATATCTAACTACTTGCTTATTTGTTAAGGCCAGTTTAATTTGAGCAAGTAGTCTTGTAAAATCCTTTTCCTTTTCTCTGAAATAAATATAACATTGTAGTAACTTTTAACTCTGTTACAAAACAGAACTCTGTTACAGTTACAGTATCTGTGCAGGCTTTCACTGATGTTTCTCCCAACACCACGATTTAGAGCTTTAGTTTTTTTATTCTCACGTGAGACTAATATCGCCTTCGTACTGTTCGACTGGAGTCTTGCCGAAGGGCAGTGATGTGTGCACACAGCGTGTAGGCATATGTGTAGCTTTTTAACTTGGGACTCCTTAAGTAAATGAGCAAATGTAGTATCAATTCCTGTTTCTTTTACCAAGGCTTTTTTTCCTTCTTTTGGGTATATGAGCCCATGTAAATTGTTGGTGACAGGGATACAGAAGGTTAAAGTGGATGTCACTCTAGAATAGCTGTTGTATCGTTTTAAAGAATATGTAGCTGCCTTTAAATGACCATTGTTAATGCAACAAGTTATCTCGGAGATATTAAAACTTACATATAAAAATTTCTATATTTCAGTCAGCTCATGGAGAACAAAATTAGTACTATTGAGAGAGGAGCATTCCAGGATTTAAAAGAACTGGAGAGGCTGTAAGTATTTTTAATTCTAACTGTATCAACTACTGGGGGTCGAATGAGTTGTGTATAAAGGTACTCAGGCTTCAGATTTTTTTTTTTTTTTTTTAAACTTGGGACTTCTAGCCTTACTGAGACACAAGAGAAGTAAGAAATTCTCAAGCGGTATGTATGGGACTCGGTTGCAGGGGAGTGTTCAAGAGCAGTCTGGATTCAAAGTGCAAACTGCAATTGTCCCATTGGAAATAGTTTGAATACTGTCAAATATTTTCACTTTAATCTTGAATGCACAAGGATTTTTGAAAACACACAGGCAGCAAAAAACCCCTGTTCCTGACTTGTAGTGTTAGGTGTTAGTGTTGGATGTTTTATACAATGTCTTATTGGAAGTAACTACTGGCTATTGAGCATTGTCTTGTTACAAACCAGTAATTGAATTCTACTCCAGTTTTTATATGATGAAAGCTTTTACAAAGGCTTAGAAAAAATATGAACTGTTAGTTTTCAAAAATAATTTGAATTTGGATTTAAAAAAAGAAGTTTGAGTACTGTGGGGAGAGGAGGTGGAGCAGAGATGAGAGGACGTTATCTGGTGAAGTTAAAGTACAAACACCTGCTTAGTTGCAGGGAGACTTAGGAAATGAGTAATTCCCAAACTAGTTTTCAGTGTGTGCCTTCTTATTTTGTTGCACTTCAAATGACAATATTTTTTTAAATGTATGGTGCAACTTGGGACGTCTGACTTGTTCAAGGCAAGATGCTGACTGTTGGATGTAGTTTCAGTGTGGAGCCTGGAAAGTATTAATATATATGTTCCTGTAGAACTTGAGTCGTGTCTTCATTATTAGGCATCTTAGTTGTTGCATTTTCATTATATCACCTTTTCTTTAAGCATGCCTCTGAGGTCTTGTTTAGTGTTTCATTTGCTGCTGCTTTAACTTTATAAAAGTATTTTTACTTTACTCCATTGAAAGGCAGCACTGGCCTGAACGTGGTTTGTCTCATTGTAGTTGCTTTGTATCCACAGCTGCGGTGTGTTTAAAACAAAAACCTCCACAAACCATTATGGTTTGGTTGGTCATTTAGACAAAGCTATTCAAGAGACTTAGTAGCCACCACTGTAATTATGATATTTCTATAATTGTTGAAATATTATGTATAATTACCTCATTTTTTCGAATAAGCTAAAGTAACTTTTTGACCTAAAAAATGAGATTGTTATTATAGAGTACAACTTTTTTTTTTTTTCATAAATTTTAATGAGATCAATTGCTCTTTGGAAAAAAACTGCTGCATTTCTAAGTCGTATTTAAACACTTAATTCAATGCTTTTTTACAATGTGTTTTCAACTTTGTTCAAAGTATAGGGATTTAAAACAGCTTTTCCTGCTGAGGGATGTATTGGAATAATGTATACACGTTCCTAAATTTGGTTTATGGTGTCTAGATAAAAAATTAAACAGCAGTGTAGTTCATATTGCAAAAGCAAATACACATATATGAAACATGAACAAACAGTAAAAGATCCACATTTTCACTGTGAATGTAGTTTGACACTGAGATGCTTACAAATGCTTACAAAGTTTTTAAACAGTTCATCAGCAGCCTTATTTCTTAATTATATCAAAGTAAGATCTTGCTATGTGACTTATTAACAAATTTAAAACAACTTTTTAACTTGTGTCATAGTATCAAGGCATTTACTGTTTATATTTCTGAAGCATAGAATTGTTTTACCAGAGAAAAAATGAACTTCAGTTGTTAAAACTTACTTGTCTGATGCATTTGTAGTTTGCTATTACACTGTTTCATTTTTTCTTTGGTTTTCCCTTGATAATTGGAAAACAATAGATATTTTCCATTTACATGAGATACTAGTTCTGAAGACAAATTGTGATACTTTTGGATACTTTGTGGGTTATGTTTGTTCACCCTTCAGCAGGAAAACTATGCCATCTGAAAGTTTAGTTATATGGACCTACAAAGTTAGATTATATTTTATCTTCAGAGTTATATTACCTCTGCTCCAACACTTGTCAGTTTCTTTAATTTGCTGGAATTCAGTTTGTGTTAGGTGTGTGGGTGACTTGTAATTTGAATATATATATGCAGGATGTCTTTAAACTGCCCCAGCTGTTGGCTAAGAGCAAATATTTCATATTTGTGGGGAAAAGCTGAGAAAATTCTTCTTGTTTACAACTGCCAAGTCCATCTGATGAAGGCACATTGTTATCTGACAGCCAATTCATCTCCTTGGGATTTTGAAATCCAAAATGATTTCTCAGGAAACCTGTGGGTACTTCGTTCAAATATTTTCTTTTATACATTAAATAGCAAGCACTTTAAAGCTTTTTAATTTTTTTTTCAATGTGTAAGTGTAGGGTGCTACATTTTCACTCGAAATGTAATGTGCCAAGCTGCTGTCAAAGAATACCTGACACAGACCTTTCAGCATGCAAGCAGAAGGTATAAGAGAACTTCACTGCAGCTTAAATGAACTCAGTTTGATTTATAAGATTGTTTACATGTAATACTGCTTATGTTGAAATATCTTGCTCGTGTATACAGGCTGTATTTTAAAATATATTTCCTGTTCTTCAGTACTCTTTAATGTGAACAACAGCCTTTCACAGTAGTTTCCATTTGGGAAAAAAGAAATGCCCATCTCTCTAAGTGAAGTGGTGGGGGTTTTTTGTTGTTGTTTGTTTGGGTGGTGGTTCTTTTTGTTTTCCGAGGGGTTGGTTGGTTGGTTGTTTTTAACTGGAATTTCAGTTACAATTTTTTTTTAGACCACTAACTCTGATTTACAAGGAGCTGTTTGGTTGGTTAATGAGTTACTTGTGAATACTCATTTATAGGTCTGATAATTCAAAATGCTGGGAATCCTCAGCTCCCTGTAATGGAAGACCTGGAACACTTCGCAAAATTAATCTCAGAGAGAAGAAAATTTGACCTCTTCAGAAGAGATCTACTTAAGATTGATTTTATTAAATCCATAAAAATCTGTCAGGTGGTTTCTCCTATAGCTTAATAAAACAACAACGTACCTCTAGTACACTAGGTATGTAGGTTAGTATGTGCACAAAGCTGTTTGGATCTAATATGCTCCACAATGGGAATTTGTGTCACACCATTGTAATTGTAGAAGTGCAATGGAACCCAAGGCTACAGTAAATACTGCTCTAACAAGTGACTATTACTACAGCAGCCTGTATTAAAGTAAAAGTGTTCAGTTTGCAATAAATTATTGTGTGCCTATGCCTGCTACCTAAGAAATAGGAGGGAAAACAAGGTGGAAATGAGCAACTTAGTAAGTTTTAGGTTTGTGGAAACTTTTGTAGCTGGAGAAGCTGGTGAAGTTGATGCTGCTGTAAGCCTTTTGGTTGGATACTTCTGTGAAAAGTCTTCAGTCAAATAAATGGCTATACACCGCAGTGTTCACTTAGTTCCAATCTCTGACAGTCTTGAAGGCTCTTAAGGGCTGAGATTTTAAGCCTCCAGTCCAAGCCAGTTTGGTACAACACTGCCTGAGCTGGCAAGTCTGCCACAAATCTGGTTTTCTTCAAGACTGGATACTGAACGGAAGAATCGCATGGTCTGTCGTGTTGTGTAGATGCTCTGTCTGCCAAAGCAACCCTCTTTGATTGAAAAATGGGATGCATGCATTGAAGTTCAGTAGGGACAGCTTCTACCTTTGAGTACATCCTGAAGCAGTGCTAAAAACTCTTGGATTAATTACAGTCTTGACTGTCCTGTATTTAACATCTGCAAGACTTTCTGTACTATCTAGTAACTTGTGTGAGCCCATGTTCTTGAGCAGGGCCTTTAAAGAGTATATGGCTGTTCAGTACGTGGCAGGTCCCACAGAGAAAGGATTGGATGTGGCCTGTTACGTTTCGTGAACCTCTCTTACAGAGACCACAGTCGTGTGTCAATAGTGGTTTTCAATATGCTTCATGGCAGGAAGACAAAAAGGGTCAAGACATGGAGGATTTTCACGACACTTATGGATTTCCAGAGATCACTGCTTATTATGGGGGACAAAACCTTTTGAAACAATTCCTTATGAGAATGAAATTAAACACTTGTTCTTCTTTCTTCATAAAGCTGTCATCTTGGGTGTGATGTTTATAATAGTTTGAAATAGTATCTTAAGAAAGCAAGATGAAGATAAACTGACTTTATCATGCACTTTATGAAAAATAATGCCATTAGACACAGCTTTAAAAATTATTTTTAGTAAGTGTAAGCCATTGTTATCCCCAAGTTCACCTCATTCTCTGGTGTTGCAAATACTGCTCAAAATATCCCAGTGTTTTTACAAGTTATTGTCATCTGGAGGGAAGTACAAAATTTTTTTGAAGACAGCTGCCATAGACTGTTGAACCAGTTCTATCAGAAGCTACTTAAATCTAAAATTTCTTTATAGTTCTGTGTACTCTAGAAATATAGGGTTGTCAGGTTTTGAGGGCTAAATATACTCTTCACTTGTTTACAGAGAAGAGCAGTTATCTTTTCATTTATAAAAAAAAAAAATTGGCTGATAGGAAAACTTTTCAATCATAATTTTTCCTAATATGTTTTTTAAGTCTAGTAGTTGGGATTCCAGCTGTTACTATGTTAAGGCTATGATATGGGAAAAATGTCAGAATAGGAAGCGTTTACAGCAGTTGTTTCAAAACTACTCACTTTTTTTCTTCCTGTATTTATGAATAATCCATTGAGGGAGCAGTATGTCCCTAAAATGCTAATTTGGAGTCTGATTCTGAAGACATTTACCATGTGAATAACTTGGTTTGCATGAGTAATCTCACTGATTACTCTTGTGAGAAGGGTTACTTGTGTGGCCTAAAAAGTTTCCAGGCCAAGCCCCCATACTTTTGATACTTGAATTAATAGATTTTATTTTTAAAATGTCCATTTATTATGTTAACAGTTCTAAAGTGTTACCTGTGTAGCCTTAAGCCAAACTACAAAAAAAAAAAACAACCCAAAAAACCCAACCCAAAAACCCACAAACAAAGGAAAAAAAAAAAGCCACCAATCCCCACCAAACCTATTTCTGCTGAAAACTAGTGTGTAGATAAAATGTTGCTCTCAAAGGAATAAAATAACAGCACCTTCTGAGTTGGTGTCTGAGCTAAATACCCCACCATACCTCCCAAAAAACAGCCCCCCTGAGCTAAGTGATGTGAGTAAGCTGAAATCATGAGTTCAAGCAAAGAATGCTGTAAGGGTTGAGCATCAAGTTGGTACATGAAGTAGCTTTTAAACTGAAAGCTATCTGTTGTATTTTCATGTTTCTTACAATGCATTACTGAATGATATAGAAAGAAATATTTCAAGAATTAAATGTTTTGTTACACTTCATTGATTTTTTTCTAAATTTTTGCAACATAGTTCTAAAATGACAAACTGAGGAATTGTCTCTACTTGCTATTTATTTGGGCTCCATCTCCGTAAATACATTAAAGCAAGTTATTCGAAGTTCACATGAAGAGCGTGCTTACTTAGGTGTGTACATATGAGTGTTTGAGTAGTACTGAAAGTCAGTATTGTTTTGTACATGCTGTGGATGAACAATTTGAAAGTTACAGATGTGCCATAGCACAGGAGGTAAAGTATATTTCAACTACATAGTTTGAAGGAAAAGTTCTTTCTACTTACTAAACAAACTGTGGTACTAGGTGGATTTCTTTCCAGGATACAAATCTGTATGTGAAATTACTGTGTTTGCAGCTTCAGCTGCAGCAAGGGCTTAATTATAACCTCAATACAAAGGAGATCATCTTGTCAAAAATATTAAATGGGCTTCAGTAAAATAAAGTGGGGTTTAACTGTATTCCATGTATTACGGGGTTAGAGTTATCTGTTTGAGCTCTAACCTAGTTGGAAAAATGTAGTAAACACTGCATTAGTAGGTTTTGAAATTATTAAATCAAAACTGACTTAGGAGTTACCATGATCTCTGAATGTATGGTGTTCTACAGAGCATCTCATCTTACAACGTCATGCATCACAGGGTAGACTAAGAAATAAAATGTTCAATCTAGGGTAAAAACAAACACAGTTTGTCTTGGGCAGAGGCCTGGGCATTTATCAAGGGCATTAACAGCTGCTTCAAAATAGATTAGATGAACAAGTACTGTTCTTTCTGTCTAGTCTAGTAAAGAGCCACACTGTATTATGTGTATGTTCTTTCTTAGGGTGCAGACTTACTGAATTACTGATGGGTAAAAACATGCTGTCCAGAGATTAAAATAAACCTATGTGCTAACTTTTCATTATGTATTGATGTGAGGCATGAGATTGCAGTTTTATTCCAATTAATTGACTAGCTATATCAATAAAATGTGAATTCCAAGTAGGAAAACACTTCTAAAAGAGGAATAGCGATATTTTCTGTGATTCTTTAAATGTGAGATGCATCAATAAATTAATCCAAGAAAAAGCAGATTTCGGCTGTACTTTTTCTTTCTGGGTTTTGAATCTGGTAATATATAGTCATTTCAGTTACAGAAGAGAAGTGTTAGAAACCTTAGATTTCACTTCTATGAAGCTATATGATCAGAATTTAGGAGCAGGGAATTCTGGAAAAAGTGTTAAATGTCTTCTGTTTTTATGATGCAGTTTTGTGGTTTTAGCTGAAGCAAAATATGATTTTTTTTTTTCCCCCCAATTTACAGACACTTAGGTGTAAAGTGTAAAGGCTAACGTGGAGTTGTAGGATCCCTGGCAAAAATTCTGTGTTAGCAGTGGAACTACTGTTCAGGGAGTCATTTATATCACTATTGTTCCTAAAAGCACAGCCGATAAATGAACAATATTTCATCTTGTGCTTGACTATGAACGTGTCAACAAAATCAGTTTTTTGGTGACAAGATTTTGTGTTACATAGTATAGAAGTTGTACTGAGCTCTCAGATTGAGTTCTTAGCTCTTTAGCTGAAAGTTAGTCTCCAGTTTCTTTTCTCACTGAATACTTCATTTTGGTGTGCAAGTTTATTACTGAAGTCTGGGAAGTAATTTTTTAAATTTGGGGTACGTTCTGAACATTTCTGACTACTGCTGCTGGGAAAGTCTAGGTTTGACTGCTTAAAACCCATGGGGTTATGCATGTGCTTGTTTTTTAAGGCTGCCTGATGTCACACTTGTCTCCTCCCTATAGCATTGGTGTGGCTTCAGTCTGAATATATGAGCATTTGAAGGGTTAATACTTTCACACAGGTGTGTGATAGGTAATGAAAGAATAATGAGTTCAGGTAGAGGATACCTGGTTTTGAACAGCCCTGAAGGGGGTGAACAGTTATTCCTTGTTAATCATGGATGTGAAAAATCCTTCTTTTAGCTAGTCTTACATAGTTTAAGGGCAATGCCCGACACGTTCCTCCTCTTAGAACAGGGAGGAGACCATGAAGCCTGCGGTGTTGATCACTTAGCAAGGGAATGTGGGACTATCTTACATGAGTTATACTGGTCACATGTATTTATAGTTTTTTAAGGAAAAGAATAAAAAAATACTACTGTAGTTATTCTGTATTAGCAGGCTTTTGTCGAAGCAACTTCAAATATCTTCTTTAAAGATATCTCTTGAATCAGAGACAAAGTCTGTCTTTGAAGACAGTATTTAAAAAGATACAGTGTTCTAATGGAATTTAAAAAAAATCAAATTATAGCTACATTTTGATTATAGAACACTACAAAATATTTGATAAAACTCTTAACTCCAAGAGCAATATTCTTCTAAAAGCCTTGTCAAAGCCCACTATTTATTTTTATTATATTTTATTCATCTGAGTGTCTTTTCTCATGGGACTCCTTTTATAGGTCTAGAAGTCAAATTGCAGTGAGAAGTCCTGTTTGCTCTTTGCAGACCTTTTTACAAATTCCAGGGCAGGAAGGCTGTTTATTTTTCCCACATCTGTTTTGTGCTCATCCTTTGTGGCATTGTTTGCTGGATGCTCTTCTTTCTTGCTTCCTCTGAAATGGGTAATTTGCACTGTTGCAAAATGGTGAAACTAAATCTGCAGAGATTCTGCAGAGCTGTTGTGCCAATGTTTTTGTTTCAAATGGTGTATTGTGTTCAGAAGCTATTTTAAATGGATTCTATACAGCACTGATATTAAACTTAAAGCTATCCATTTTAGTTTTACTCTGTAAAAAGCATATTTATCTGTTGCAGAGCCAGTTCAATTTTTTAAAAATACTTACTTAATATTAGGTGGCCACAGGTGAAAATTGACTTGTCATTACATTTTAATATAGCATATTTGAAAGATTATCTAAGATGCTCCTTATTTTGGTTGCAGGAACCACACTTCTATCTGGAATTTACAGTTAAACGCCAAAATGTATGAGGGATCTGGCTGCAACTTCAGTGACTCATACTGTTATATTACCTCATTTACTATGGAGAGCCTGGTTGAAACTTCATCAGAAGAAATGTTTTATTTTCCTATTTTCCTTCATAGTATGTAGTTCATTGTGCTGGCTTGTCTTTAATAATAGTCTAGACCAATAATCAAATACAGCATGGCAAAGTCTCCCTTAATTTTTTTAAGGCACACCAGTCTTTCTGACTTTAGTTTGGCAGGATGTCTGTACAGGTGCTGTAGGAAAATACTTGAGTGAAAACTTAGTGTGGTAACTCCTTGCCAGGAAGACAGTTACAAACCTATCAGGACTCTCTGCAGGCCTTTCTTGTCTTTCTAAACAATCTGTTCAAAACGTAGCTAAATTCTACCTACTAGATCACCTCCCCTCTCTTTGCCTTTTTTTTTTCCTCGGAAGTAATCCCAGGTATTGTCAAAATTATCCTTGTTTCATCTAAAACTTGAACCTCTGTTACTCTATAGAGGTTTTATACCTTGTTTCCTTCTTTGTGGTGTACTTTATACAATAAAATCCAATGGAGTGAGCCTCACAAGACTGTGGAGGCTTGAAGAAGTTTCAGTAGATTGTCTAATCCCATGACACAGATAAACTCAAGGTCCATCAGAGCAGGTGGCTGAGGGCTGTTTCCAGTTGGGTTTTGAATGTCTTCAGCAACGGAGAGTCTGCAGCCTCTCTGGGCAACCTGTTCCAGTGTGTGACCACCCTCACAGTCAAACACTTTTCTTAAGTTGAAATACAGTTTTCCTGTACTTTGATTTGTACCCATTGCCTCTTGTCCTTTCACTGTGCACCCCTGAGAAGAGTCTGGCCCAGTCTTCCTTACTTGGGATGGAAGCACATCACTTATATATACACACTGAGATATCTCTGAGACTTTTCCTCCTCAGGCTAAACAGTCCCAGCTCTCTCAACTTCTTCCAATGTGACAGTTGCTTCAATCTGCCTCCTTAGTCATCTTAACAGTTCTTCCCTGGACTTGGTCCAGGATGTCCCTGTCTCTTGTAGTGGGGAGTCCAGCACTGGGCACAGCTCTCCAGGTGTCTCACCAGTGCTGACTGTAGGGGAAGGACCACCTGCCTTGACCTGCTGGCAACACTCATGATTACAGCCCAGGATGCTGTTGGCCTTTTGTGCAAGGACACGTTGCTGGCTTCAGTTTAATTTCTTATTCACCTGCACCCTAGGCCTTTCTCCTTGGTGGTTCTTCCAACTGGTGTTTCTCCAGCGTGTGCTGGTGCATGGGGTTATTCTTCTCCAGGCTCAGGGCTTTCCATTTCCCTTTCATTGTCCTTCCCAAGTTTCCTTTTCAAGCAATTCTCCAGCCTGTCCAGGTTCCTCTGACAGGCAGTGCACACACCTGGTGCATCAGTCATTCTTTCCAGTTTTGTATCATCTGCAAATATGCTGAGGGTGCAATGTGTCCCATCTTCCAGGTTGTGAATGAAGTTTTGAACAGTACTGGTTCCATTACTGACCCTTGGGGTACATCACTAGTGATTGTTCTCCAAATGCACTTTGTGCCCTTGACCACAGCTCTTTGAACTTGTCACTTTAGGCAGTTTTTAGTCCACCTCACTATCTGCTTTTGTTGTCTGTACTCTTATCAGTTTGTCTATGAGGACAGCCATTTTGAATGGCAGTGTCAGAAGCTTTACTGAAGTCAAGATAAACATCTACTGCCTTCCCCTCATCTGCCAAGTTCCTTATTCGTTGTAGGAAGCTACCAGGCTGGTCAGGTGACATTTTCCCACTGTTAAATCCATGCTGACTACTTCCAGTCATCATCTTGTCCTTACTATGTCTGGAATAGAAATAGCTTCTATTTTGTCCTGTCGCCTTCCCAGGCATTGAGATGAGGCCTCCCAGCCTGCAGTTTCCTGGCTTTTACTGTGTTTTTCATGCTTTTTAGTGCTGTAGGCAAAATTAACAAGAATAATCACCAACTATTTATAGAAATATCCTTTCTGTTGAAACAGTAAGGAATACAAAAAACAGCAGCCTTAGTTTCTGTCTTTTCTTCATAGTGAAAAAAAAAAGCTTTAAAAAGGCAAAATGAATATAGACTCTTGACAGCACAAAACACTGTTCTGCATAATGTAGGGAGAATTGATTGGGGTAGGAGAGGAGTGTGGTAATTTTGGACTTTACATCAAACTCATGGGAGAAGAAAATGGACAGAAAATATCTTAGGTTTCAAGTACTGTACACTATTTCAATGTAGTATTATAGTTGAGAAGTACCTTTCACTGCTTCCTACACAAATAAGAAACTGAGTTTGCAGTAGTGTCCTGCTTCCATTCAGAATTTGTTTTTTTCTTACTGAAACAAATATCTAATTTATATTTGAAATTAAATGGAGAATAACCTAGATATCTTTTTTAGCTAGTCACTATTTAGCCTGGAAAATGGAGTCCTGCTTAAGTGGTTCTTGACCTGGGGAAAAACTCTTGGACACCCAAATGCTGTAAGAACAGCCTTGAACTTCTCAGATTCCAGTTTTTACTCATGTGGTTGGTAAACTTGATATTGTTAGGCTTAATGAGATTATGAGTAGTTTGACTAGAGAAATTCTCTTTGCAGATAATTCTTAATGGAAAAACTGGCACAATCTTTTGCTTAGCTCTTAGTTCTTGGGCTTTCCTCTCCCTTGATGACATGCAAGTCACATTCACAGACAGCAGTTGCCAGATGTGTTGAAGTTCAGCAGATTGCGGCTTTGGACATGGATGCATAAATATTTTCTGCCTCTGGCAGATATAGCACAATGTTTTTTGTAGAAAAGTAGTGATTTGCCTTCCTTTCAGACGTAAGTCATAAGTTAAGCTCTCCATAATTTCTCTGTTGAGGCAATAGGAGTCACTTACTCTGATGTCTGTTATCCTGACCCTATATATTAGGGTCATATTTTTAGGACATCATACTTAAACCAGCCCATGGAGATGATTTGGGTGCTGTGCACTAGCTTTCTGTTTTGAGGTACTTGGCTAATTTTGTAGGTGGATTCTCTATTTCCTGAGCTCATAAAGCCTGAACTTCCCAGAGGATGCATATCCCTGTAACATCTTGGAGCTACTTAAGGAGCCTGATGGGCTCAGTTGTGAGTAGAAAGTGCTCCTGTGTGAGTACACAGAGGTTTGATTACTGACACGTTCTTCCATTTTAAATTGAAATGTAATGAAAACAGGCTTTTGTGCTTTTCAAGTTTTTGTATGTTTTGCAAATGAGCTTCAGTGAGCTGTTACATGCTATTTTTGAATGGGTGTAATAGTAATTTCCTCTGCTGACAAACAAGGTGTGGATATGCTCTTTTGAAGAGTACAATTTCTAAGCTGTACAGTGCTGTGTGTTACTATGTGCAGATAGTGTATTTACTTCTCTTGGCTAACTTTGAAGGAGGAATGAAAAATAACGAATTCTGCTATCAATAATCTTGTGCGAGTTGGAAGCCTTCTATCCTTTTTTCCTGAAGCAATGGTGGTGGAATAAAATGCATCTGTGCCGTGTATTTAGAGTTTTGGAAGACTCTCATTCTCTATGCACCCAATGGGGATAGGCTGTTTCTAATTAAAGAGTACAGCTGATTTATAATTTGCTTGGAACAGCTTTTAACTTCGATCAGTTCTCAAGTTATCTTTGGGGGCTTCTTTTATCCTACAGGGTCTATGGGTAGAATTGCATCTACTTGAACTAAAACCCATTGGAAAATTACTTAGGTGGGACAAAACAGCAGCCTTCCAGTACTTGTGAGGTGGTTATGGAGAAGCTCAAGCCAGGCTCATTGCTGTGGTGAGCCAACAAGCATATATCAAAGTGGGAAGTATAACTGCACATAAGGGCAAAACTTCTTCACATGAGGACAGTCAAGCACTGGAACAACTCATTTGCGCAGAGAGGCTCTCACACACCTTCTCTGTCCGTATGTAGTTGATATACTGGGATCAGAAACAAGTTACAGTGAAGGCTGTAACAAGTCTGAAACAAATGGGTGTGAATTATAGCAATTGCAGATGATTACATTGTACCCAGTGCAATAAAGATTTTTTTTTTTTTTCTCCCTTCGTCCTCCATGCATGATTGCTACTGGATCATAGTTATTGTGGCATGAAAACTTGAGAGAGACATCAGGATGGATTTGTGGCATGGCCAGACTTTGATGGGTTAGGATGTGTTGCTAGTGGGAACGTAATGTACTCCCCGTGCAGTGTACCTCTATCTGCCTCTGTCATCACCTACATATCCTCTGGCTGCATGCAGAAGACAAGTAAAACTCATATATATACCAATTTCAACTAAAGTAGGCTGTTGTTTAGAGCTAAAATCAAGCCACATTTTTTTGCTTACCTTAATGTTGTCTGCTTCAAAGTGTTACTTATTCTTTGTCTGTTCTTACTTTTTATCTGCCTGTTGGTATTGAGCTTCCTTTAATGAGTATTTTCACCTGCTCATTTGTTAAAAAATTTTTTCTTTATCCTTAAATCCTTTTGTATACTTCTACCCTCATTTTACTTTGAAAATACTTTTCTAGTCTTTACTGTGTCTATAACTGAGCTCTGGGAGTTTTAAGCTGAAGTATTTGAAATATTTGTATACTTTAGGTACTATGTGGACTTTTCTTGAATTCACCATGAAGAGCTCAAAAATTTACCTGTAAGTTTGCCCAATCTCTTCCTAAGGATGCATTCAGCAACAGAAGAAAAAAATTATGTATGTTTGAATGGCAACTTGAAAGGATTGTATGATACTGGAGCCTCATCCATTTATTTCTGGACACTACCAAAGGACATTACAGTCCAAGTTATTACAATGTTAGAAGAGATTCTTCAGTACATTTTCTGTTGCTCACACCACTAATGCTTCATCTTCTCTGAGCTCTCTGCTCAGAGAAGCACAAATATTTGTAGCTCAGTTGGAAAACTGAACAGTAGCAGTATGGACTATCTCATCACTGTTTCTCAGTGCTTCACTTTGGGCTTCATGTCAGTCCTGGGAGAGCAGTTCAGTTGGTGAAACTTCTCGCATTGCCCCAGGGGAAACATGGCCTGCTAGGTAGCTGTGCTGAAGTGTCTGCCAACACATTAAAAGAAAATGTGGTGGAGTGTTTCTGGTTGTTTTTGCTCAAAGTAGCTGTAGCTCTTTAAAACCTACACTCTTGGGTTCTGTGATCCACTATGCTTACCTTGGGTTTCAGCTCCAGAGAGAAAGGGATCGTATCGTTCTCGCTCACTCTTGTTGCAGTATGTTTGTGTGTTCTGGATAGGTGTTATTTCAGACAAAATTAAGCGTCAGGTCACCTGAGAAAGTGGAACTGTTGGGGAACCATGTAAAGTAGTGAACCATTTTAAAATAGTAATGTATTTTCTGGACTCCTTATATGGCTCTTTACAAAGATTAGAAACTCTTCATGGTGACCCTTGAACGGGAAACTGTTGTGTACTGTGATACTAGGCTGTTGTTTCAGACTTGCTCTGCATACTTTTTCCCATTTACTTATGTTTTCATGGCATTCTTTTAGGCAGAATTACCTACTGTAGTCTTGAAAAATGTATTTCGGTGAAGTCTAGTCCATAAAATCTCCATATAGAACACTCAGCAAATTGACTCTTTTAAAAGCATCTGCTGTAACTTGTTAGATGCAAAGAGTAGCTGAAGCCTCTTTCTGAAGTATAGTAAAAGATGTATTTCCCATTATTGCCTTCATGAAAGTTAATAATGTTTTATGTTCTTGGTCACAGACAATAAGGAATGGTCAAATTTTTGGTAGAGAGAAAGCTTAGTTCTAAAAGAAAATTCAGTGACTGGGACGAAGGTATTCAAAATAAAAGATAAAAAATGCAGGATTCATAAGAGATTAGTAATTTAACTTGTGTATTTCCTCAATCTGTGTAGTGTTTGAAGAACAAATATTTTAGTCTTGTGAAAGGCAAAGTATAATTGTGTGTTGAAACACTAATTTGAAGTGCCAAGCTCACTTGGTAGAAACTGTTGAGACATGAGGGTAGTGCTATTTATTTCTTGCTAGTTTAATTAATGAAATTGATTTATTGTCCATAACTTAGATTTGAAAGTCTGTACAGCCACAGATGCATCAGTATGTTGAAGGTAGGCTCAGTTGTGTGGGCCATATGAACTACAGGTAATAACAGAAACTCCTGATCTAAGGTATTGACTCTTTGTATAAGGAGCTAAATAGTGGAGCAAGTATTTTGCCTGTGAAGTATCCTTCTGATTGATCCTGTGTGACCTTGTAACACTGTTGTTGCATTTAATGAAAGGTAGCCTGCCTGACGAACTTGATCATCAATTAATATTATATCATTGTACTACAGAGCCTTTTTTATATTATATGAAACTTCTACAAAAATACAGAAACTGAGTAATTTCACTGCCTTTTCAGTATCAGCTCATCATTATTGTCTATTATCCAAACTTAATAGAATTATTAAGAAATATCAACAGAGATTATTGTCCTGAACAGCTGATTAGAAACTAAGTCTTTACCCTGCATGTAATTTTGGATCTGTAATCACAGATTTAGAGGTTTAAGTCTCTATTTAGCTAAGAGAAGCGGTGAATGAATTTTGTTTCTTTTTTTTACGTAATCATTTGTTCATTTGTTTCATTTTCAAGATCTCCATGGATTGCAAATATAACTTAGTTTGAAACAATTGTCTTCTACTTTAGTTTTGTGGTCTTTGCTTATACTTTTATACACAAATTTACTAAAGATCAGAAAAATGTCTATTTTTAAATGATCTTATTTTGAAAATACAGTAGATGCAGAATCAGTAAAATGTATCACTTTCTTGTATTTATGTAGGGATGGTTTTCTTCTGAAGTAACGTTCAAATCAGAAGTCTTCCACTTAGTCATTAACTTATAGCTCTATCTTTCTTTTATATGGAAAATTTTCCTTCTACTAATTTGGAAATGTGATTTGCAAGATCACAATCCAGATTTTTTTGTTGTTGTTGCTGAATTAGGAATTTTTTCCTAATTATTAAAATGCATTGTAACTCATCTCTCTTATCCCAGTAGTGTAGCCTTTCCTTTTCTAGTTCTTTCACTCTAAATTTTCTTTTAATCTCTAAATGGGTGATTTAGTTTTCTTCTACTTAGAGAAATCGGGATTTCTGATGCTTGACTAACAGAAGGGAACCTGACATTAAGACTGGAGAATTATGGGTATCTAGAACTCAAAAAGCTGACTGCTTGCTTGTGACTTGAAGAGTGGTAGCAAACCTCTGTGTGCATAAAAGTATTTATCAGATTATTTCACTCTCATCAGTCATCACATTGAGCTTTAAGGGAGCAATAACTAAGTGAACTAAACCATGGAGCTATGTAAAATCAGATTTTTAAAGTCTGTGTGTATTTACATGGGAATTTCTGGAAAACCTTTTAAACTGGAAAGACCTTTATATGGAACAATGTTTATGAAAAATTAGCCCAGAGAGGCTAAATAGGCTTAATTATTTAAGTTCAGCCCTGATACTAACAAACAGGAAAATCTGAGCCTTTATGAAATTCTAAAACTTAATTTTGCAAGACTGATGCCCAGTATGTTTTTTCACCTTGTGGAATATCTTGATAGCAGTTTATTGATGCACATATTGTAATCACTGTAGCGATTATACTTATATATATATGTGTATGTATGTATATATCAGATAGTCCCATGCAGTCTGGTTTCCTTGAATTATGAGTGCCTTGAATTACTGTTTTGATGAGCATTGTGCATTGCAGACTGTGACTTGTGATAAATTTTATGGGACACAACAGTTTTTTCCAGTAGGCTGCTTTGCTCGAATGGCAGGTGGCACATGTGGTACATTGCTTAAAACAACCAAAAAACTGTTTTGAGCTTGACTTCTTGACTGGGATAACCGTATGCTCCAGGGCTGTCACTTACACAAGGTAGAAAGAATAATCTGCATGGTATGTCAAGAAGAGATCATGAAGGTAGAATATACTTGCCTTGGCTAGTGGTTGTTCTGTTGTCTATGGGTATAATTCAGTGGGCTTTGATCTTGTCACCTCAGTCTGAGCAGCTGTGACCCTGGTCAGCATGCTCAGTGAGAATCTTCACAGACAAATGGGCACCTTCCAGATTTCAGTTGCATTTTTTTCTTTACTATACTGTCTTATGTACAACTGAACGGGTTCTATTTTTTTAATTTAGCTTCCTCAAAGTTCCTATCTTTACAGTTAAAGAGAAAAAACTGCATGAAAAAAACCTCCTTGTAATGCCAAATATAAGCAGTGACTCCTTGGGTTTTTTTTGACTTTTGTTTGATCAGGATTTCTGTAACAGCTTCCTTTGCTTTTTAAAATTTATATAAATAGGTTATATGGCTCTTTAGACATAATTTTATCTTGTTACTGAAAGTGTATACATTTGATACATACTCCCTTGAACCTTTTCATGGTCACAAAATGTCTATCTGCTTCATTATACTAAGAGGAACGTGGAGTTGGTAGGGAATTGCATTTACACTGCTTATTTTGTATTTTTAGCTTTCATGTTGTTTATGCAGGAGGGAGTCCTGACTTAGTGATTGGTTCACGCTGCAGAGATTCAAAATCTTTCATAAAATAGGTAATATGGTCTGTTGAGGGAGACCAGAAAATGTAATTAGTCCATGGTAAATTTACTACTGGACCATGTCTCCGCTAATGGACCTTTCTGGTCTTTAAAATCAGCTTGTTACAGCACTGGGATTCCAACTCAAAGTGGTTGGATTGCGTTGATGTAGCATTTGTAATTTAACACAACTTTTTATTTTCTTTCCAAAGGCGCCTAAACAGAAATAACCTCCAGTTGCTTTCTGAACTGCTGTTTCTGGGGACGCCGAAGTTATACAGGCTGTAAGTAGGCATGGCCCAATAACTATTACTTGGGAAAATTTGGATTTGGTCTGTTATTGTGTCTTGTATTAGGATTTTTGTCTTTTGCCTCAAATAGATCTAAAGTGTGTCTTGAAACATTGGTGTTTTGTTTAAGCTGAGTGCTTTCTTTGACTGTTTTTCAAGATTTTTTAAAATTTTATTTTACATCTAGGTCAGATACTGATAGTTGCATGAGAGTATTTGATTCCCACTTCTGTAAGGAAGTTTTGCTGGAAGAGTACTTTGACTTTCCTTTTCTCCTGTTTGGGTTTTTTTTTTATAGTTTCTGTGTTAAAAGAAATAAAAAAAATGCTTGTGGAGATTCTGACCCAGAGATGCAGCACTGTATAAGCACTTTGGTTTTGTGGTGTTCTGCTTTTGTGGCTGTACACACTTGGCCAGAAAAATGATAGCATTGGCAAATGCTAGGTCTGTCGAGAAGTCTCTCTTGTGTCCCATCATAGAGAAGACAAAGCTAGTAACTCAAGCTCTGGGAAGAAAAAACTGTTAAATGCTTTACCTTAAATAAAAATGACAACAAATTGAATAACAAGTTTTTGTTTTGATTGTATTACTTTGTTTGATAATGTTTTACTCTTGGCAATATTTTAAAATAAATAGTTTGACCCATTGTCCTTTCTAAGAAGCCACTTAATTCTGTTGCAGTTGAAATGTGGAATAAAGTTTAGATTCTGGTTAATTTGAACAAAATAAATTGTAAGGTATCTTTAAGTTACAGTATGTGTTATGGAAGGGATAACACATGGCATGCTTAAGTAGGCTTTGGAAGGGTTCTACCAGTTCAGCCGGTTTTAATTAGATATGTGTTTGATACAGTTCTTCAGACTCCAGGTGAGATTTCTGCTGTCAAAATTGCTGGTTAATACTGGGTTTCATCACTTGTGTGCTAGGAAAAAGAAAAGTGAAGGTGGAGGAAAGTGGGATTCCTCTTGTACCCCTTTAGTATATGGAATTATGTTTGAGAAAAAATGAGATATTGAAGGTTTTATTTTTAGTTGATTTTTATTTTACTATTGTGAAATAATAGTTCTTTTCTCCCTTTTTATAGCAATTTACAATGGCAAACTGAAAATTACTCTTATTATTGTAAACATTTATCTTTGTGTATTTTGTTTTATTCCTTTGCCTTGGATGTATACTTTGTTTCCAGAAATTCCCTGTAGATGTAATGAGTTGTTAAATGACTAGGCCAGAAAGCTGCTGAAGGCTTTTTTCCTGACAAACAAAAATATTTTGCTCTGGTATAATATTATAATATATTCAAATATGGTATTATATATTAACAATTGAGTCTTTTGTAATTTCCATCAGCTGGGATAAACACATTACTTCTATCAGGAAGGAAATGAAAGGGATTTATGATCATTTTATTATTTCACCTATAGTGTAATGTTTGCTACCAAGATTCATATAAAATTGAAATGAGCCATAATTTGCAGGCAAAAAAGGGATACACACTTCAATCAAAATCATATTTGCATATATTTATCTCAGAATTATATATTTGATAGATGCTAGTCTTAAATCTATAATGTCTTTTGACATAAAGCACACAACTGCTCATAGTGTATGTGGAGGAAAGTAAGAGATCACTGACTTCACAGTATTAAATTTCCTCTGCCTAAGGGTTATTGTTGATCAGACCATGAAAGTGAATGTCTGGTTATAATGTATTCATGTTTAAAAGAAAATATGAATGATAGTAAAAAACTACAGCTGCTTAGCACTAAATTTGTAATAAAAAAAATGTCAGGCCAGCAAAAGCACTGATGTTAGTTAAATGTTTGTGGTCAGTTTTCAGAAAATATGTAGCTTGTTCCCTTTGAAGAGTATAAAGTGATTTGGTTTTTTACATGTATCATTGTATATGCTTAGATGTATTTACATCTCAATAAATATTTTTCTAAGGAGAATTAAAGTTCTCTAAACATGATCAATAATATATATCTTTTGCTTTGGGTTTAGTATTTATTTTTGGCATTTAACAGCTAATCAAACAATGTGTGTACTGCGAGGTTTCAACATACTATTGAGCTTCTGTGAATAATAATTACCATTTGACCCTTGGCTGTAAATGAGATGCCAGGTGAAGAAGCACATATGCTTGTTGTGCAGGCTAAATGCAATATAAAAGAAAGAGGTTACACTGTATATGAATTATGATTCGACACAGTTGGTTGCCGCCAGCGGCCGGCTATGCTTTCCCTTTGCTGTCTGCTCCAATTTCTCTTTGGACGGGTTGAGAGAGCACTGCATGTTCAGGTCAAGATGTTTGCCTAGAAATAGTAGTACAGTTGCAGCTGTGTTTGCTGGAGCAGGAGACTAGTTTAAATAGCATTACCATTTATCCAGTCCATTAACAGAACTCTGTAAAATAATACCAACTCTGCATAAACTACAGGACAGTGTAATAAAATTACAAGCACTTGTTGACAGATGGGAAGTGTAAGTAAAGGAAAGCAATAGATTGAGAATTTAAAAGAGACAGTGCATTATTTTCTGTGTCTAAAGACACTTAATTTCAAAGGTAGTTAAATTATTTTTTAGGCCACTTTCTTTCCAGTTTAACCGCCTTCCAAGGAATCTCCTGGAACTAGTTAAAATGGATAATTTTAGTCAAAACAGAAGCTGATTTTCCCATTAAGAGCTATCTACAAAGGTGTTTTGACATAAATATTTCAGTAGGAAGTAGTTAATGCTAAAAATAGTATGAAGAGTGCTGTAGGGTATATTAATCTTACCTTGCAAGCAATCTCTCAAAGCACAATGTACATGAACCTCTGCTTTGATGCAACACCGTTAAAATAAAGGTGCTGTTGTAAATCCCCGGGGATGATAATATGAGTTCTTGCTCAACACGTAGTATTCCTCAAGGAGGAGATGCATTCTTTGGTTACCTGTATGCCCACTCACGCCAAGTTGTGTAGCCTCAGGGATGGTACCTTAGCACAGAGGACTACAACAGCTTAGTGAGTGCTTATCTGAGGGAAATAGATTTTGACTGCTTACTTTGGCTGGTTAGATCACAGTTCATTGATTGCTGTTTGCTGCAGGATACCGAGTGCTGGACCCAAGCTGTTTGAAAAATCAGTTTTAAAAGATACCTTTATTAATCAGTGGGATGTAAAGGTTATTGAATTACATGCACAAAGCTTGTCCCTTTTGATTTACATTTCTTGCGCTTGGAATGTGGTTAAGTTTCCTTACTGACTAGTATCTGTGGTGTAAGTTAGGCAATGTTGGGTTTAAAAAAAAAATCAACCTTTGTAGTGAATGTGGTCTTATATGTATTTTTCTTCTAATATGTGTACTTGAAGGTACGCACTGTGAATGTTTCTCCTCTAAAGGGAAAGATCCCGAAAACTTAATATGGTCTGATTAATAAACATCACTTTTGAGATGTCTGTTAGTCACTAAAAAAATTGCTAACAGCAAATAATTACAGGCAAGAAGTATTAAACATCAAAAAATTTTTAAAAAATTGTCTTAGGCCAGAACAACAGCAGCAGCAGCTACAACAACAAAACATGCCGTACGGGGGGCCCTTGCAAAAATTCCTCCTGAATTAATTTCTGCCAGCTATGATTAAAGTGTGTGGTACTAGATGTGTCAGACACCATAGTTCTCTGCTTCATTTTACTCTTGGCCTCTTTGGCCCCTGCCACAATAAATCCCACAATGGTTAGGCAGGAATTGCAGGTTACAGTTGCCAGGGTTACCGTTGTCCGGCCGGACCGGCATCATTACTCATCCCGGCCGGCAGCCCCAGCCCGCGGCCGCTCCCGGCGCGGGGAGCCGGCGGCCCGGGGAACTTCTCCCGGTGGCTCTCGGTGCTGTGCTGGAGGTGCCGTTTGCATCACTTGCTGAGCGTTGTTTTGCTTTTACCTTTGCCAAAAGAGAAAAAAACAAAAACAACGCAAACCAAACCACATCAGATAGGAAGGAAAAATGGTAGTGAGATGGTGCATGTAAGGTGCTAAAACAAGGACTTTTAAATGTTTTTAAGTGCTGGACTCCCAATTGTTAAGGTGTAATTTATGATTTTGTCATATTTCTTTTAACAGTAATCATGGTAAGTGGGACTATGGTCATAATTTTGTAGAAAAGACATTTATCTTCAGTCTGAATCCATTTTAACAACTCAATAAAGGAATCACTCATTAGAAAAATGCTTGTTATCTCAAAGCCTCTGAAATATTCCAACTGCAAACACCTGCTCTGGGTGTTAAATCCAATGAGGGGCAAAAATGAGATTCTCCTTTTCAAAAGGCTATATTGAAGAATTTTTCTCCTTTCCAGAGTACATTGTTAATGGAACTGCTGTCAGGTAAGCGCAGTGGGTTGTTTCCACTGTGCTGCAGTAACATTACAGTGTGCTCCACTTTATTGCAGACGTGGGCTGGATGGACAACGATTTAACAAACATTTAGTCAAACATGAATTATGAAACCACCTTGTTGCTATATCCTCCCCAGGATAGTGTGTTGAGGTATTTTACTCACTTGTTTGAGTTTTTATGATTTGTCATGGTGTATTCTAGCAGCATGCACACAAGGCAACTCCATTATTTTTTTCATGTGATAGAATTAAATCTTATCATTTTAGAGCTAGCAGTTCTACTGCTAGTTAGTTTTTAAATACTAGTATTATTTTGTCAGCATCACTCTTGAAATGTGACTACAGTTCTTAGAATGTAACTATATTTTAAAATAATTATTTAACAAAGAGATACTTCATATCAGTATAGGTATAAATGAATATAAAGTTCTGGCTTTGTGGTATTGTAAGCCAGTAATTAAAAAGAAATCTTTAATATATGAGTAATTACTAATCTTTTTTTGCAGTGTAGAAGCACACTTACTGGTTTGCTACATCAGTGCATTTTTGCTAACAAGAGGTTTTATTGCCCCAATATGGAATGTTTTCAGGGTGAATATGGTCTCTTATGCTGCATGGCCACTGCCAGTTACAGTTCTGTGAGTTTATTTTTGCCATAATCCCAATCTGTAGACAGAAAGGCCTATCTAAAAAATAAAAGAATTAATGTGTATTAAAAATATGCTTGTTAAGGTTCATTTCTTGTAAGAATAAACCAAAGTAACTAAGAGCATGTTATGTCTGTGCTAGGTTTGTAATACCTCTTCTCTGGCATTCATTTCTGGTATGGAATACTGAGGAGGTAAACTTCTGGGAGACATTGTAAAGACTGTTACATCTGTTACCTGCTCATTTTTAATGTAAAGACAAAAGGGAATTGGGAGCTCGAATACTTTATGCAATTTGACTCACATGTGCATCTTTTTTCTGGTCCTACCACACCACTTGCTTCTACCTTGAGCTTTCATTCTCTGCTGTAATGTTTTAAAATTGAAAACTCTGTCATCTCAAGGTACTGAACAAAACAAAAAACACCACTGTAGCTTCGCTTCAGACATAAGCCTTACTGATATGACTGTATGGCATGTTAGAGATTTTTGGAAGTGCTGCAAAAATGCTTACAATTCATCAGGTAATTGATTTTTTGAGCAAAGGAACAAGTATTGCTTATATGCATTTGGTGTACAATTTGCAGTAGCTATATCCTAGCAACAGCAAGCATTCAGCCTTAGATTCAGCTGAGTGGAAATGTTGGTATAACCAGAATGAACTTTTGAAATGTAGTCAGAAAAAAAAAAAGAAGTGAAATGTATTATCACTCTGTGCAATTATTGGACTTCAAACTTCACTATGTTACTCTTCCTGCCCTTTGTTACAGAATCTCTTAATCTGTAGGCCTTTCCTTAGCTATGCTTTCTTTTGGATTTGCATGTCACCTCTATGGTGGTGTGCAGGAAAAAAAATGGTGTATCAAATATACAGAAATCAGGTGAAATATTGTTATTGGAATTAATAATGTTTGAAATTGGAAAAAAACTATTTTATTGTGAAATGATGCTATCAATATGGATTGTTACAGTTTTTACTTTTGAGATAATTGGAAGATGTCTTTGAATTGGTTGAATTTACCTTTATTTCTTTAATTATGAAAACATAATTTTGTCATTTTTTTACAAGTAATATTTCTTTTGCTATTGGATAAAATGGCAAATTGGATGAACTGCTGGGGCTGTATACTAATTCTCATCTGGGCGGATTACTACCTCTTTATCTAGACTGCATTACTAAGTGATACAGCTGACTAATTTCAGCAAAAGTCATCTATAGGGATATCCAGAAGTTGGGCTTTGATCCTTGTGGGTCCCTCCAACTCAGAATATTCTGTGATTCTGTGATGCTTATAACCATTGATTTTTTTCATTAGAAGAAACACTCCAAAACTGTTCAGTCACTTTTAACCTTAATTGGAAGTTTATGTTAAACACCAAGCAAACAAAAATGACTTGAAGCAATACTTCTCGAACAACATAAATATCTGTGTTATTTAAAAATTTTTATGCTATTAGCTGCTGGCATTTAAATATGTCTAATGTGAAAACATGAATCCTTTTAATTACTCAAGCCATCGCCCTGTTTAAATAGTGTGGTGGTATTCAGAGTAATTGAGAGGCCTACTTTTAGCCATTGTGGTTTTGGTACTTTGACCCCAAGCATAAATAATTATCTTCTGTGTCTTTGTTGGAATGATAGCAGTTAAAGCAGAGAACTTTTTTTTAATACGAAAATAAAAGTAGCTGGTTTTGGGTCACCTGTAACCATATTCATGTCCAGTCTGAATCAGTCCCTGGGTTGTTCCTGGAGGGTTGACCTTGAAAGCTTTGGTAAATTGTGATACAGGAAACCTTTTAGTCAGGAGTTAAGTAGGAAACTGAAACTCGATGAAGGAAGTCATGAAAAGTAAAAAAGCATGTCAGAGGAATTGCCATTATTATGTGGTGCAGAAACGTGGTGTGAAATGTTATAAAGAGGACATCTGTAAGTCTTGGCTTGCAGAGAGTGGACATTTAAGTGCAGCCGTGTCATCTTGATTAAAAAAAAAAGAACAGAAAAGAACAGAAAAGAGGAATAAATCAGGCCAAGGGAAAATCTGAAAGTATAGAGGCTTGTTCCTATGATGGTAGGTTTCTTCTACAAGTGGAAGATTAAAGCTTAAAGTAACTGAATAGCTGAGAAAAGTCCAAAGAAAAGTTGATTGCTTCCCCTCCAACAATTCCAATTGATTGAAAAAAGCCTAATTTAAAGTTCTGTTTGTTCTGTGTCTTAAACCATCAGAATTTCCTTTTAGAACTGGGGGAATGCTCTGGAAGAGAAAGAATTCAAGGATAAAAAGTCATTGCAGGCCAACAATTGTTCCTAATCCTCACAAAATGCTGGAGAAATTAAATTTATTCTTTATTGCTCAAAGTGTTACCTAGGTCACTGGGCGATGGGAAAATTGAACTGGAAGTCGAGTAGGCACAATCTTTGTTTTGTGTCTAGATGCTTAACCTTAGACACGACAAGGCATCTTAGTGTGTTGTGGGAACTTGGTTCAGAGTATTAACACCAGGACGTTTATTACCCTGGATTTATAATAGGCTATGCTGTCAGTAGATGAAAATGTTGTGTTTACATTTCAGTGTTAAATGATCATTTAATTAACACCTAAGAGTAAAAAAAAAAACCTGTGTGAAATTCTTAGCAGCTTTTATTGTTGGTTTCCGTGGAGTTTTAATATCCAAGTTATGCTGCGGTTGCTTCTATAATACAGCTAGAAAAGACATTTATGAATGCAATCAAGAAGGACAGACAGTTTAACCCCTGTTGACCCTTCATCCTGAATGTTGATTTATGTAGCGTTTTAAATGCATTGAATTTGTTTTAAAGCTTTTTTGAAGTTACTCACACAGCATTCAAACACCACATGTATTTTTTCTTTTAAAAATACTTCCCAAAGTGTACATTGTTATAAAGAGTATAGTTTTTCTTAGAAAATTACTAATGTATACAGAATTTATCAACAAAAATTTTACTGTAGTTTAAAAAAATATAGTTTTTGTCTTGCCAGATTTGTCTTTATGTTCTTGATAAGTATATACAAGCTTTTATAAGAAAAACCAAGAAGGAAGTTTGAAACAGACATCATATTGTGTTCTGGTTGCAGTAGCTAGTGTCTGAATTCTTCAAAAAGAATAGGAAATTGGAAAGGGAAAGAACATTACCACAAAATTGCGTATCCGCTTTACCCAGAACAGATCTACTTCCATATGTTCCATTGTATCATGTCAAGGCTATCTAAAAGGTTTAATTTGCTCTGGGTCCTTCATCATGCTTTTTGTTGTAATGTCGATCTACAAATGCTTTCTGCAATAACGTTGCCCTAGAAAGTGTGTTTGAATAGGTTTTTTTGCATCCTAGATCTAATGCTAGATGAAATGCTCTTTGTTAAAGAGCAGATGCTTTTCAACTGATGTGTTTTAACAAGCACACTGTAGTAAACACTGAAATTACCTATATGTTTAGAGATTGTTTTGGGGGTTGTTTGTTTATTATTTGGTCTTTGCTCAGGGAATAAACCCCACAACTTCAAAGAGAGAGTAATAATAAAAAGGCCAGCACAGCTTAGAGTCAATTATTGATATGATCCACAAATTTTATTGTATTCTTTTTTTGGTTTTCCTCATGATCATGTCCTTCTCACATGTCAATAACTGAGTTAGAAAATGCAGATGGAATCTGCTGATACAGTAAAAGTTCTTTTTTTTTCACGCAACTGACATACACCATCTAACATTTGATGAAATATTACAGCTGCAGTGGGACTTCTATCTGCCAGTGGGACCTTAATGTTTTTTAAACTTCTCTGATTATAAGTTGAAATTTAGTATTCAGATAGAGACTTGCATTTGCTTTTGTCTGAAATACTTGAGCATTTACAGTTAAAGCAGTGTACTGCAATTTCAGTCCTTTCTTCAGTGTTTTTAATTGAAACATAATCTTGCAATATCCATTTCTGAATTGACATGTTGGATGAAGGAGCCTTAGGATATGCTTAGGATAGATAAGAAGGCTTACCCTGTGCTATGTGCAGCTTGCTCTCTTAGTCCTGGTAGAGCTTGTGGGTTTGCTGTGCTGGTGAGTGATTAAGACGAGCAATGCATGGAGGAAGACTTAGGCTACACTTTCTACATGCAGACCAGTAAACTTCAGCTGAAACGGCATTTAACTCGGAGGCATGGTGGGAAGGTCACATAAATTATCTAAGTACCAATTAAAGGGACTCTCATTATGGTAAGGAAAGTGCCAATATATTAAGTGCAATACTTGGTCTTGGAGAAGAACTGAAGCCAGGGCTGCAGTGATGAACAACCCAGACTGTTGTCCTGATCCTTGTAGCTGCTGTAAGGGTATTGGAGCCAGGGCTGGTGGCTTTACTTGGGAAAGGCTGCTTGTGAATGCCGAGCAGAGTTTATTCTCTCCCTCAGACACTTGAGAGGCCTGCTCTGCTAATGGCTGTTCAGACCCACCTCATGGGGAATAAAGCTGGGACTTGCAGAACTCTTTTCATCTTTACAGCCAAGCCCAGGTGCAGGCCCTCCCTGGCTCAAGGGTGTTTAAAGGACCACACTCTGAAGGCTTCTTTCCAGGGCCCTTAGTCTTTAGGGGGAAGAAACAAGGGGCTGAATTGGGGGGGTACTTCTTTCAGTTAAGCACTCCTTGAGGATTTGCAGGGTAATACGTACAAGAGACAAAATCTTTGCCTCTTTTCATTTCTCCTTCTGTCCAGACAGTTGAATGCTATTTTTATTTTTGCTATGAATGTGTAATCTGCACAATTGTAAGGAAGGGCTGCTCGTACTTTATAAGGTAACATGTACAAGGAGAGGCTTGGTGGCAGCTGCTCAGTGCTTTTAGTACTTTAACATGAGGGAGATAGAAGAAACATCAACTCTTCTTTTTTCTACTTCTGTGGCTTTTTGTAGGAGTAGTGGATAGCTGGCAGGGATTTAGATAGTTGATTGACCCTGAAACTGCAAAGGTTGCATACTGAGTTTGATAAGACCCACAGGGAAGGGTTGCAGTGAAGATAGGATAACAGCTAATGTAATGAAGGTGGATTTGTAGTAGCTGCTCCTCTGAATGCAAAGTTATGGAAGGCTTACTAGAGAGAAAAGAATGTAAATGTACATCTAAAAGAGGGAGAAAAGAATTTGAAAAGCTTAACAGAACTAAAGAAAGTTATTTAGATGAACTAAAAAAATGACACTGACACATAGGTATACTGCATGAAAGCAGTGATCATTTCTGAGACTGGAGAAAATTTCTATCTAGTCCTTACTACTTCTGCATAAATACTAAATCTAGTCAATGATTAATTGATTCTATAATATTCTCTGTGTTCTTTATGAATTGTGCAGTCATTGAAAAAGGCAAGACGCTTAATTCCCTTCTAGATTTTAGTAATGTCTGTAAATTCAATAGAGCAAATAATTTTGTGTAACACTCCTATGCCATAACTTGTTATAACAACAGTACTCTCCTCTTCACTTATGTGCCTACAACACAATAAAAATACCACTCAAAAAGCTGTAATTTTTTATGTCAGAGTCATTTCTAAAAATGACAAAACAGAACTTTTGTGAAGTGGAGAGCCTACCAAATCTGTAGAGGAATGCTTTGCTACTTGATATCTAGTACAGTGTTCATGTCAGGGGTGCAGAAGCCAAAACTACTCACTTGGTGCAGAGTACAGAGACGTCTCATGGCAAAATTTGAGTTTTTTATGTAAGTTTAGCAGATGCAAAATTTAAATTTCATCTAATAAAAAATCATAACCACAATGTTGCTCTTCCTTGGTTCACCAATGAGGGTGTCCACACGCATTCAGATTTGAGGGTCTAAATGCCAGTCAGGTCATCTTCACTGTTCTGGCTGATAACAGTGCCTCTGTGTAAAAGAAGAGAATCTTTCACCATTTTGTAAGTCTTCTTGGAGTAGGAAATAATCAGAAAATTGTACAAATGGTTTTAGTTCTAAAATAAAGATTACTGTTAGTAAAATTTGTTCAACTAGCATGCCATATTAAGACGAAACAGTTTTGCAACATGCAGTGTAGTATCATCTTTGAAGTCTTGTATATAAAACTATATGCTCTGTTCAAAGGTGCTGGGGCATGGCCAGTTGTGCCACGTATTACTGGAGTTTTAGATACTGGGATGAAGTATTTATATGGTCCATTTTTGTAGTCAATTGATTACTGATCTAAACTGTGTAAACAGCACACCAGTAAATTTTGGTAGAGGAAACAATACTAAGGGATTTAAATTGAAAAAAGAAGTATGCTGGAATTATTTCTTCTGTGGATATGGACCGAAGAATGTGGGAATAAAAAATACGGCAAACTAAAGAGTGTGATCACTGGGAAAAAAGCTATTGTGAGAGACTTAATGATAATAGATGTAAATGTGCAGCGTGGAAAAATAAGATCATCCCACTTCATGTGTTCATATCAAAGGCACTGCAGGAAATGGAAAAGAAAATATTTTTAACTATCTTATGGAGTTTCGCAAAACTGATGGTGATGTGGTTTGCATTGCTAGTTAATGTTGCAGGATGTTCACTTCAAATGAATATATTTTTCCATTTTGTTGCAACATTAAAAATATTTCACTAATATTTTGACTAAACTGAGCTTTTTTCTGTTCTTGTAAATCAGGCTGCAAAACCTATTTTGTCTTTTTCCTCAGTCAAATAAAAGAAAACAGAAATGGATTTCAGTTGTAGGGAAGGCTTTAAAACTAGTATGTGCTGTTAGCCCATTTAAATGAGTGGAATAGCAAAATAATGGCAGTATCATGTGTGCATGTATATTGGGAAGAACAAAAAGCAAAACTGGGAGAAATGTAGTTGAATTAGGAAATTGATTGGTCAAGAAAAGATTTCTGAAAGGAGTTGCAAGTTTTTGAGATGGGTGACCTAAGAATGATCATTTGGTGTATATTCAGCATTGAAGTAAAAATAATAATAATACTCCCAGATACACAAATTCTTATTAAAGAAATGGAAGCGGACAGTTTGCTGAAATAATTAATTCACAAGATGTAACTCTTAGGAGTAACAGGGGTATTGGATTTTCTCTGTAGTAGTTGAAAATTAAAGCTTTTTCTGATTTATTTTGTTCATTGCTGGTCTCCAAACCATTCTGTTACACGCTCTCTTCATCGTGATTTTATTCACAAAGGTGCCAAGTGGGAAGAGGAGCCTAATTCTTTCTTGCGGTATGAATGACAGCTTGCACTGTTGTGTTCCATGTAATGTGTTGGACTAGGGCAGTGAAAAAGAGACAGCACTGCTGGCCAGCAGTGCTTCTCATACCTAGGTAGACCCTAGACAGTGGGTTGGTAGCAGGGAGTAAATTCTGAAAGATGAAAAAGCTCACATTTGACTGAAGGTCGCCAATACTTGGGAGTCTGCTGATTGCTGATTTGTCTTTTTGTCCAGGGAAGACTTTGTCTTACAAGAGCTGCAGATTACCATAATAGTTTGTAATGTAGGATTGAGGCCTAGAGAGCCTTTCAGTGCTGGCAGAAAAGTGTATTATTTCACATGCTTACTCTAGAGAAATTTAGATTAAGATACATAAGAATTGTTGCATGTTGAATAAACAAAAGTCGAAAACATTTTGTATTAAAAAACCAGGTTTTTTCCTGTTGCTGTGAAAGACTTCAAAGTCTGCTTCCTGGAGTAAAACATTATTAGCATAACCACTCAGTTTTGTGTATTCCACGGAATAGGAATTTGAGTGTTCACGACTCTGCCTTTAATGCATACAGCAAGGCCTTAAAATGTGATGTGTGGGTTTGCAAATACATTAGCACAGGTAATTCTTTGGGCCTTCACTATTAATGTTTAAAATACTAACATTTTAAGACAAAAAAAACAACAACCCCCCAAAGAACTAAAAGACATCCCAGTCTTTGAGTAGTCAGAGAAAATGACACTAAAGGTGGAGATGTCTGTCTTGAAAAGATTTCTCTCAGTTTCTCCAAAAGGAAGTAGTTAAGAAAAATAGCTATCCATTAAATGTTGCATTATTATTTGATGAATTAGATATAAATTTGAAACTTAGCTTAATATTGTCATATAATGAATAATAATGTGATGCTATAGTTTCAGTTTATAGTTCCTTAGAAATGGACAGCTTTTTAACTGTGTACTTTGTTGAAAATGGAGCTTAAACTAGATTCCTGTAGCAGTGTTCGGGGCCTCCTTTTTTGCATGATTAGCTGTGGGTGGGATTGTTTCATAATAAAGTCTGCTGTTATTAATGTATTTTGTTCACTTTACTCGCATTTTTTAATTATGGCTGTATGACTGTATTTTCCATTCTGTTTTATTTTGGCTTCTGAACTTGGGATGACTTCTCAACTAGTTTGCTAAATGTGAGTGTTGCGGAATAGTCTTTAATGGTGTAATCTCATTCTGCACAATAATAGTACAGGTCCCATATAAATTTGGCTAGTATTTAAAACAAAAAAGGGTGAGTAGTTTTGATGTGCCCAAAGAAAGATACCAACGGAAGATAATCAATGTATCTGTACTGCTCAACTGTAAGGTCATTATCATTTTGGCATGCCATGCTTAATGAATTTCCCTGGGTATGCTAGGAACATCTTTCTTTCTAAATCAAGATATGGAAAACCCAGGGTTTTTTGGTTTTTTGGGGTTTTTTTTCCATATAGAAAGGGGAATAAACATTGTACACAGAAAGCTATAACCAGTAATTTAAAAACCCAAACAACTTGAGTTATGTTCAGTGTTTCAGTTGGGTGGTCCAGAAGAAGATTGAAAAGATGTTCTGAATTTGGTTTCTGTTCCTTACTGGAGGAAAATATTCTATAATCAGAAATCACATTTTAATTGATGCTTTGTTTTGCTTTATTTGCTTAATAACAATATCCTGCTGTGTGTAGTTTTATCAGCAGTGCTTTTGAGGTTGTGTAATGTTTAGAGAGGATTACACTATGTAAAACTTTCCAAATATGAGACTTTTTAAAAATAGAAAATGTGGTGTGAATTAACTGTAGTTTTGAAAGGAAACTTAGTAACTTTCTTGGGGGAAGGAGAACAGGGGATGTCGTTAAAACATTTATGGTAAAAATGTTTTTTGTCTGTTTCATGCGTTTTGTTTTGTTCTTGGGTGTTGAAGATGTGAGTCTGTAGGAACTGCTCCAAAAGGTATGAACTGTAAAGGGAAAGTAAAGAAATATTTGTTTGTGCTGAAGTTTTATATAGAATTGGTACCCTGAAGTAAGCCTAGGTAGTGTTTGAACACATGGGAATTTCTTAAAATAAACACAGCCATGAAGAGAAAATGTGATAATGACTTGATGATGATGAGTGTCCGCTGTTACGGGTCCAGTGAGATGGAAGTGCCAACACCCCAGCCTCTACACCACGATCCAAATTGTAATGAAGGAATTTGGCAGCTCTGGTGCCTTTATGTGGATGTATTACCATGGCTATGAAGATAAATAGTTCCAAAATGGAAATACTAACCAATATTTAGTCATTTCCAAGCAGATTAGAAATGAAAATAGACATACTATAGGAATGAAGATAAATAAGAAATATATCTTCTGTGCATATATGTTAGATTCCTGTTTCCCTGGGCTGGTTCTTCCTTTTAAAAATCAGTGTATTTAGACAGGTTATATATATTCCCTTTGTAAAGGTCACATCCCCATTTCTTGATTTGTTTCAGCTTCCTTCCTGCTTTCCCTCTCTGTGAATCTCCTCTTATGCAAACATCAGCCCTGATTAAAGTCTAAAACCTGCAGAAAATGTTCTGTCCCAAATCGTGGACTGGTGAGCTGTCCGACAACTGTAAACTGTCTAATGAAGTGCAAGAGTTCAGATTTGTTCCCAAGGGCAGGCTCCCCCTTGTGGATGCTGAGCCAGTTACTTTCAGCTTCCGTGAGCTTCCTAGCATTGAACTAACTTAACTTATAATTCTACCATATTTTTTTTTAAGTTAGTATCTGTATATAATTCAAAAGTTGGTTGGTTTTTTGGGGGTTTTTTATCCTCAAGTAATTTTCAAGCCAGACTGACTCAAAAAGTCTTAAGCCAGAAAGAAGATTTGAGAGTAGGAAAATTACTGTTAGAACAGAAAGGTCTTAACTTCTTTGTGGTTCCTGTTTTTGATGCAACCTCTGCTGCTGCTTTTTGATAAAAGCAGTTTCCATATAAACATGTTCTGTTAGCTTTTTCTAAATGTTCTGCTTAGCTTCTCTGCTAAATGAAGTCATGTCTGGTAGTGGATGTCTGACATATGATACTGATACTACTGTGAGTATCAGCGCTGGCAACTGGGAGATTATTTTTATAGAACATCAAGTTCTCCAGGTAACTCTGCCAAAGATTAGGGACCCCTGTGGTGCTGTGTGGAATGATGTGACTTTTGTTTGTCTTGAATGACGGTGCAGGACTTTGCAATGGAATGTGGGCTGTGACACATTTTAGAATTTTGGAATTTAAAATTCAAAATTTCAAGGTTAGAATTTCAAACTGTGGTAAAGGCAATTTTTCTGCCCTCTTCATTTGACTGACTGTTTCTTGCAAGGTGTTTAATGTAGCTCCTTGAGTTGATTTTTTACACGGGCTTAAGAGGCTTTTCTGCTTGCTCACTAGCCCAAGCTGAATGACTCATCTGAGATCAAACTGTTGACAGAGGAGATGCTTTTGGAGCTGCAGATGGCACTGCCAGCATCTTAATGAAATCTTGTGCCAAGGGAAGCATATGAAAAATGTAGGAAACAATATTGTAAATTGTATGTGAATCTTGAAAAATGGCAATATGTCTGTAGATGGAAGATGTGTGTTTTTCATCATGAAGAAGTCAATCTTCCTCACTCTTCCAGTTCTATCAGTACCAGCTCTAGCCCTGAAGACTTCTTAATGGCCTACAATTGATTGGTCTGATGGCTTGATCAATGTCCTAGTAGTTGAAATTGTCTCTAACGTGAATGACAGTCTTGTTGAAATATGCTTTTTTGAAATTCAGAGACCTTCTGGTCCTTCCAGATTCCTTTTATCCTATCACAGTACTAGCCAGGACTGTTATGATGTACATATGGTTTCCTGGCTGATGGAGCTAATTGTTTGTTCTCAGATTATTCTCAATCCCTGAGTTGGTGTTTGCTGTTTTCACTCATTTTTTCAGTGTGAAATGGGTAAGATGACTCTAAGAAGGAAATCATAGACTGTTCATGATGCAGCTTCAACAAACAGTGAAGCTGCATAATGAATCAGGACCAAGAAATTTGGCAAATTATAGAACTTCCTTTTTGTATAGGGTCACTTGAAAATGCAGATTGTAGTTCCCAGAAATGTGCTTTAGGTATAAGATGAAGAATTCACCTTGCATGTTTGAATTATGATGGCTATTACTTACAAAATCATAGTTAGATTTTTCTTGGGAAAAAAGATGCTACTGTTTCTCCTGCTTTTGTGGACCGATATTTTGTTTGGCCAGCTTCTAGAGTTGCAGTGGGTTTTGTTTCTTCAGGAAGTGTAAGCTTGCCAAACCTGAACCCGGACTCAATAGGATAGGGCAATTCAGTACAGAAATTTTTATTTCCCCACCAATACAAACTGACTGCATATTGCAATCAAAACTGTAATTTGACAGAGTTCCAGATTAGGTTTCCTGGGCAGTCAGGAGGAGCTTTATACTGGTCGAATCCCCTTTTTACATGTCATGGATCAATAAAAGAAAAAATTGTGTGCAAAGAGATAGAGGATAATTTAATAGATAAAATATCAGCAATAACTTCTGATGATGCTTGTTCTTCTTGTATAACTTGTCAGATCCCCGGGGATATCGTGTTTAGTCATGCTTCTTCTATGCTTCTGTTGACAAATTCATCAAATTCTTGGGTGCAGTGAAAGCTTTTTGTCTTCTCAATATTTTCAGTATATTATTTCTCATCACTGTCCTGAACCTCAGCATGACATTACTTGTTGGTGAATTTTACTGTGAGCTCAGCTGATAGACACTGTAATATCTAGATTTCTCTCTTTTCTGGAGAAGATGACCTCTTCTCCTGAAAATTCTCTTCTGCATTCTTAATGGAAAATCTAGTTAGTCTAGCTTTCTTTACTATAACTGATTCCAAGATGCCTTGTGTAAAAGAAAGTGTTTTCTTATTTCTTCTATGGGAATCATGCAATGGAGGAGAAAAACAAATTACCTACTCACTTTTGAAGTCACACACGCACATGCTTATTAATAAAATATTTAAAAAATCCCCCAAGACAAATGAAAATAATACCTGAAAAATAAACATGTATTTTAAATAGCTATATGAGATTTTTGCATCTAACTAATTGCCCAAAGGTAGCCATGACATTACATTCTGTTCCTTGTGCATGCTAGTTACTTTAGTTTAGTAGATTTGCTAAATGTGTCTATCATTGTTTTAAGTATTTTAATTACTGAGGTTTGTGAAACTGCTTCCAAATACAAGGAGTATTTGTAGAAAGCTGGATAGATTGACAAGTGATTGACAGGGTAAACAGTCTCACTGTGTTCTGATATGCTATGCTGTGGTGCAATGCTACAGACACCTCATAAGCCTCAGGAAGTAGCTGCAATCCAATTTTTATTAAACTTTTACTGCCAATGTATCTTGACATTATTGTTATCGGGAACCAAATGTGCCACTGTTGTCTGTTACTTCATTTCTTTAGAAAGCTTCACTGTTACTTTGCATTCCTATAGAACTTTAGTATGACATAACCCAACAGTGATATATTTGTTTGTATTAGTAAAATACAGTGTTGGCAAGAAGTTCAGATGTTGCACTTTCTCATATGTTTTCCATAAATTTTTATTATTTTTGTAGTGTGAAAAATCTTTAAATGACAAAAGCTTTGTTAGGTGTGATACTGCAGAATAACACCTATTGCCTCCAAAACAAGATCCACCTAGAAAATGAACATTAATTCTATGTAGCTCTTAATATTCAGCAACAGAGGCACAGTTTTACCTTTCTCTCACCCTCTCCTTTTCTCTGCCACCTGCTCTCTGCAATGCACCAAAGAAAGAAGAAACCAAACTGAAAAACCCTCTGGAAAGACAGATAACTTCACTGGTTTGCCCTTGAAGATCTTTGTTTTGTAGAATCAAGACAATGTTGGTAAATTTGAGGATACAAGGACCATAATGACAAATACTTCATTTTTCAGCTGAAGATGATTATTGATACTTGAGTAAAGAAAGATAATTCACATATTTTGAAAGCTTTGCAGCTTTAACTTAATACCTACATTTCTTATGGGGAGATCAAAGACAGCTAGTGTAAATTTTGGCACAATGCTGCAGCTTAGTCTTGAGGTGTCACATGTGGGTCACATAGGCACATTTGTCGCATCATTCACACCTCAGGTTAAGGTGGTTTGTGCTGTTACCTGGCTAACTGGCCTTTGCTGTGAAACAGGCTCCTTATCGGTTCTTACGCTAGGCTCTCATTTCAAACAAGTGGCCCTCTTTTTCCGTGTTGCCTGGAGATTTCACCCAGTTTGCCAACTTACTTTTCTTCTCCAGTTGAATGTGAACCAAGTGGAATATGGCCAACTGTGTTAAACTATGCTAAGACTGTGATAAGAGACCCTGTCATCTGGATGAAAACTACTTTCATCCTTTTTTTAGTGCAGTAAAGTCAAGTGAATAGAACCTTCTTAGGATGCTACTGTGTTAAAAAAAAAAACCAAAACAAAACCAAACAGTATATTTAGTTTTTTACCTCTATATTAAATACAGTGATTTCACCTTACTTCTTCATAAAATGTCAGTGTGCTGCTCTAACCTAGCCATATAATTTAAGAAATTTCCACCTCCATCGTGGACTTCGCCCTGAAAATTATAGCTTTTGTGGTTGTGATAAATGATTCAGCATAGACTGGAAAGCTCTGAGTATAGTGCAGAACTAATAGCAGCTAAATGTGTTGTGAAAATGGAAAAATGTATTTTGAGAGTGAAATAAAACATTTTCTTAACACAGTATGTTCTACTATCTTCAGTTGGACCTGTCCGTTACCTTTCCCAAGTGTTTTGTTAAGCAGTAGCAACACCTACAGAATTGGGTCAGGCTTGTTCTGCTCATTCTCCGGAACTTGCTGAACAGACCTAAAGTGTCTGGAGCTCTCTGGAGGATGGGGATTTCAAGTAGAAAGCAAAGAAACACACTAGCATTCAGGCCCTTCCACTCCTGAGGAAGCAAGCATGCTTCTAGAAACTGGGAAGAGAAAGGTTGTGAACACCAAGAGGAGTGACTGAAATGAATGAACTCATCATAAAGTGAGGGATTTTTTGTGAGCAATAGGAAATAGAAGAGACCAATGAAACCACATCTAGAAATTACTGAATTGAGATTACATGTGGCATTTAAGTTCTGGGTATATATTTTATGCTTTAGCAAGAGTCTCAGCGTCTTGAATACTTTTTAGTTTGGCAGTAGATATTAGGAGAATTTTTATTCAAGTAATATTAAATCTTTCATAAAAGATTCCAAGGATTTGAATGACAAAATTATTATGCTTCCTCTAACAACCTGGACCTCCAGAAGCATTTTGTATGGTTTTTCCTGTGTTATGTGCTTTAATGCCTCCATCACCCGAATATATAATTTAATATGAAAAGTTTTCAAAAGATTTTAAGCCACATACCCATAATTATACATAATGTGCCATAAAGAAACAGGAACTAGCAACATTTAAAAAAAAAATGTATGCAAATGCAGAAGATGGAATTAGTATAGGTAATTTCTTGCATTTGAAAACAATGCTGAAAATACTAGTAATTCTTGACACTATTTGATTCTGATTGCATTGGATAAATTGGGCATTTAATTGGTAAATAAATCCAAAATTCACAAACTGGATGAAATTTAAAAAATACTCTCAGAAAATATTTTATCTGAGTTAGTAGAATCGTGTTGCCTGATAACTTATCTCAACAGAAGCTATTTTCTTACTAAGTTGTTTTTTTAAATTTCTTTTAGATTACAAAATATTTTATTTCTAGAATTGGTAAGCCAAAAAGTATTCCTCAGAACTGTATTCCTCATTCAATGTTCCTATTCTCTTAGTCTGTATTTTTGCCTGTGGAAAAGGTCTAATAGGAAGCAACTGATGTTCTGTTCTAAAATCATAAAATTGTTCTCTGTGTCACCAGTTCTATTAATTAGATACATTAATGTAAAACTGTGTTGTCTCCATGTTCAGGTAAATATCTGCCTGATTTCTAATAAAAGTTTTATTGTTATGTAGTTGTTTGAAGTGTTTGGTGAGAAGGTAGCTCTCAGTACAGTAGTATTTATTTGTCTGATGACTTGTGTTAATCTTCTGTTAGTTTATTCTTTGTGCTGTAAAAATGCCTTTAATAAAACATGCCTTTAAAACTGCCTTTTTTTTTTCGATGGAGCATTCTAAAATTTGGTTTTTGGAGAAAAGTGTCCTGAATTCTACAGAGAGGTGGAGAATAAAGCTGATTATTATAATTATCACTGTAGGAACAGCATACTTTGAAGGGGGTGGGGCAGAAGGTTAAAAAAAAAGTAATTTTTTAAAGTTTTCTTCTGTCTTCATGGTTTTCCATTTCATTTTGCCTACTCCAGGCCTAATATACCTGCCACCTTTCTGGAAGTCAAGGGGTATCCTGACAGCAAAAAAATTCTTTGTACCCCTCTCTAAATTAAGCTTTCCTTGCTCCTGTCTCCTGATCCACCACTTCTGCCAGCCTGTGCTTTGAATAGGTAACTGACTGAAACTACTTTCTACGTGTATTTGAGAAATCTGTTCTCAAAGATCCAGATGAAAAGGGCAAGGCTGGAAGGATCATGTCAAAAAAGCTTCCTTTTGACTCTTTAAATGCATTTAAGGAGATGGAAGCCAAGACAAATGAGCTATCCCCTACAACATATTACTTTGATCAAGCTGTCTTTGCCACTCTCTCTCTAAATGATGGTGACATATTTTTAAAATAAATTGTGGAACTCAAATGCTTTAAGTGAGTTCGGTAGCTCTAGTCTGCTAATGTGTGTATCTAAGTGTGTATTTCTGCTTGAAGCTCAGTAGGGCGGTCAGAAAGAGGGTAAGGCTGTGGAGAGCCCATGTTCCTACCAAGTTTTACTCCCCAGGGTGATGCAGCTTAATGTTTTTCACGTGTTTGTCTTAACAGTGCAAGGCCCTGCTGCGCTCCAGGAAACCCATGCACACTCACTGGTTTGTGCCCTACTTTTAAGTGTGTGTTGTGTGGGAATGGGACGGGAAGTCTAGCCTTCAGGATGAATGCTGAGCAATGAATATGACCTCTGTATCTTTTCTTATTTGTTATTCTGTTTTCTACTGCGTTCTCATAAGTGATATAAGGAAATAAGATTAGATAAATCATTAGCAGCTATCTTCCTAGCTGAAACTGCTCTCTAGGGAATGCTTAACAGCCAATTCATTGCTAGGCTGAGAAGGTGTCACAAGTGCAGTCCTAGATCTACCTGTGCTCTGAGTACCCAGGTATTGGAGCCAGCCTACCTTTGTGACATAAGGGGTTGGGGCATGTGGTCAGTGAGTGGATGCTGCAGACACCTTGGCTGAAACTGGGGTTCATGATATTTATAGTATATGAGGTAGGTGATCTGAAATCCAATCATAAAATACAGTGAAGACTAGTGTTGAGAAGGAGAAATTAATGCAGAAAGGAGAGACAAGGCAGCATGACAAAATACAACTTGTGAGTGGTTTGGGGGTCACAGGATAAATGTTAAGTCGTAGTGCTGTTGCAGAAAAGGCATATAGTCTGTCTGACCTACTAAAACTCCTGCTGTAATAAGGCTGGATTATCTTCTGTTTGGTGCTTATCTGTGTCTGCTTTGGGAAAAGTTTTTATAGATGATTATAGAATTATAGAAACTTTATAGAAGAACAAGCTTAAAAAGAACTATAAATGTGTATTGCAGAGTTTAGGAAATGTAGCTCCCCAAAATCTTGAAATAGTTGGGTTTGCTTATCCTAGAGGGGAGGGGACTGGACAGTAAGAGAAAAATGTTACAGAGTTATTAGCAAGTAATTGGTTTTTTCACTTCTCTCCAGCAGCTTCATTTGAAGTGATGAGTTTAGGTTGAAAACTAGGAAACTTTTTTCTATTGTCTGAATTAGTGAAAGGCTACCAAGGCTTTTGGAAAACATACGTCAATGGATATTTTAAAGTCTGGGTTGATAATATCTGGTAGGGGATTATTTAGCTGTGTAAACTGATTCTGACTCGGAGTGACACTTTCACAAGCTAAATATTTCGAAAGGTCAACATATTTTTTGTGATTATAAGAAAAATGTTGTAATTTTAATATATATGTATTATGTTACCATATTTAATATGAAATTATATTGAATCATACTTAAGGTGAAATGCTTTCTATAAGAAATCCAGCTAATTCACATGTGAATTATTATATTTAGATTATAAACCATTTTTTTCTTCTTTTTCAGTTTCATCCTGCTATGCCACAAACTAGGTTACAGAAAAAACTAAATTATTTATATTATTGTGACTTCATTCTTATTGCTCTTGTTAATAATGTAACAGAAGAACACAGATGTATTTCTTGAGCTTTTAGAAAGTCTTCAACATTTCTTCCCTTAATGGCTATTCATTTTTGATCTGCATGTAAGTTACAGCATTACTATATTAACTGCTCTGGTTTGTCATATTTTAATTCTGTTGTTGAATAAATGAACTTCTACCTTCACAAAGTAATAATCAGTTTAGCAGGTGGAACATTTCTTTCATTGAATATTACTATGAAAAGCTATAGAATGGCTTTTGACAAAGCTAAAGTTAGTGTTCCAGCAGCAACAGTGAAGCTGATGAACCCATTCATCAAGCTCCTGCTTTTGACAGAGGAAACATCATTAACAAAGAAGAATGCATTTTGCTCAGAGTAGTGCAGAAATGAAAACCTTCTGGAGTACTTCAATAGTGAAAAAGAGGGTGAAAGTGGAAAGAAAGGCTTTACTAATATTAAAAAAGGCTTAGAATTTAGTCAAATTATTCTGCTAAAGTAGAATAATATATACTTCTACAATTTTCTGCTATGCCTCATATATTAGAAAAAAACAACCAGATAATTTAAATTGACATTCGAACCATAAAAAAAAGTATCCAGTGGTTTTCATATTTACTGGCCTCTTACTTTTAAAATCTCACTCGTAAGTAATGCAGCATGTGCTACTGAAAAACCCCTAGAACACAAAACAACACAGCTTCCCCTATTCATTTATATCTAAAGCATTCTATTTTCATCCTTCTGGATATTTCACTCGAAAACATGCAAATGGATTATGTTCTTCCCCAAGTGCTTTAGAACTGTGATATATTTCATATCACAGGTTATCTGTTTCAGTTTACTTATGGTCTAACACACAGGACTTTTCAGAAGAGCAGAGAACTCAATGTTTCTGGATTAATTTATTTTGCTTGCTTAAAAATGAATTAATTTCCTTTTCTCTCTGCAGCACTTTTACAACCTTTTTCTCTTTCCTTATTGGTTTCCTTGGTCTGAGCCTGAGATTTTAAGCTTCTTAGGGTGCTGAAAGAGAGGTGCATGGTACCTGTCTTGTGGGCTTCAAGTAACATTTTTTTTACAGCAAACACGATATAACTTAAAGCTTTACTTGTTGTGGTGTTTTTTATTGCATTGTGATCCTGATATCTTTTGTATCTTTGTTATTTAGCAAAACATCAATTCTTCTGTTTTAATTTCTTAATAATTATTTTGGGTTATGATCTCATCTTTACATTGAGTCTCCAGAATACCTGAAAAATAATAAAATAATCTCCCTACCACCATGTTTTAGCAATAATTGTTTATATTTTTTCTGGGGGAGTTATGGTGGGAGGGGTTGCGGTTAGTTAAGTAGTTGGCTATTGCTAAAACATATTTACCATATACTTCTGGAATTGTAATTCTTCTTTCCTGAAATGTGAAGGTGAGGGAGAATTTGTGATCAAAGAGTGATATGGAGTAAATAAACCAGAAATGATGTAGCAGAAATGAAACAGATCTAGGATTGATATTTCAGTGTGTAGTCTACAAGATTGGGCCCATGCTCCTCAGCTCTTTCAAGGATGGGATGACTCTGACACAAATAAAGGCAGGAGTGCTTTTGCGTGATATATTACAGGGTATGTGGTGCCTACAAAGTTGAAGTGACAGCTGAGAATGATTAAAGTGTGCAGTTTGCACCTACATGACTTTTTCTGGAAATCCAGTAGTTTTATGGATTTAACTTCTCAGAAGTCTTGAATTGGTGCCCAGGTCCCCACGTCTCCTAGGAACTTGCAAGCTGGCAGGGAGTGAATTAAGAAAAACAGTAGGAAATGCTGAGGCCAGCACCACAGTTTGTCTTCTCCCCCCAGATAATTGGGTGACTCTTCCTCCTTTGCTTTCTTACTGGTGTACTTTCTTTTGATATTTGGATAGCCAGGCTTTTGTTTAGAGAAACAAGAGAAAGCTAAACAAAAGTTGTCTTAACAGGAGAGATGGCTTCTTAGATTTACTCACAAGATAAATAGGACATTGCCATTGAGGACTTCTTTATAGATACTCCTGAATCTTGGAAGGGGCACACCATGTGTGCCAGGACAAGGTTCTACTCACATACTCAATGGTTTGGAATCTAAGTTGTCATCATGTTCAGTTTTGAAGAAGTTCTACTTCTCAGGAAAAACGTACCTGTGGCTGCAGAGTGGTTATAATCCCGCTTTCTGACATTGCAATACCATTGGTGACTCCCTTCTCCTTTTCCCCATTCCTTATACTGGGTATTTGGTTGGTGTTACAGAGTACAGTTTGTAGAAAAGGAGAAATTCAGCTCAGAAGCAGCCTGGTGATTAGGGCAACATCCTGGGATGAAGAACGTCTAAATTTAAATAACCTTTTGAAAACGGCAATGTGAAAATGACTGCATCCTTGAAACAGAGTGATCTTCTTATGCCCATCTATATTTTGCCCCAAACTGGTAGTTTGGGGAGGAAGTTGCTTCACTTTATAAGGCATTACTGTGGGTGCAAGTGTTTGAATGTTAGAACTTAGGTGGTCTTGAACATAAATGCCCTTGTTGTGGAGGTTTTAGTTGTGTAAAGGATTAGGTTGCAGTTGAATGGGAAATTTGAGGATATCGGTGACATCTGATGTTGGTACCTGGAACTAATTTTGTGGATTCAGCTCCTGGTGTTTCTTAATTGATGTTATTTTTTAAAGCCCAGGAGTTGGAGTCTTTTGTACCTATGAGTCTTCATTATTTCATTATTAACATTAAAAGAGCATTTGCTTTTTGTCATTTTAAAAGTGTTAAACAGCTTACCTGAAAGATGATGCCATCTTAATATATCATACTTTTAAGATACTAGATTCTGTCTTACTCATGTTTCATTTACTGAATAGGTTGGTATTGGTGTCTGTGGAATTCATGACTTACCAAACTGTTATCATATATTCATCATTTCTTGGAAGAATATATTTAAAAAGAACAATCTCATGATCTAATAATTTAGATCCAGATTTTTTTTTACAGGAGAAAGTTTTTTCCCATATTTAATATGAACATTTCTCAAAGAAAACATATAGAACTTATTTATAATAACAGTTCATTCTGTGTTTTTAATAATACTCATAAAATACTGGAACTTGACAGGGAGCTTTCAGGTGCTAGATTTATTAAGAGCTTGCTTTTTTTAAATTTTTTTTTTTTTAAAAACTAGTTTTGGAAGAAGGCCATCTTGAATTTTATGAGGAGAAATTTTTTATAGTCAAGCCAAGACGTAATATCTGTGATGCAGTGTTAGAACCACTAGCTAGCGTGTCTTACAGTATTTTTTTAGGAATTGAAAGAGTTGGCATTTTTTAAATATATGTAAGAAATAACTAAATATCTGCAATTTTGTATGCAATTAGGTGTCTAAAGTTTTTTATAATGTCTAAGGATTTAAAGAAAAGGTGTAGTCTGTCCTCCCTTCTCCCCTCAACATATTTTAGTGCTCTTTAAATAGCATCACTAGAAAAAGGACATCAGAAAAGAGATGCAGAGACCAATCCTGATATTTGATTTGTGCTAACTTCAAAAGTAGGCAGCAGCTCCCATTTTCACTCAGCACCAGCTGACAAGTTTTGTATTTAAATTGCAGTTCATTCTGCTCACATGAATGAGTTAGACCATTATGTGTGTACCTTCATACGTAATCGCTCTCTTAATATAAGCAGTCCTATTAAATGTTATATTAAAGTAATTTTTCCTCCCAAAATTGGAAATACAATTATCTTGACAAAGGGTAGTGTTTCTAAATATACGTACTGTATCACATCTTGAATTTTTATGGTGGTGTGGGATAACACTGCAGAGCCAGTTAATACAGAAATGAGTTGATATTCACACGTTCCAAAGCAAAAGATAGCTTTTCAAAGCCCAGGATAGCTTTTACACTGAACACTTAATTATGCTACTACTACTTTGGACTTATGGTGTGCCTTTCATGCCTGGATTTTCAAGCGTAGAAGCAACATTAGCCTCACAGCTCCATCTCATTGATGTAGGTAACCGTAATAAATCACTTTGAGGCTTGGTTTACTTACTTTTGTGAAGTAGGTAAATGGGCTTGACTAAAGTATAAAGACTTAAGCATCTGATCAAGAACTGCATGCAGACCTGATCCTCAGCTTCAATCTGTGTAACTTCATAATACATATTCGCAAAGAAAGATTTGGGCCCTCTGAAAGGCTGTCTGACTTTATCTCTTCTTATGTTATCAAGCTAACTTCAGGGTATCTCTGCTTCTCATGTATTGAACTTCCAATGTTAGGAAAATGTCTTTAACTACACACACATGCATTGATTTTGTCTATTTTTTTGTAAGTGGAAACATTTGTTAGAAAACAGAAACCAATTTAAGTAGTAAGCAAGTTGACATGTTGCCTGCTTAGACCACCAGAGTTGCCATGGTTAACAAGCAGTCCCAGTAGATTCATGCCTGGAAAATGCATACATGTCCTAGCAGGACTTGACAAATGGTAACTTGTCATAATATTGATTCTCCCCTACTGAAAAAGAGGTTTTGTGTGAATAGATGGTGGCTAGGACCATACCTGAAAACTCAGAATTATTTAGTCCAGTGATTTATCCAGCTTTCTAGGTTAAACTGTAGTGTTTTGCAATAGCTATTTCTGGATAAATGGCATTAACTTGAACTGAACTTCTTTTGGCATCTTAATAGTAAATTTTTAGGTGTAATCCAAATAATGTGGGTGTACATTCTGGTACTGTTTGGATATCCTGATGCCAGCGGAGTTGTGTAGTAAATGTCACTCTTAATGATATCCCCCACTCAGTGCCATTAGGATATAGATTAGTTGCACATTTTACAGATTTGAGTTGACAGAAGGGCTGAGAACAGTGCCTTTCATGTTGTCACTCCAGTTAGGTAGCCTGTATGGTGATATTTTCTTTTGAAGTTGTGGCTTAAATAAAGTGTTTGTCCTAGTTGGAATTGCATTGCAAATCGACCCTTTGCACTCTTTTCAGTAGGAACAAACTGAAATGATATGCTGATGGGATGTAGTTGTTTGGGCTGATTCTGTTTCCTTCTCTGGGGCAGAAGATCAAAAAAAGCAAGTTCTTCTCTGTGAGACTCCCCCTCAAAACAAAACCTCAAAAAACCCCAAAACAGGTGAAAACCTCAAATGCCAGAATACCCAGAGCATTTTGGTGTAAAATGAGGAGTTTAAGTACAATAGGTGGAAAAGATGTGGTTCAAATCCAGTAACATACAGAGGCAACCATATGAGAAAACATGTCTAGTTGTAATCAAAGATGAGTGATTTTGGTCTGAGAGCTCAACTTTCTTTCTCTTCCTAAATTAACTAAGAAATTTTGATACTATTTACTTCATTCAAAAATGCCATCAAAATTGCTTTCAGGTAATTGTAACTCTTCAGCATGACACAATGGAGCCTGGTTTCATGGAAATATTGCAAGAAATGCATTTATTTTTTTATTTTATTTTTATTTTATTTATTTTATTTTCCTTCACTTGTATTTGCCAATAAAAAAATGTATGTACATGAGGCTTTGCTGTAAAGTCCTTTAGTTCTTCTTTAGTTAAAGAAATAATTCATGGAAGTCTGAGAAATTATAGGAACACTAACTTGTAATACAACTATTTTCTCATAGCTAAATGTGTCGCCCCCTGTCACATTATTTCAGATTGTTCTATTAGTAGGAAATTGTACAAGTAGATGAATATTTGTAGATCTCAGTAAATACGTGCCATTTCTCTGCCAGGTGAATCTTTGATCTGCATCTATTTTTCAGATGAGCAAGATGAGTAATTCCAAAGTCTTTAGCCTTCTGGGCGCAGATTATATGTCTGGTCTGTTTTTCAGCCTTCTCTGCCACGTGCTAGAGATACCGTACCCCTATCTGCAGAAATTTGCATGCTTTTTTCCATTTTTAATGCAATTTAATTTAAAAAGTGCTGCCTTCAAATTATTTTGATTGAAAATCCTCACTTCTTTAGGGCTGTAGAGATCACAATTCAAATAAAGACATACATGAAGAGTAATCTGAATTTTTCAAAGGTTTTAAGGGAACGAAAAAAGGAACTGTCATTCCAAAATTTTACTTTTTTCCTGGTTTACATGAGAATGCATTGTTTCTATGGGCTTGAGCACAGATGTGGATGTTTTATTTTTTTATTGCTGAAGCTCATAAATGGGTGTATATCTTTGTGCCATGTAGTGTTGTGTGTCAAATTGATAGGACCGTTTAATTTCTTTAAATTAAAAAAAAAAAAAAAGGAAAAATATATGAATACTGTCTAGATAAACATCGTGATTCATGTTGTCTTTTATTCCAGTCTTTTCCTTCAACAGATTGTTCCTGTGATTACAGTTACTTATAGTGGGTTTTGATTGAACAGTCCTATGACACTGGGAACCCCAGAACAGAAGGAGGATTCCTTTCTCTGTGTGTTTACTGACTGGATGTGGCACTTAGATCTAGTTGACAACATGGTGATCAACCAAACATTTGACTCAATGATCTTAGAGGTTTTTTCCAACCTAAATGACTCTGTGATTCTGTGTTCTTAACTGACAAATTCAGTTTTATCAGGTGGGATTCTTGTGGAGTTGTAACAAAGAAATTTACTTTTGACCATTTGTAGGCTGCAATATTTTGCATGCCTGGAACATGAATGCAATTGGTCATTGGTTTATAGAGGGCCAGGCTTTTACTGGCTGTATGTGGCTTGAATCCTTTTGGCTCTGTCCATTGTAAAATAATAGAATGGTTTGGGTTGAAAGAGACCTTTACAGGTCATCTAGTAACCCCCCTGTAATGATCAGGACATCTTCAGCTAGATCAGATTTCTCAGAGCCCCGTCCAGCCTGATCCGAAACATTCCCAGGATCTACCAGAGACCTATGACCTCTCTGGGCATCCCATTCCAGTGTTTCCCACCATCACTGTAAAAATTTCTTCTTTCTATCTACTCTGAATTTATACTCTTTCAGTTTAAAACCATTACCCTTGTCTTGTTTCTGATGGCACTACTAAAAAGTCTGTCTTCATCTTTCATATAAGCTCTCTTGAAGAACTGAAAAGAAGCAATTAGGTCTGCCTGGAGCTTTCTCTTCCCCAGGCTGAACAATCCCAACTCTCTCAGCCTGTCTTCATAGGAGAGGTCTTTCATCCCTCTGATGGATTTTTTTACCCTCCTGTCTGGACCTGCTCTAACAGGTCTATGTTTTTCCTGTAGTGAAGACCCTAGAGCTGGACATAGTACTCCAAGTGGGGTCTCACCAGAATGGAGCAGAGGGGCAGAATTGCCTCCTCAAACTCGGTCATGCTTCTTTTGATGCAGCCCAGGATGCTGTTGGTTTTCTGGGCTGCGAGCACACATTGATGGGTTGTGTCCAGCTTTTTACCCACCAGTACCGCCAAGTCTTTCTCTGCAGGGCTGCTCTCAATCCCTTAATCCCTTTAGCCTGTATTGATACTGGGGGTTGCCTCAGCCAAGTGCAGGAATTTGCACAGTCTGCAGATCTGCACTCTGAATATGCAGATACACTGAAAGATTGAGAGATGTATAGTAATTAATGTAACTTTGAGATAAGACTTTCTCTTGGCATGTGTGGCCAGCAGCCAGGTAATGCATTGACTCTGCTGGAGTATATAATTACTTGAAAGAGTTAGATAGTTGTTCATATAAGGCTGAGACCTTAATTTTAGTGTTCATTGCATGACTACAATCAGTATTATAATCAAAATATAGCCTTCACAATTGAATGTATAAATGTTTATGCATCCATACACAGTGTTCATTGTATTTCAGGAAACATGGCATCTCTGAACACCTAGTATGATTTTATGTCCCTTTTTCATATTAGGGTCTGTTAATATGTGACTGAAATTTTCAGGAGTACTAGTGACTGTATATATTGTCACAAGTCAATTTATATTCAGTTATTATAGCATAAAACTGAAGAAAACACACAAATGGAAGCAGGGAGTTATTGACAACATGCTTCGTGCTCAAAGGATAAGCAGCTCAAAAACAATTAGGGGAAAAATATAAAGGATGAAAAGAGTAGAAAAGAAAAAATTGTTAGCTCTACTATATACATATTAAAAAAATCACATTTTCAGTCTGATGAGAGAATTTTGATTAAAACCATCTAAGGACTGCTGTAGAAACACTAATACTGGAAGGCGGTTTGGTTTTTTAAACAGTATCCAATTTTTTTGGAAGATGCCTCTGTTTGAAGTTCAGAGATTCTTTTATATTAAACAGTAGGTGCCTAATTAGAATGGTTTAGAATTGGAGGAGTTTCAGTGTGAGCAAGAGGAAGCTTCAAAATATGAAGCTATTCATTTTGCTTTGTGTAATGTCTTAAAGCAGTAAATTTTGAAGATGGAACAATCTTTCTTTTTTTAAATTGAATCAATCCTCATGGTGAACAACCCTAGCATGAACATTAAAATGGAAAGCACTGTGAATAACACGTGGAAACATGTGTTATATACATTTATTTATAGCCTGATAATTTATTTTATCTTTTTTACATTACATGATAAGCAATCTTGTTTTGTGATTAACTCATCTATTTTAATTAAATGTTTACATTTTTTTCAAGTTGAGTCACATTTCATTTGTTGCTTATACAATGCCATTGTAAAGTATGTTTGTAATAAAGACTTGTTTTATGAAGGCAGAATAGCAAGCAGAGTAACTATTTCTTCACCATCTCTTTGGAGTGTCTGAGTACCATTGTTGTTCAGACTAGAACCATATTTCAGGAGTAACACTTCGTGTTACTTTAGTGGAAATTGTTTTCTATAAGTATTTTATCCTTTAAGACTGATTGCAGAATATAAAATCAAACCAAGAAAGTTTAGGTTTAATAAATGTTGTTGAATCCTGCCCACAAATGATAAAGCAATCAGAGAATTTGTAGGATAAATCAGATGAACCTTTAGCCTACAGCAGAGCAACATTGAATTTGAAGCAGTTTGCTCAAGGCTGTGCCCAAGCAGGCGCTGAGGACCTTCATGGCCAGCCAGTGCTTCACCAGCCTCAGCCCCAGAGACTTTGTCTATACAGATTTTAAAGAGATTACTTATTCATTGAAAGTCAGAGGGCATGAATTACATACCCTCTTCAGGATTTGTCCTAATTTCTTCTGCCGAGCTATTAATGTCTGTTTTGTTACCCTTTGTAATAACTCAGTAAAATTAATTTCTATGCCATGATCAGGGAATGCGTTTCCTCCCCTTAAGTAGTAATATGTCTCTATCCTGAATTCTGCATTTATTGATCAAAATATCACTCCATTTGAAATACTGTAGAATTTAATCAGCCTGAACTGAAGAGGATGAAAACCATTCAGGATCTTTTTCTCCTGCTATTTTTCTATTCTTTGGTTTGGAACAGCATGACTTGAGTTTTCATTAAACACTTCAGACTGCTACTTTGACTTCTGATAAAGCTCAAAATTTTTATGAACTAAGAAGACTTCTTACCTTTACCGTCAGATTTTTCTTTGCTGTAAACTGTATATTGAAATAAAATCATGGAAATTTACTGCAGATATGGTTGGGTTCCTTATCAGCGATTAAATGTGCTAGCATTGGTTCTATTTTCTTCATTGTTTACTTACCAATTGTTTTTATTGTATCACTTCCTACAGTGCATGTAAGTGATTATTTTGATACATGAGTCTACCATGAACCAAAGTCCTAAACTCATCTGTAGGCAGAATTTGAGATGAGGCATCATGGAAAACCTCTGTTTTATGAATGCTTCTTTAGATTTTTGGCCAGGACACACCAGCCAGGATGGGGCTGGAATCTTCTTTTAACCAGATTCTGAATTTAGAGTAGGAAGGTATTCTTAGCTGATGGGATACCCTTTGCTTCCCTGATTTCCCTTCATCCAGCAGGACAGTGCATGTTCCAGCTTGTACTCATGGTCAGGTGCTAATTGGGATCAACAAGTGAAACTCCTTAGACTTAGGGATACTATGGTTATTTCCATCTTATTCTTTTTACTACCAACTTGTCAGTTTGATCTGTCTGTACCAGAAAGAGTCATGCTGTAGTTGGTTTTGTTCATTATCTTTATTGAGTTAGTTCAGTGCCTTGTGCCAAGGGATCTATCAGCAATACAAGGGTTTTTTGTTCTTCTGCCTTGCAATGTGTCTTGACTGATTTTTGTCTGTATTATTTACGATCTTCACAATTCATTTTTTCATTTCAAAGACAGTTTTGTCTTGTAGGACTTGTATTTCTCTATGCCAAGGCCTGCAGAGGAGCTCGTTGCTCTTTTTCCAGTTATCAGAAGTAAGTTAGAGTGCTGAGCATTTAACAAAGCCCCAATAGGTTCCTTTTCACACTATTTCCAGTTCAGCCGACAGAACATTCTCTAGTTCAAAGAATTATAGGAGATATTTGATAGATACCTGAAAAATAGGCAGTATATGCATTTTCCCACAGAAATACTTTTCATCTACCTCTTTCTAGTATGCAAGATGTATACTGTTCCCCACCTCGTTCAGAGGTGAACATATTAAACACAGTCACACTTCCCTAAATGCTACCATAAATGCAAGTATAATTTTGCTTCCTCTTGCTATTGTTGAAAATAGTTTCGGCTTTTCTTCTTGCCCCTGTAAGCAATTAATTATTTCATTGAGGCACAAAAGAGAGGTCCATACTACTCCTCCATGCCAGTTCTACTTCTGATTAAAAGAGATTAGGAAAGAGAGATAGGTTTATTCACACAATTAATGTAGAAAATATTTTAAAAGAATGGTAGGAACACTTGGAGGAAAAAAGCATCCTAATACAATTGTGTTTTAATGTCAGATGAGTGGAAATTTCTCTACTAGAGAATTACCTTTTAATGTAATTTTTACTTTTAGAAAACTAGATTTTTTTTGTCATGTTAATAAATAACTAAAAGATTAGTGAATGCAACAGAATTGAGGCAAGGTGGGAAAAGAGTTAATGAATCTAAAAATAATTACAGAAATGTCTCAGGGTTTTATTAGTTCATGTAGTTTAGCCTTTTCCGTGTTACTTGGAGAAGGTTAATATGCTGCTTAAAGACAAAAGAACAAGACTCCTCAGGTATATTGAAGAGGAATAGTATAAAGGGGAATATGAAAGAGGCAGGCAGTCCATCCCTCCAGAGCATCTCTCTGTCTCTTGCCATTGGTCCTAGCTCATCCTGCTCGTAGGGACACGGCAGACTGGGATCACTGAAGATTCTGGGTGTAAGCTTTTAAGCCTCATAAGCTACATGTGAAAAAATGTTGTGTGGGAATTATTGTTTATTAACATATTAACTCTGGAAAATGCTAAGTAACTGTATTATCTCTTTTCTGTTATACACTATTCTGTCTAAAAAGTGTCTTTGAAAACCAAGTTTAGGTATTATTCTTTTGGAGCAATATTGTATTTCTGCGTCTCAGCTCCTACTTATTGGAATATAGACAGTTTATGATTTCTGTTTCCTTGTTACTTTTCTGAGTTTTTTGCTTGCAAAAATTTCTCTGTAGCTCTACAACATAGAGTGTATCTGTTATCATAAAAATGAGGATATCAGGTCAGTGTCAATGACACATCTTGGTCTGTTTATATGTGTACTACATATGAGATGTCAACGTGGTTCATAGGGCAAAGCATTGATTACATGTCAGAAAAAAATGCTCTTGGCTACTGCAACCAGTTTCCTCTGTTCTGTTCAGATTTTTAGAAAATGTAGCAAGAACAAAGGAAAAACTATAGAATATGACAGTTTTTTCCTATCACATGCCAAAAACTTACTGGCTTTTAAGAAATTGCTTTTTTTAAATTATCTTTTTAAATTTTTTAAAATTTTGTCTTCTGAGTTCCTTAATTTATACTTGAAGTGCTGGCAAATAGACTGTTCTGAGCCAAGAAATCTAAGCCTACGAAATGAAACCAAAGCGGTTATATTCTGTCTTTCCCATTTTCCTAAGTACATTATTCTCACAGTTAATATTTACCTCATCAGTAGATGAAAAGGTAACTAGGTGCACAATTTATTTTAAAGAAATTTATTTGTGTATGATCTTTCTGCACAACAATTTTTTTCTTCCTTTTGTTGTTAGTATTTTTGCTGTTCTGATAAATATGTTTTTAAAATTCAGAAAGAGCTAACATATTTTAAGAAAGTATTGCAGCATCCTTAATGAGAAAAAGGTAGACTTTTAAATTCAACTGTATCCTTTCCCCTCCCTTAAGGAAGAAAAAAGCCATCAGGCAGAAAAAGGACAAACCTGGTTATATATGTTGAAAATACAAGATGAAGATCAGCTTTTAAACTGAGGGAAGGAGAAAATGTGGCCAAGACACCTTATCATAGATGGGAGGAGGAAAAATGTTGAGAAAGTTGTCCCTGTTCTGACTCAATAGAACATATGACTCTGGTGACAGGGTGGAAGGAATTCACTTCCAACCTTCAGAGGATCCAAAGCCAGAGATGCAAAAGGTTATAGGAGATACCAAGATCATCCTACTTTTAAGAGCTTTGGAATTGAAGTTGATATAAAGATCTTCTACCTTTGTTTAAATTAATTGCCCAATTTGCAAAATAGTTTGCAGTACTCAGTCTGAGTCTTGTAAATAAACCTCTAAGAATTAACAAAATCCACTGAATTAATTTTTCCTGTGCTAGAAAAATTATTGTTCCACGTGTGAACTTTATTATGTTTATATGTGAACTTCTGTAGTCATAAAAAGGATCATTTAAATAATGATCCTCTTTTTAAAGTAAACATAGAAGACAAATGTCATAAATCCTGTTCCTCTTAACCGTTTAAAAACACTTCAGAAAACAGAACCTGTCTGCTTCAACTATGATTAATGCTAAGATTTGCACAACTTTTCAGTAGCTGATCCAATTTCAATTCATCAAGACAGAATTAAAACAAAAGCAAGCTATATTTAGAAACCTAAATTGTGGAAATGTTGAATAATGCTTTCCTGCTTAGTTGTGTTTTGAAGAAGCTTAGCATGGGGTTTAAAATAAGCTGTTTTACACTATTAATATAAAATAATCTTCTGTGCTGAAGAACAGGTTTCTAAAAAAGATTAGGGTGTTTTCTGTAATATAGACAGCATATGCAGTGATTTACTCCTAAATATATTTTATTAATTTACTTTCATAACATCAGAGTGTTTTACTCTGCCTAGTAATGTGTTAGAAAACTTGAACTCTTATATTTATAACTGGAAATAGCAATAAGCATTTTCATCCATAGGAGAGTTTGGAAAGAGGTGCTTGGAAACTAGATGGGTAGCATTCCAGATAAAAAGCATGCTCAGCCTGGGATTTGTTAATTTTTTTTTTTAATTTGCTCATTTTTAATTTTGTATAATGAGATAAATTTTAGTGATGGATTCAGAGAGCATAAGAGGAAGCGTAGAAGAAAGGCCAAAGGATTCTGTTAGTATTTTCAAACTTAAATGTATGAGATTTGAATTCTAACTGGCCAGATAAATGACTGTGTTGAGAAACCTCAGATTCCACTGACCTTAACAGAAATTTGTAGCATTTAGTGCCTTTGAACATCAAGCATTGAACTGAGGATCTAAACCCCCAGCTTTTAACAAGCATACTTGATTCTTCTAGTCATCATTCCTAAATTCAAGATAATTAATTTTGTTGTGTCTAGAATAAAAGAGAAGACAAGACTTCCTTTATACCATTTGATCACTTACAGTTATCCATTTTGTCCTTTTCTTCAAGTTTGCTGATCTTGTCAGGAGTTCATGATGAGCTTTTAGGGGAGGCTATTTGTCCATTTTCATGTATTCTGTATAGCTCTGAAAATGTGAGTCTGTATGAAAAGCATGTAGTGTTTGCCTTGTTCTTACATCAGAAGAATTTTTTCTTTTGTCCATTTTATGCTTGTTTCCAAAGCCTTAAAATGCTAGCTTTGTTTCTGCAATAATGGCTTAGTGTAGGCTTACACTGTTGATCCCCTCAGTAGATGCAATGTAATCCACTTTGGTAATGTGAATTTTTAAACAATCATCAGCCTTTGCTATTAACCCTTCTATACTAATGGTAATACCCTAGAAGAACTACAAAGGAATTTGGTGCTCAAGCTTAACATAAGACTTGAAGGACACTTAATGGCATTTACATTCCTTAGTCTAGTCACAGTGAATTGCAGAGCTGATGTTGAACTTGATTGGTACTGTATTCAATATAAAATAGTTGATTGTGAAGTTGGTGCTGAAATACAACTTTGCAAAGGATTTCTTTGGGGAAATATAAAAAAATCCTTGAAATGTTCTTTGCAATTAAATGCTACTTGAGGATTTTTCTGCCCCTTGATTTTGTTTGCTATTTAACTAGGTCAGTAGTATACTCTTCTCAAAATGCTTGTGTTTTTTTTTCTCTAAACTAGATAACATTACCTGCTGAAAAAGGATATGTTAGAATTATTCAGTCATGTTATTCATTAAGCTGTTTGAGAACTTTTTTTGTCTAAAACAGGACAAGTATTTATGGCATTCTTCTTCCTTTTAATTAGTCCTGTTACATCTTAGTAACAGATCAAAAAAATTTTCTTTGCGCCTAATGCAATTTTTTAAAATGTCATTTTGCTCCAATTTTTATTCTTACCTATCGACTGTTCTCCTTATCTACCTCTGTTCTTTTTTGAGAAAACTGATATGCCAAATAAAAATTGACTTGATTGCAGTGTGTATGACCTTTATTATAAAAAGAACATGGACGATTGAATTTTGTGTCTTAACAATCAGAATTGCTGCACTGTGTATCAATAGTCCCACTGCAGAGATCTATCAAAGTTAATCTGTGTTTACTGTCTCCCCTTGGAGTATTTTGGATATCTCTTGTGTAGCAGTAAGATGAAGAGCTCTCTTCTGTTTCAATCCACTGTGTGAAAACTACTCCAAGTTTAATGAGACCAAGGTTTTATGAGGAATCACTGAAGGATTATTAACAATGTCAGTAACTTAGCCAACATCCTCTCTGCAAAATTAGAAACTCAGTTTTGTCAGTTGATATCACAACCAAGAAAAAACCCACCTGGCTTTGTTGAACATTGCAGTTCAGTATGTTTTTTGTGTTTTGAAAGGTAAAGGCAAGAGATTAGGACCAGTGCAAGATGGAGACTAATTAATCAAGAAACATAATGTTACATAGTGCAGGCTTTTACTATGGTCTTACAGCATCGAGAGCAACTCAAAACAACATGCGCCTTCAAAAAATTTTAAGAAAAAGCATTATTGCAGTGTTTTTAGAAATGAATGTAAAACCTTATCAAGAACAATGCCAACCTGAGCAGCTCTGGTCTTACAGTACCTGAAACCAGCCAGGCAATTGAGAAGACATGTAAGATATGCTAGGAATAAGGCTGCTTCTCCCACCAGACTGCTCCAAAAAGAACAGTCATCATAAGATAAAAAAACAATCAATGAGCCTGCAATAAAGTTAACTAATAGGTTTTATTTTACAATGGATGGGAATGGAACAGCTGAAGGCAGAAAAAGGGAGGTTTCTAAAACTTTTTTCCGTAATACAGGAGTATTCACCAGTTGGAGATTACTGCCTGGGGGAGCGATAAATTTTTGTCCTTCCATAACTATGTCTACAGGAAGTGACTTGTCTGTTTGCTACTTGCAGTCATAGAAAACTCAAGTTCCATTATAGAGATGGGTAGGATTAGTTGTTTAGAATTTCTGGTGTTGTTAGTTTCTTTACAAATATTTTTGAGAACCAGTGTAAAATGTTTCTTTTCAAAGGAAGTGTTTTCTACCTAAGAATACTGAATGGTTTTTGGGCAGGTTTTCTTGAGCCTTGCTTGAATGTTTTGAAATTTTTGTTTCATAGTGATAAATTAAACATTACAAATGCATTTTGCCTCCTAAATCCAATGGATTGATTAGGTTTTAGATCCTGTGAAAGTGTTTATATAATGTTTGATAATATTCTGTCACTCATTTTCAGGAAAGAATAAAATGTGAAACTGAGATATTTTCAAAACAAAAAACCAAAATAAAATGTGGGTCCCAAAACATAGGTACTTTGAAAAGGTTTTCCTTACTTTTCCGTTATTGAATAATGAGTAATACTTACAATTTTGTCCAAACTTTAGAACAAAAAATACTTTTTTAAAGGCATGGATCAGAATACAAGAAATTCCATTTAGAGATTATAAAGTTCTTTACAATAAGATAAGGGGGATAAGCACTGGAACAGGTCACCCGTGGAGACACTAGGGTCTCCATCCTTGGGGATATTCGATACCTGACTGGACCCAGTCCTATGCAATGTGCTCTAGTTAACTCTGTTTTCAGGTGAGTTGACTAGATGATCTCTAGAGGTCCCTTCTAACTTCAGCTTCAGTACTGTGATCATAAACACAAATGCTTAGCTCTGTAATGAACCAAAGCAAGGAGAGTTTATTTCAGCTCCAGAAAAAGTGATTTCATGTGCTGATTGCAGGCTCTTATGTGTGGATTGGTTTGAAGCAATCTTTGAACTGTGGAATAAACAGTATTACACTGACTGTCTTTTTCTGAAATGTGTTCATTTTGTCTGTTATAGTAGAAACCACTTAGATTTTTTATTAATATAATCAAAGTAAAAATAACTTTTACAAAGAACAGTAAACATTTTAGATTAAGGTACTAAAAGATCTCGATTTACTAAGACCGCAAAAGATTAATGGAGCCGAGGGATCTTAGAGGAAATGTGCAATAATCAGTCAAAAATACAACTAGCAATAATTGTATGGTAACACATATAATTTTTTTGCCTTCTGACTGCAGTGAATAGGTATTCAAAGAAGAGAGAATTGTTTTTCAAAAAGAAGCAACAGTGGCCCATCACTTTGAAGCAACATTTTCAGAATCCAAGTTGGAAAGCAAAAACTGTCTGATAGATATATGCATTACATTTAAACAACTTTTAAAACTAGTTCCACAACATACTAAAAATATGTCAAGATAGAATTCATTTCTCAGATACCAGGGCAGGATAATTTTGCAGCTACTGTCTTACATTGGAGAAGCTGCAAAGTTATTTTAAAAGCTTCTATGTCTGTTTAATGAAGTTCTGCTGCATTAGACAGTTGTGCCAGGTGGTTATGCCCATGGCAAATGAATTTTCAAAAATTAAATGTAATGGAAACCAATTAGGATTTAATGAAAGATTCCACACACACACTCCCCCCAAAGTCACTTCTGTTTAGGACCATGTATGCTTTCACACTTGGGTGAAACTTGAGCATCCTAATGATTATGGGAAAGAAAGAATCCTTACAGTGTAAATATCACTAAATAATTTTGTTTCTATTTTTTCTTTAAATGTTAGTCCCAAGAAGACAAATAAAACCATCCCAATAAACATCTGTGCATTAATTTTATTCTATTTGCCAAGAAGGGTTATTAATGTCAGGCAATTTTGAGTGTTTGAATCTCATGATTTAACTTCAGAAAACAAGGGAATAGTTTAAGAATTTTGCGAGTGTTCATTCTTTATGCTTTTATTTGTGGAAGCATGTGTAATTTGAATGCCAGTTACAATAAAGGTGCCATGTCTGTTTTGCAATGCAACCTGAAAGGACATAGGTTATGGAAACATTGACAGTAGTTGGAAATACTAAAGAAATCCAGATCTGGGTGGCACTGGTCCAAAACAACTTAAATATGAGGAAGGTCGAACCTTGGAATTTTTGGATCTGCATGAATACATGTGATAGTATTTCTGATTTTACTGTTCCTGTAAACATGGGTATTGCGCATGTTTTGTACCTTGATGCTCCATCCAGTGTCTAAAGTCTGTATATTCTGAGTAAAGATTTAAGTAGTGCCACTCAAAATGGATTTCAGTTCCTTAAAGTCTTACAAGATGCGACAGCCTTTGGTGAAGGATGGAGAAGATAGTGATGTTTCTGAAAATTATAGCCAAGGGTGATGAGTAGTGAATTATTTCTGATTTTTTATGTATGCTCATTAGAAACTTTATGTGTAAGGGAGACTACAAATAAATATGGTACTTTTCTGCTTTTTTGAATGTCCGCTCTATATTGTAATTACTAAGACCAATTATCCAAAGCTAAAAACAGAAATTGTTAAAGTGTGATGAGCTTAATTATGTAGGTTCAGCCTTGTATGATTTGCTAGTTACTGCCTAGACAGGTAACTCTGCTTCGTTGTTGTCCCACACAAACAAAGGATTACCCATGGAGGAATTCAGATTACCTGAAAGTGATGATCTGGGGTTGTGTAATATCAAAAATTACTGGAGGCTTTGAAAGAAATGGCTGATCCCTGGCTGGTTTGAGAGGCCAGAGAGGCAATCTAGGTGCAAGAGATCCTAAGTTTAGAGTTGAATCCAAGTATAAGAATCATATATAATAAGAATCACACTTCTGGACTTTCAGAAATTTGTCTCAAAGCATTGCGTGATATTTGATAGAAGTCAGAGAATCACAAAATTGTTATGCTACTTGATAAATACCTCTGTTGCTTCTTCTGCCTAAAATTCTTCAAGATATATTACTTACAGAAAAAATTACCTCATTAAACTGAAACTAGCAGTAATGTTTACAAATGGAGAAAAATACTATTGAGAAATATATTTAATGAAAAATGCAATGTTTAAGGGGGAAATGTCAAATGCACTTAAAATAAGAGATACTAGTCTATGCAACAGTTTCCAGGATATTTGCTCAGTATTCAGCCAGGATGTTATTCAGCAGTGCAACATATTTTCTTAAACTGCATTTCAAGTACAGTATGTGCATTTCAGACATACAGCAGACATAGTAGGCTGTTTATTCGAGGCAAGTTGATATTGGGGGTTGTCAGTCAGAATGCTGTAGCTAGTTTCAATGGACCCTAGCAGAAAGATGTGGACAAATTAAAGGACATGTTTGGTGGAGAACAAAATAAGTTGGAGTTTTAGTAAAGGCATTGAATGAGATTAATTTGAAAGAATTAGTTTTGTTTGGTTTAGAAAAGAGAAGATTCAATGGTTATATAGCAGCTTTCAAAATGAATGTCTGAGGGAAGACTCATACTTTGAATCAGGAGAGGAAGCTGAGCTAAGCTGCTCGTGAGGAGTGCCTACTCAAGACTACTGAAGGTGGACTCTTCTCAGTATAGCCGAGCTTATGAGAGAAGTAAGGAGAACTGAAAGTCTGTAGAATAGGTAAGATATACTGGGATGCTCTTGAGTTCCTTCCAAATCCTTTATTTGCATATTGTATGAATTGTGTTATAACTTAGGAGTCATACTGCTGCAGTAAGGATTTCATATTAGGAATTTTAATTATATGACTATTTATTATGTGCCAGTGCAGGAAAGAAAGAATTTTAAAGATATTACACAGGAAGAATATGAAAGGTTTTAAAGAAAATTGGAAAGAGGTCTTCTTAGCTACCACTGAAGAAGAATTATGGTATTAGAAACATTTGCAAAGCTTTCTGTTACAGAACATATGGATTCAACATGCCTGGTGTTTTTCCAGCTGGGAGCTTGGCACACTTATTGTGAACTGTTCCTAGCTGCATGATCTAGAGGTCCACAGATTGGTTGAAAGTGACTGCTGATCTATAGTGCCCATCCTTTTTTTCCAAGTGAAGCACCAGAAAAAAAGCAGCAGAGGAATAGAATCAAAGAATCCTTTAGATTGGAAAAGGCCTTTGAGATCACTGAGTCTGTTAACCTAGTACAGAGGCTAAGAAGGCATTAAGTACCTCAGCCTTTTCTTCATCCTTTGTCACTATGTTTGCCTCCACATGCAATAAAGGATGAAATTTTGCTTAGCCCTCCTTTTGTTGCTGATGTATTAATAGAAGGAGTTTTTATTGTCTTTGCAGCAGTAGGCAGATAAGGTTTTGGTTATGCTTTGGCCCTTGTAATTTTCTCCCTGCACAGCCTCACAACATCCTTGTCTCCTGGCCCTTCTTCTAAAGGTCATAAACTCTCCTTTTTTCTTTAAGTTTCTGCCAGACCATTCTTTCCCACTAGCTTTTCTTTCAGAACATAGGTGCAGCTTGGTCCTGTGCCTTTAAGATTTCCTTCTTGAAGAATAAGGATGTTGTCATCTTAAAGAATAGATGTAGTTTCAAAGCTTATGTGCCTACCCATGTGCTGATGTTGAACATATTTAAGGGAATAGGAATCATCAGGACAAATAATGGGCTGGATGTTTCATCCTTAGATTTTATAACTATTTCTTTCTTTTTCCTCTTAAATTACATTTTAAAAATTTTTCTTCTCTTCCTGTTGTTACTTCAGTCTGTTTGGCTACCATGATATTCTATCACTCTCCTTTGTAGTAAGTTTTCTTTGGAGTACAGATGCTGAAAAATTTATATAAATCCTGTGTATTCTGTGGCACTACTCTGTTCATTAACTCCATATAAATTTTTTCTTCACATGCTGTGGAGATCAATAGTCCAGTAGAAAGGATAGAGAATTTTAGCAGTTCAAAATAGGTGTCCATCCATCGTATGCCATTGGTAGAAGTTTGGTTGGAAGTATTGATGTGCCATTGGTATAGCATAGTATATCCAACATCTTCATACAAAGTTAACTAACAAATTGACCAGATAAAATTGTGTTAGTTAAATATAGATGTGTAAATATGTATATATATATAAATAAATAAACAACCTCCATATCTTCTACAGTACTATGTGCTCTGTATCAGAGGCTGGCAAGTTGCTGGTTGGTTTCACTTGCCATTGTTTATCTTGGGATAGGCATGAATGGCATGGAATGGATATGTGGGAGGTTGTTGATTTTGGTAAGGCACTATAGAGAGAACTCTTGTTTATGGTTTATGTCTTTTGCTCAGATTGGAGAGAGTGTTAATACATTGAAATGTCGTGTCTCTTTTTTTGCACTTGTTTTTATTATACATCATACAGGTAGTCAAAGCTAAAAAAACCCCCAAAAACCAAAAAAAACCCCTTTTTCTGTATATTCCAGTGCTGAAGTATTGTGCGTTAGCAATATTAATACACTGAAACATAATAAATGTGGTTAAATTTATAAAATGGGCTTTCCATACCTGTCAACCAGAAGCCCAGTAGGAAGTCTGATCATCATTTCAATTCACAGTTTTTGAATGAAAAGTAGTTCAGCAAACTTCTACTAAAGTTGGAAAGCCTACTCAACACCTCTTGTTTATTAGAAATTGAACAATTTTGGATAAGTCCCAAATCATTCCATCTTCATTTTTCATTCAACAGGAAGAGTTCCTGATCAGTTCTCTAATCTCTGTCCAAACCAAACCAGCTAATTTTAGGCAAAGCATCAGTGCAGCTGATGAAGCAGTGACCTAATACAGAAGAAATAGTGTGAGAAATGACCATATGAACACATAGAAGAGAGTTAAGTCTTCACTAAGAAATACATACTAAGATAAATTCAAAGTTAGATGATGTATGCTATGATTTTTCTTAAAGAAGAAGTAAATACTAGTAAACTAGAAAATGGCAATGTTTATACATTTTCTCCTAGCATTCCCTATTAATTAATCATTTTCATGTCAGAAGTGTCAAGCAGATTTTCTGGGCACACAAATAGGGAAAAGCCATATCAGATGGATGGCATACATACCTGACATTTCAGAAAAATAGAAGAGAGAGTTGATTACTTAAATGTGCATGAGTTCTTGTATCTGCCAGGCATGAGAGTTCATTTATGGGGGTAATTGTATATGAGAGCTTGAAAAAGAACAATTACTTATTTAGGGCAGTTTCCTCATTTATAAATCTTAAAACCCACTTGATGCTCGCTACATAGTGACTGTTTATTAGAAAGTATAGACCTGTAAAACAACATCCTATTTAGTGTACCTTATTCCTCTGATCCCCTTGTCTGGTCTACATTTATCAGTAAACATGAATCTGAGGTGAAAAAATTACTAAATACAAAACTTTCATCATGCATTTTCAAAACAGTATTGTGATGTTCTTTTGATAATACAAGTTTTCCTAGGAGGTTATTTCATGTTAATATGAGGTGCAGAAGAGTTTCAGCAGTGAGTTGCTAGACAGTGTGTATAATCTTCATCTTTATTGTCTCAAAAAGTAGGGGTGAAACTGTAGAGCTGGTGACTTCTCGCCCTAGCCAGTAGACTTTCCAAAGAAAGTCTGTGACACCCCCACGGCTTTAATAGCTGGATGATTTGGACATGATCCAAAAATTTTTCTGTCTTAATAGCATACCAGAAGAGACTATGTGTTGGTGACTTGTGTTTGCATGAGTGCTGCTTTGTCAGATGCAATTTATCTAGAGATACTGGGAATAAATCTCCTCTTGCATTGCAGGAATGCAACCCAGTTTTTTCTCCTCTTTTAAGCACAAGTCATTGCTATATTATTTGTATTATGCTTTAGACGCCAGTGGGTTTTCAGAGAAATCCACTTTTCTGAGCATTTGGCAGCCATACAGTGAGACAGTCCATGGTCTCAAGAGCATGCATAGATAACGTGGGAAGTAGAGCACAGGGAAACATGTTGATTTGTTCAGTGTCATGCTGCTCGTTCATGCTGGTCAGAAGTACTCATGTTCTTCACAGTTTACTACCCTCACAGTCTACTGTGGAGTCAGATTTTCAGGCTGAAAACAATTTATTTGAACTTAAACAATGCAGTTCTGCTGCTATGAAGAAATTTCAGTGTCTGAAAAACAAAATAAAGGTAAAGCTACCTAGTTTAAATGTGTACATTTTTTAAAGTTGAGGAACTATATTCCCTTCAAGGAGAAGGGGATTTGGGGGTGGGAATTCATAGTTTTTCAAGACACCTGGTTGGTAGTGGTCTACTAGTTGAAAAGTTACTTCTTCTCATTCCTTTTTACTTACTCTCCATAGAAACTGAAATAGTTTGTTTGATTTTGTCATAGGAATGCTTTTAGTCTTTTTTGAAATACAGCTTAGGATATGGCTATGTTCTGAGATTTTAATTTCTGTCTTTTTGCATGCTTCTTGTTTTGACATCTTTTGTAAACCAGTAGTGAAAGCAGTATTAGTTGGAAGTGGTCTTTATTGCATCTTGAAGAAAAGTAATTGACTTGAAGCAGATTGGTCAAGGTGGCCTGACATTTGTCAAAAATATATTTGGGCCCAAGTCTTGAGTGTAAGTGATAAAAATCTGGATGGAGCAAGTACATAGGTTAAGTAAAAATAAATAAATAAACACAACCAAACCAAACTAACCAGCTTGGAGGGATTTCCTAGGTGTTTGGCCTGCTTGAAATATTGTGTTCTAATCACATAATTTTCCAGGGGCCTGATTTTAGTCTCCCACAAATGATAAAATCTCAGTGCCTGAGTTTGTGGAATGTGGATATTGTTAACAGTAAGTACCCCTAATGAATTTATTTTTCTTCCCTTTTCTTTATGATTACATTTTCTGTTGTGGGGTTTTTTTGTTTTTTTTTTTTATACCAACTTTACAGGTTAGGAACAAAGGTCTGAATCCTTAACTCCATTATTATTTTTTTATTCTGATTCACTAATCTCTTTTTTTCATCATTTTTTCTTTTATGATACATGTTGACCATCTCCTTTTCTTCTCTCTCTATGTTACTTTGTCTTTTCTTGTATGGAGGAGGGAAGCTCCAATGTTTTCCTGATTATCTTCTTGGTTCTAGCTTTTAGCAAATTATTCAGGAAGTAAGTTAACCTCCCATTCTGCTTACATTTGAGACAAAAAAAAATTGAAGGATCCTAGTGCTCTCATTGATACAAGATGGGAAAAAGCTAATATCAAACATTACTGATTATTAGAATTACTGTAATTTAATGTGTCATTGAAATAGTCATATTTTCTTATCTGTCACTTAATTATGTTAGTCCTTAATAACCAATTAAGGTTGATGTTCATGTTGGCTATTACAGCAATCTGAGGAATTTTGGATTTGCTTGGGTGAAATAGGCTTTCAGTGCTACGGGTGGACTACATTATTGCCTTAGATTTGTTTTTATAGGTATTGGTTGTGACAGGTATGTCAAAATTCCTTCAATTTAAAATCAGTGAAGCAACCAGGGTACGAAGAAACCTGGCCTCTGTAAAATCATGTTTTGGTTCTGAGAGCAGGAAGCTTTTCATCTGGTACAAACAAGAATAGTTTTGTATGATATTCAGTAGTCTTAATTCTGAAAGTGAAGACATTTCTTGAGCATCTTTTTTTCTGTTTTGAAAGACAATTCATGAAATGTTCAATACAGTAAATAACCAAAGCCTGACAGTTACAACTGAGGTATGGTATCTAATTTTGAAATTTTGACTAAAGCATTTGTGTATTTAGGTAATATTTTTTATAGCATATCCTTCTTTTTGAGAAATTATACTTGATCAGTGTACCTCTTCGACAAGGGCTTTATATTTGAGTTGTTTGGTGTAAAGTTTCATGAAAAAATGTTGCTGATCAGTCTTTACTACAAGAAAAGAAATACTGGATTTTTTTTTTTCTTTTTTTATTCATCAGTAAAGGACTCCTAAAGAAGCAAGCCTGGATTGAAAGGCACTATATGGCATATCTTACCCTCTTTTAAATTATCAGAATAAAGAAAATTTGTAATTGCCTTTTAAGTTTATATTCATCTCTGCAATTTGCAATGCTGTGCTTAACAGGTAAGTTTGCCATTCTTAATGGATCAAAATGCTTGCAGTTTTTGAAGGTTGAACAATGGATAGGAGTGGAAGTAATAGTCTGTCTCAGGATCTGAGTTATACTTTTAAGGTAGTCTTTTGAAGTTGATGTCTGGAGACAGACAAACATCTTACCACTGCTGTTTAAATTGAGTAAGTGCTAGTAGTTACTGCTTCCTGATTGCATTTATTTGGAGGTTGCTAGTAGCAGGTGCTAAGTTTATAATTTTCCCTATAGTCTTCTTAGTCCTAGACAAACTATGTCAACTTTGTACCCAGCTGTTTTTACATGTTTTCTTTTAAGAGCCTTCATTTGCACTCTTACTTTATGAAATCACCTAACTTGCAAGGAAGCTAAGGTTCTCCCAGTGAGGTTAATATTTCCCTTGATTTGGTTGGAACTACATTAGTTTTTTCCTCTTTGATTAAGTCTTTGTTATTGATTCATAGGATAGATCGTTTCTGACAACAAAACATTCAAGCCTAGCTTTTTCAATAAATCAGTGGTTTTGCTTTTTTTAGCAAAATAAATGTGTTCTGGAAATTGGTTTAGAGCATTTATATGACAGATCACAGAGGTGGTGCAAAAGTATACATGGTGGTGGCTATGGGCCAAGGAATTAAAAGGAGCTTTCGATCTGTCTATGCTGGTGGTTATCCTCATGTTCCCCATCATCATGGCCTATTGCTTGGAAAAGATGGAATTGAAAATGGGCAAAATTCTTAGCTGAGCCAACAGTCTCTTTTTATGTATTGATAATACACTTATGCTTTCAAACATGCATCAGCTTGCAGCATGGCTGCCTAGTAACACAATTTAGAGCAGAGCAGAGCTATTTTGACAAGATGAGGTTTTTGGGAATTGCATGGGGGAAGTCACTATGTAAAGCAGATCTGTGCCTTCAAAATGCAATTAAATCTGTAATAAATAAACAGAATAAATAAATCTTAAGCAATTGCATGTAGTGATTTGGCAGTGTACCTGGGATGAAAATAGCTCATTTTAGCATCTGCTTCTATCCCACTAATTCTGAAAGTTTTTGGTTGATTGCTTTCAAAAGTTTCTGTTCCCCAAACACTGGTTTAAACAAGTTATGGATATCTTCTGAAAGGGTGCCATTCAACTTATTCTCTTTACTTCCCATGGAAACTATTGACTTTGATAACTTAATACTGCTGTGTTTTGATTTTTTCATGTCGATGAAGTTCAAAACTCTATCTCACAGAGTATTTGAAAGACTGCTTTCAGTGAAGGTGTTCACTGTCAGACATTTGTACTCGCAGAAGTTCTAGGATTATTGGTCTCAGAACTGTTTTACTTTCATAGTAATTACTACAGAGAAGTAGATACATACGATCAGTCTAGAGTGCCAGGTATAAATATTTTAATATTATAAATATAAATTTATATAGATATATACAAAGAGTAGGGACATATCCATCTCAACCCTTCTTACCATCTGTCTTCAAATAAAATTCTATTGAAGTTAATTTTAATACCATATTTATAGCTTATACTCCTAAAGCAACACATTCAAAATCTGACTAATAAATCATAGAGTGGCTTGCTGTGGAAGTGAATGTTGATCTAGGTTTATCCCTCCTGCCACAGGAAGGGATGTCTTTCATTAGATCAGGTTGTTCAAAGCCCTGTCCAACCAGGCCTTGAACACTTCCAGGGATAGGGTATCTACAGCTTCTCTGAGCACCCTGTTCCAGTGCCTCACCACTCTCACAGTGAAGTATTTCTTCCTGTTATCTAATCTAAATCTCTCCTCTCCCTCCTTTTCCTAACACTATGTTCCCATGTAAAATGTCAGTCTTCCTCTTTTTTTATAAGCTCCCTTCAAGTACTGAAAAGGCTGCAATTAGGTCTTTTTTCTCTCCTCCAGCCTGAAAAGCCCCAACTCTCTCAGCCCATCTTCAAAGGAGGGATGCTCCATCCCTCTGATTATCTTCATGCCCTCCTCTGGACTTGCTCCAATAGAGCCATGTCCTCTCTGTGCTGAGGACCCCAGAACCTGATGCAGTACTCCAGGTGGGGTCTCACCAGAGTGGAGAATCCCCTCTCTCAACTTGCTGGCCACGCTGCTTTTGATGCAGCCCAAGATGCAGTTGGCCTTCTGGGCTGCAAGCACACACACACAGGCTGGTGCATGTCCAGTTTTTCATCTACCAGAACCCCCAAGCCCATCTCTGCAGGGCTGCTGCCAGTGACTTTTTCTCTCAGTCTATACCCGTGTCTGGGAGTGCCCTGACCCAGGTGCAGCACATTGCACTTGGACTTGTTGAATTTCATGAGATTCTTATAGACCCATTTCTCAAGTTTTCCCAGGTCCCTCTGGGTGGCATCCTGTCCTGCAATTGTATCAATTGCACTGCTCAACTTCAGGTCATCTGCAAACTTTCTGAGGGTGCTGCTTCCAAAACAGAACCCTGAGGGATGCCATTCATCACTGGTCTTTTTATCTATTTTGCATCTTATTTTCCTACTTTTAAATCTTTAACTTACCCCCAACACTATATTACCAATTATAATTTACTATTTACTTTCAGATTTATCATTGTGAACTTTTCTCTAATTAATTATTACCTCCCTTGTTCGAATTTCTTTGTCTTTTAATATAATTCTTTGCACAAGTTTGGAAAATAAGAAGTGGTCTCAGTATTTGTCATTCTTTATTTAGACAGGAATTAACTTCAGTAGAATAGCAAGTGGATAGAATGAGCTGTTTTCATCCAGCTGAAAGTTTAATATAGCGGAACACTACTGATTGTATTAACTTGACAAGGTTAGTAATTATATTTAGAGAAGGCATATTGTTTCTTTCTGCCATGCTGCCATAAAACAAAGGTTTGCTGATTGTTGTTGCAAAAATCGGGCCCTCTTTGTATTGTAATAGTCTAAAAATAAAAATGAAGTTCCTAGTGGAATCTGATACCCTCTGGGCAACCATTATGGTTTATAGCAACTGATGTCACATAGATTTCTGAAATCATGCCCGTGTGTTGAACACCCAGAGTTTTCAGGCTTTTTTCCATTTTAATCAAAACCAACTGTGTCATTATTCTGTTCCTTATCCCTTTTCCAACCAATATTTGGTTTCTGTTGCATGATTTATGAGTACCTGTTGTAGTCTTTTGTGTTGATAGTGTTTACCCATCTGGGCTGTCTTAATTTTAGTCCAGCATAATGTGTCTTTTGGCTGGTTTGCTCTGTGCTGTCGGTCTCTCTTTCCTGAAATCAAAATGTGCAAGGAATTTAACACCTGTGAAGTGATTCCAGAAGGAGGTAACATCAGTGAATCCATTACTTGCTCTTGTTGTTGCAATAAAGTAATGGTTAAGATCAAGAAAAAGCCCAAATACAATGATTTAAAAGTCAGTGGAAGTAATTTAAAGGAATCAGAATTCACTTCTTGTTTAACATAACTCAAAAAACAAAGCTCCTTTCTTTTCATGAAGCTAAACCTATTTTCTCTGTACATTTTTGTACTTTACTTTTTCAAGGGTGTCTTTCTGTTCTGTGAAAGTTCTATTTTGCTAGAAAATAGATGAAATTTTATATAAAGATGGAACGCAGGCTACATTACAAAAGAAGCTTTTCACAGAGACATGAATGCATTTTGAAGCAAAGACATGTAAACATATATGTATACATCTATATATCACTTAATTCACAAACTTAACACAGGCTCAAAAATGATAAGATAAATCATCCCTTCTTCTGTTTGCTTCCCATTGCACATCAGAAGTAATTCCTGATGATCCGGTGATGGATAGATATCATTTCCAATTGTTGGATGGCAGCTTTGTCTGTATGGGGTTTGTGTGGCCAGGTTTTGGTAGCGAGAGGTATGGGGGGGCTGCAGGGGGGGCTTCTGTGAGAAGCTGCCAGAAGCTTCTGCCATGTCTGACAGAGCCAGTGCCAGACTGCCCCAAGATGGACCTGCCGCTGACCAGGGCCAAGCCCATCAATGACCTGGGAGAAGCCTGTGCTGGAGCAGGCTCCTGGCAGGACCTGTGACCTGTGGAGAGAGAAACCCACTCTGCAGCAGGTTTGGTGGTAGAACTTGAGACCCCCACGGGAGACCCGCACTGTTCCTGAAGGACCACACCCAGTGGAAGGGACCCACACTGGAGCAGTTCACGGAGAACTGCAGCCTGTGCAAAGGACTCCTGATGGAGAAGTTAATGAAGGACTGTTTCCATGAGAGGGACCCCGTGCTGGAGCAGGGGAAGGAGACCTCTGAATGAGGAGAAAAGCAGCAGCAGAGACAACATAGGATGAACTGAACCCAGCCCCCATGCCATGTCCCCCTGTGCTGTTGAGGGAGAGGAGGAACTAGAATTTCAGAGTGAAATTCAGCCCATGGAGAATGGAGGGATGGGAAGAAAGTGTTTTAAGATTTGATTTGATTTGTCATTATCTTCCTCTGATTCAATTGGTAGTAAATGAAACTAATTTCCCCAAGTCAAGTCTGTTTTGCCCATGACAGTAATTGGTGATTGATCTCCCACTACCCTTACCTCGACCCACAAGCCTATTGTATTTTTTCTCCCCTGTCCAATTAAGGAGGGGAGTGATAGAGTGGCTTTGGTGAGCACCTGGTATCCAGCAAGGGTCAAACCACCACACGGTCTTACCTAGACCATAAGGTTTGTTTTCCCCACATTTGAAATCCTTGATAAATGAAAATGTACATATAAATAATATGAATTAGCTTACACTAAAAAGCTGAGATAAAGAAAACTTATATAAGCGCTTCCTTTATTCCTCAGCTGTCTTTCAGTTTAAATAGGTAGAGATGACTGACAGTGCAGGCTAACACCTAATGAAGAACAGACAACTCTTTCTGGGAGAAATTTAGCGTGGAATTTTTTTTTCTCCAAAGTACACCCAGCTGACATCTCTCCAATGGCTGAACAAGGAGTCTTGAATCTCTTTGCTTGGTGTTCTTGGACTATTTTTTTTTAGATAACCAACCTCTTTTTGTAAGCATTTTAATCTTTCTTTTTTAAAAATATCCTGTAGAAGCTTTACACATTCTACACATTTGTTTTACATATAAATGGGATGGAAATAGGAGAGGTCTATAGAACCTGTTGTGAGAGGACTCTCAGTATATTTTCATTTTGTCAGAGAAACAGTAAGTCTGTGCTAGTGACTTGCTTTTTTTTCATTGTAGTGTGGAAAAGATATAAGAATTTTTGAACCCGAAATTGCTTTCTTTGAGCAGTTGATTATAGTACATAGTACTTGTGTGTTGGTATATTTGCTCACTATGTTTGTTTTATTTCTGCATTATATAGATCTGTAAGTATGCTGTATTTTTTTGCCTTAATTGTCTAATTTTTTGCATCTTTGCTATCTTCTAATAGACATGTGTAGAAATATCTTCATGCTGATATGTTGTTTGTGTTTTTCATTTAAAATGCCATCTTATTTATAGAAAGTTAGACACCTGGGGGGAGCACTGCATATTTTTGGGGTTAACATGATTAAAAGTTTTGTTGTACACCTGAAGAAGCAGATAAAATGGTGACTAAAAAGACTTAAAAATATTCACGCTGTAGTAATCTGAATCTGATTGATGATGTGACCATGGTTGTTGATCTGAGTCTTTTCAAGAGGTTTATACAAATTTCAAATTATGCCATTCATATGAAAATATTACCTTTAAGATGACTTAATTTATATCAGATGTACATTACCAAATGATAAACATCTGGGATTATTTTGTTTTCAAAGTTAACAGGATGCATAAGCAAAATGTTTGAACATTTCTGACATGAAGTATTTTTTAAAAATGTAGTTCAATATTGTACATTAAATATCTTAAACATTAAGATGCGTGAACACTGTTCTGTGCTTTTATCGAGTGCTTTCAGTGTATGGAGAAATGAAAGCCTAATCCTATCATATTTATGGTTTATTCTCAAGAAATTAAGCAAGTAATCCAAAAAACAACTGGTAAAGTTAAGAAATGCAAGAAATTTGCAGTAGAAACATGTTGGTAAATGCAATGACTGGAACATATTTTGAAAATTGAATTATATTAGCATAAAGTACGGTAGGAACAGTGCATGCCTTCCGGTCAACTGTTCAAGGAAATAGAAATCTTCTTAAATTGTATTGAGAAATTAAATTGAGTCCCCTCTTCTGCACCCAGCAGTGTTTCTTGAGGATTTAGTACATGTCTTTAAATTTCTTGATTGCTTTGTCTTTTTCTGTTCAGGCCATGGAGCTTTTGAGCAGTAATCCTCCCTCCCGTTGTTGGTACATTTGTGGAGTGCGCGTTCTTTATCAATGTAGCACATAGAACAAGCCTTCATTAGTGGAGACCGTAAACGTTATGTGTGCTTTAAGCACCCTATAATTTCATTTATTGTGACTGGTTATTTCTAAATGGAGACCTGTTGAAAAGCATACTCTTTAATCTTATTGAATTGTATTAATAGCTCCCTGGCAGTGTTCCTTTCTGACTTCTACAAACAAGGTCAGTCCCTGTTTCATCTGTCCCATCTCTCTGTTTTGAAATTTTAAATTTGCTTTAAAGCAGAACACAATGTCATTTATCCTGTGAAAAATAACTGTAATATTTGTTGTTTGTAGTTTTTTTTTAGTGAGTGCAAACACAACCTTATCTTTCAACGTGACCCTTCTGCCAAGCACCTAAGTTGGTATTGAAGCATCACTATTTGGACATGATGTAGGATGGGATCTTTGTTTTCCAATTCCCTGTTTGTGGGCTCAGTGCATGAATGAATGAATGGCCAGAAGTCTCTGTGATGAGGCTTCGCTGTCACCTGAACCCTGTCATGCAGAGGTAGACCAAAGCCTTTCCTAGTTCTGGTAAAGCATCAGTGAAGCAGATACTGACTTTGCCCTAATTGAGATCTCTGTAATCAATGTTTGTATTATATATGCAAAGTGCCCTACTACAAAAATCACTTTTGATGTAATTTCTGTCTATACTGTTTGGATTATAGCACATCTTAATAGTGACATTACTCTCAATAGACTTTGGAGAAAAGACAATTAACTTTCTATGATGACATATCCAGTCAAGAAGTTTCTGAACCTTATTCATTACAGAGAACATGTTACGTTGAGAACATGACAGTAATATCTATCATTATATTGTGCTATCGCTTTTATATTGCTTGTATCTTTAATATTTGTACAAAACCTAAAGGATATAACATCTGCTCATATTTGCTGACTGGTCTTCCCATTGCTGCTGCCACAACATAGTTGTCTACGAATGATATTTTTATTTGCTTGTTCTCTATCCATTTCCTTCCAGCTTTTGGTGCATGACTGAATTAGTGTGTTGTAGTGATTGGTACTTATTTTGAGTTCACAGATCTGAAAAATATATTACTGTAGATTGTTTTGTTCTTGGTCTGCTGAACCTGTCTGGTTCCTGCTCAGAATGTAAGAGAAAGATTTTTTTTTTTCCCCTCACATTGCATTTACTTGTTCAGTGGATTAAGGGTTATTTATTGCACATTTCTTCTCTGATGACATTTTTTACCATTGCTAGAGATAGCCACAACTGTACTAGGTAAAAGTTTAAAAGGGGTGTGTGATTTTGTTAGTCTGTAAAATGAGTTGTAGCTATTGTACCTAAAGGTTTTGTGCTATACAAATATGCCAAATTAGAAAAAGAGAATTTGCTGTTCTTTAAGTAAATAGTTCCCACAAATTATAGGCTTAGACCATTTCTGTGTTTTAATGCTATTTAGAAGCTTGCTGATAACATCTAATATCTTTACTGAATTCTGAGAACTGCGCTATCTTTTCACAATACTTGCTCAATATTAGTAAATTTGTTTGAGAGCAGAGGTAACTCTCAATTAGTTCTCATCATTTGACTCTGACTTTTGACTGGCCTTGAGTACCTTCTGTCAATCAATGACAACATGGTGTCAGGTACAAGAAGCACAGTAGCAGAAAAGAAAGCAGTTTTTCACAAGAAAAACTGTTTTCTCTTTTATAATCAGTCCAGAGAAAATGTATTTTATGCATTTGTAGAGCTTTAGATTTCTGAATTATTTGGATGACCTAGCACATCTTACTCCTTAGGTTGAGTTGGCTGCCTGATGTTTGGTAGGAGGATATAAGGCAAGGAAGTGAAGACTGCCATTCTCTTCTGGGAAAAGAATAAGGAATACAAATAAATCTGATATTTGCAAGATAGGATTTAAAACTCAAAGTAAACCTCTGCTCTATTTATTTTGAAGGATCTAAGGATAGAATTGTTGTCTTCCCATATTCAGTTCAAAGCCAAGCATTGAAGACATTGGGCTTGTTTTTCTTGTGTTGTGAATTCAGCTGACATTTTTATGTTTCTTACAACAAAACATTTTTTGGCTTTAATGATTAATTCAAATACAGTGTTGAAGGTAGTATTTCCTTATGAGTAAATAAGTAATAGACTATGGACAAAAATGAAAATGCCTTGTTTTCTTTTATAATGAGAACTGAGCATGTCATGTATCTGCAAGAAAAGGAATAGAGCTTTCTGCCCTACACAGCACGTAAGGACTGTTCACCATGAAGTATCAGAAATTAATTTCAAGTAGAGCCTACAGCTTGCAAAGCAAAAGCAGATTCAGAAGTGGTAAGACTTAGATGGCAGTATTTCTGAAATTAGAGTGATTTTTCCTTCATCTTTCACTGAGGTATTTACAAGCTTATGAATGCAAATACTGGACATCAAGGGTTCACTGAAGAGAATAAAACTGTAGATGAATGTATTGGAAGTAGGTATGAAATTTGGCTGAAATTTTTCCAAACAGATATCTTAATGGGCAACAAGGGCACTTCATTGCAATTATGGTCATCCACTGACACTTTGAGTAATCAACCCTAATATTTAGCTAGTCAGTTATGGATATAAAACAACACCATGGCATCTAAATGATCAAACATGAAAGTGAGAAAACATGAAAGTGAGCTCACAGAAAATCAATGGTCAAAGATGCTGTTGATGCATAGGGTACTATGCAAGCAATAAAGCTTTTACTTCTGAATTTTTAATTTGTTTTTTAAAGTAACTTATTAGGCTGACCGGGCTAAATCTAGACAGTGCCTTGTTAACTGCAAAAAAGCTCTTTCTGTTTAGATGATGCTTCTGGGAAGCTCCACACTTCTGTTATGTGTTTTCACACCCCCTTAACTTTTTAACTGTGAAATACTGAATACTGAGATGAAGCAGAAAGTAAGGACAGGAATGCCATTTCAACAACTATAGAAGATGTGAAGCTAAAGTACCTACAATACCTACAATGTTTTTCTTATTTTTTAAATGGAAAACTAACAGTAAACACAGGTAAACTCTTCTAGGTGGTGCATGGAAAATAAATACAGTGGCAAATGCAGCTGTTTAAAGAATGGGATGTAGCTGCCTTCATAGTCTTGTCCATGCTAGATTAGGAAGTGGCTTTCCTTGGAGAAGAGGATTAAGAATGTATCTTCTCAAAATGAAAACTAGACACAGACTTCTTTCTTACAAGAAGAAAAAGCTGCATTGGGTGTACAACCTCCTCCTCATTGCTCTGGAGTTAAAGCTTTGAGCAAAGCTATAATACCATATATTTTTATGCCAGATTTCTAATAAAAACTGTGGTAAAGCTGCCATTATTTTACTGTAATTTGATTAAGGCAATATGAGTTTCTCATTACTTAACATATATTTATGTAATGTTAATTTTGTCACAGGGATTTTATGAGTATCTCTCAGTTACAAAGAAAAATAAAATCTGGAGTAAAGAATCTAAATTTTTTCAAATCTGGAATGTAACTAGTGTGTTTGACAAAGAATGTAATATAATGGAACTCTAGTCCAAACAAGATGTCTATATATTGTAAAATTGATTACAAACTCTTGGGATAATTTCTCATTGACATATTCTTATTACATTGCATTACTTGCTCTTCTGGGCCTGTGATAACAAAATGACCTTAGGCATCTAATAATTTTTAGTAGTTAAAAGTGAAGTTGTGAAGTTATTCCTGATTTTGCTCATGATATCAAAAGTAGTTCTGCAGGTGTATTTGACAGGGAGGGGAGAAAAGACTTAGTATTTTGCTTTCTATTGTCTTTTTTTTCTCCTTACAAATAATTTGTGGTCAGCGGGACCCAGCAAGGAGTCGTCTTTTCCTCCAGATGGTTGTGACATTTGAGTAAACCTTGGAGGATTAAAGGCACTCTAGTGAGCACTCACTGTAAACTCCTGATGCGACATGACAGTCCTAATCTGGGTTCTGGGCTGATTAGATGGTAGGAACGCAAAGTGGGGGAAAAAATCCAACTGCAAAAAAAACATTTACACTGAAAGACACTATAAAAAACCCTGTATCCTAAGTTTAGACTATAGATTCAGTACATGTACAAACTTATGCAAGTTAACTTTTCAAGTATAATAATTTAGTAAGTGTCTGTAAAATAACTTCAGTTGCTGTAAAGCTTTTCTGTGTGTGACTGAATGAGCACAGCTTGATGCAAAAGCCTTTTCTGTATATTAAAGGGAGTTTGCAAACAATCCAAATGGTTAAACGATGGTAGAAAGTACAGAAATTGATCTGAATGAGACTCTGAAATCTGATTATGCATCATCACCATCTGCTGTAATAGGATAATAGAAGGGTAGAGAAAGATAATATTCCACCTTTATTTGGAAAAATGGAAAAACTTCATTATATTACATTTTTTATGCAAGGAGAACTTGTCTGCATAATGGGAAACTTAATCAGAAATTATGCTCTTTATTAATATAATTCTAAAGATCTAAGACATATTTGATGTATTATTATTTTGACTTTATTAAAATAAGGAAACAGCTGCTAAAATTACTTGATTTTTTTTTCCCCGTCCTGAATTTTTAAAAACTGGTATGGCAACAGGTGTTGTATTCAGCATTACACATCTTAATTTATTTGTTTTGGCTGAATTAATGTTAAATTGTACTGCTCAACACCTCCTGGTACAAGAACAATGCTTTGAGGATGGCTTGTAAATGTACCTACTTATCTATAGATTATTTTTACTTCACAGCAGTTGAGTAATTTGCTACTCTTCCAAGTCTATTAGTCCACTATTTTATTTTCAAAGGTGAATATGAGATAGCTTTAGTTTTACAATCTCTACCTTCACAATGTTTTTTTTTCCCACCAAAGTATTTTAGTGCTGTAGATAGAGGTATCACAAAAATATCTGCTGAAAATGGGGCACGTACTTGATGATTTATTCTTGGAAATGTAATTCTACTGACATTCTAGGAAATAAACTAGGGTGTTTAGTGCCAAATGGCATGTACCAAACATATTGTGAATTTTCAGTTATTTGTTTGGTGTTGCAAGGTTTTGTGTTTCTGCAAAGCTCAGAACCCCCTTAATTATGGTTGTTTATTTGCTGAAAAGAACATCAGTTGCACTGAAGCTGTGAGAGTTCAAAGGAAGTCCAGACAGATTAATTTATTTAATGAAATCTTCTAAATTATTTCTGTACATACTGAATTTCCTTTACAAACACTTTTAATTAAAACATCAGGCTTCTTTTTAAAAAGAAAGAGACAAGCTTTAAGGCTTATGCAAATGGATCATAAATGCTAATGGCAGAAAAGTGTACAATTTCATTTCTAGTTGCCCTACATAACACAAATCATTTGGATGCAGTGTTCAAAAGAAAATGCTTTTTTAGCAGTTTCATTAAAAACATGGCTGTAAGAAATAATAATAAAAAATATTTCACCATATTCTTATTTTTTCTACCTGTCTTGCAATTTGAAGTCTAAAGTAGCTGAGTCTGAGTAGCTATCTGGCATCCAAGTTGTGTCTCTTCAGAACCACCCCTCAGATGTGCGGGCTGGAATTCTTAGGGTTTGAGAAAACCCTCTGTAAGCATGAGATAAGAATGGGAAAAAGACCAAGCTTGACCTACCTTAAACTATCCCAGCAAGGATCTAAATTATAGGTTCAACTGGTTACGAGTTGTGAGTGACTAGCAATCTCACAACACCTTGTTATCTTTGCTGTATGTCAGGACTGTGCCTAGACCAGAACGACAAATATATTAGAAATATCCCAGCACAACGTTTAGTGCTTTAAGCAAAGGTTCTTAATCCTTTTACTATATTCTGCAAAAATTGGAGTTAAAGCGATGCCAAAAATTAGTCAGTCTGCCCAGCCCTCTGCTCACCCAATTTACAGGTTTGTTTTTATTTTATTTCTTATCCTATTTAATGTAGCCTGTATTTATAGCCACTGGTGGTGGGAATACAATGGTGTTGCTGCAGGCTTCCCTTTAATGGATCCTTGCCAAAGATAGCCATTGTTCCCATTGCTTGAGGTTGCTCAACTGTGCAAGGTTGCTTGGAAACCCTCTACTGAGTAAAACCTTCCAATCATTTTCCTTTACCTCCCAAGTCATACCAGTTGAGTGCTAAGGGATTCAGAGGAGGATCACAGTCAATGTGGTTGCTTTTTGTGACCTTTTTGATGCTAAACCAATGACCTCTTAAATGCAGCATTGTAGCATGCACGACTATCTGGCTAAAAAACAAACATTGCACCAGCCAAGAGATAATTTCATCGGATGCCCACAAAAGCAGTTACCTGATGATTTAAAAAATCCTGGACTAAGGAAAAGGCCTAACTAGTTGTTAGGTTCTGCTTTAGGTTAAACCATTGAGAAACACGTTACCTTTAAATTATGCTGTGCTGGTTCATCTCACATGCCATGTGATCAATTCTAAACAAACCTGATGCGCTATATGCCTGGGTTTTCCCTAATATGCACTTCCTTTTATCATACTATTTCCTTTTCTCACATTGCAGAAATCAATTGTATTTGATACAGCATTTCAGAGTGAATCAGTCATTATTAGCTTGAGCAAGCTGGTGAACAGGATAAATCAAATCCCATGCTTATTTATATCATTTAGCTTGATCCACGAATAAGTGACCTAAACAATCTTGCTTCTTTGTCTATTGAGCATCTAGTATGCTAAATCTTTTCAGTTGGTTTATAAACCATGTTATTTATGCATATGAGAAATGCTGAGGCATGGATGCCTTCTTGGTAATAGATATTTCCTTAATACAAAGAATACAAACAGTCTGCTGTAATATTATGTGAAACATTGGCTGGTATTGTATTTTCTGGCTGGGGAATTGAATATTGCCATCACTGTTCTCCAAGTAGCATGAGCTAAAGACCTGTGGGGAAAAAAAAGGGTTGCTACATGATAATTTAATCTGCTTTCTATTCTGATAGTTTTCAGTTCTCTCTCTGAAGAGAGAGAGATTAAAATTAAAAAATTAAAATTATTTATGATGATGATTAAAACTATTATTTTGAGATAATTTAAGTATTACCTTATACATTGTCCTGTGTATTGGGATGTCTCTGCTGAATTGGCTCCGTGAGGTTTCTTGAGTAATGTCGTGCTGGCACAGACCCCAGGATATTTGGTTTCTTTGGAATGTATTTGCCCTGTGCCTTTCTCTTTTTCCTGACACCCAGCCTTCTCCATTTCTCTTAAGGCTAAACTTTTACTGCTGTAACTGACAAATGTGTATTCGTTATACATCCTTTAATACTTTATAAACACGGCCTGATGCTGTTCATTGAGTTCTGAAGTTATAAAAAAATGAATGAATAATACTAGAAGGATTGGCACTAAAGGATAAATTACATGGCCTGTCTCTTTTCATCTGCACCCAAATTTTTTAATTAGTTCACAGAACCAAAGCGATCGTGTCTTTTCCCAAAAGGTTTTAGGCCAGTTGTAAACTTAAGATAGCAAGTTGGACTGAAATAAGAGTCCTCCAGGATATGAAGGAGAGCAGAGTGGCTCTGAGACTTCCTAGTCTGGTTATAAGTGCTGTGTGAAATGAAAGAGAGAACTAGATTGAGGGTGTGCTTGTTTCTTTCCATCTTACTTGATAGAATAAGGGTTGTGTGTTCGGCTTGTTAACCCCCAAGTTTACATAGTCACATGGAAATCTTAATCATATATAAGCCAATAACTATATAATAGAAACAGAAACATTTAAAAAATGGTAGAATCATTCAAAAAAAGATACATCACAGCTACCTGTCCCTCTATCGTCATGGTGGAAACTGTCTGGCAATTCCTCATTGGTGCAATTCAATAAGACATGTGGGGGCCCTTAAGCAGAGCAGATTCAGTCTTGCTACAGAATAAGATTCATGGCTGTTATATCAAATACTTCTAAGTTCTCAAATCAAAAGCCTGTCTTATAAGAACATCTTTTGTGTCAGTAAGAATCCCAAAGTGATTTTGTTATCTACTGCCTGTGATAGTGCCCAGAGCATAGCTTCAGGTTACTGAATAACCAGCAATTTCTGTAAATGTGTATGGATAAAATGCCATTCTAGTTTTTTGGGGTTGTCTTCTTTTTTTTTCCTAGTGTAATTCTGCTGACTTTGAGTGTAGATTTTAATGTTTTCAGTCTATAACTGTAGTAGCAGCGTAGTATTTTGTTTTGCTAGAGATAAAACCTCACTTACAGAATCTTTACTCAAGTCTTTTAACTGGTCTTTCAGGCACTGTGAAACTGATAACTTAATCAGTGTAGTATAGCAGACTGTCAGTATAGCAGGTTGTGCTCAGCTGGAAAGAGTAACATAAAATTTGAGACCTCTGTTCTTGAGTTGTGCCTGTTAGAATCTTAAGATTAAAATAATCTTAAAATCCAGAAAGATTTTCTCTCTGATTGTTCTGTATATTTATAAGATGTAGCCATATTTACTTCTGTATCTAAATTAACTTTTAAATATTTTTTTCCTGCTTTAGTTGGACAAGAGTTTCAGTGTTGGAAAACACAGTTTCACTGTGAGCAAACTTGGAAGGTTTCTATCACTACCGCTGCAAGAACCCACAGGTGCTAAATGCAGTCTAATACAGAAAATATTCAACAGTGGTTCTAGCCCATGAACCATCATGGAGCAGCTGAGCTAAATGGGTGGAAATCCACTCCATACTGGGAATTAGGGACTTACTCTTGAGGGGAAAGGAGAAATCTACACATGAATTGTAGACCTAGCCGGGCTTACTGGGAGTGAGAAGCAGAGCTTCAAGCACCACGTGGAAGCTCCATTTACTGCTTTGGAGGCTGCGCAGAGAACTGCAGTGACTATAGTATAGTGCAAAGACTGTAGTATAATCCTATCAGTCCAACAGGATTAGTTGTTCAACAGAGGTACAGAGGTTGGACCTTGAAAATAGAAAATTTAGTGGAGAATTGGCAAGAAATTTTGAAAGATAGTCAAGGAGCAGTGTAATGCTCACACTAGTCAAGGGAGATAATGCTGTAATGTAAAACTACACAGAAGAGGTGAAACTAAGAAAGGAAAAATAATTGATGCAGAGGATTATATGATTCAACAAGGAAACTATTGAATAATTCTTGATCTCAAAGCATAGCTAAATATGACTTTATATATGAGGGAGTTGAGAGATATTTCTGGAAAATCAGAAATAGCAAACATCTCTAGCAGAAGATAAAAAAGGAGATAGAGATTATTGTTTTGAAAAACAGTTTAGGATTAGTTTTTTGGGGTTTGTTTTTTTTTTTTGTTTTGAAGAGTATTCAGTAGATTTATCGTGTATTAAAGCTACTTCTGTTAAAATGGAATTTTTTTACAAACATTTGTTGTTTAAATACCATTTTGTTTAAGAGTCTTTGGAAAGCTCAGTGTAAGAATACTGTTAAATTTTTTTTTCCAATAACTTTTTCTATTTTAATGTTTGTTTTTCTCTTTAGCTTTTCTTAGGGTTTGTTGAGGCTTTTTTTCCCGAAAAGTAGTTTGTGACAAGAGTTGAGCTATCCACCTGATTCTTCACAAAACCACCTTACTTTAAGAATAAATTCAGTACAGGAAACTAATCATGTATATTTGTATAAACCCAGCTAAAGTGATATTCCATATCAAAATGGCTTATCTCTCCTCCAGAGTCACTGAAAGTATTATAGACTATATACATACATAAAGTATTTTTGCTTAGGAAAATTTATTCTTGAGTGAGCAAGCAAGAACTCAAGGAGGGGGAGAAGATCCCAAGATCTTTAATCAATCTGACCCTTTGTATATTTTGTCATTCTTGAACTAATTGTCAGGATCCATCTCTATTAACTACTAAAAGAATATCTGGGAGAACTTGATAGTATAAGTACCTAAGACTAAGACATTCACAACTGAGGACTTCACCCCGGAGTTTAGTGATGCCCCAGGTGAGAGGAGGAGAACATTCCTTGTGCATCTACCAGAAGGGTGAGATGGTGCACTGAGAAGAGGGTACACCTGATAGGAATGATACAGGAGAAGAGGTGACAAGGGCATTTATATATTAGAGCGTAGGAGAACAGAGTGAAAGAGTATGAGACAGTATGAGAGTATGAGAATGACTTACTATCATTCACAAAGAATGACAGTATGGGTAAGAGAAAGGGTATTAATGAACTAGGGATTAGAAAAAGGAGGTTTTATAGCAAACCGCTGAGTGCTGGGGGAAGAAGAACCATCTTTTATTGGGAATTGAGTCACTTACTGTGATTTCTCAAAAGGAGACTGTAGTTTTGAGTGCCCAGACTCATTTGAACACTGAATGTTACTTCGTGTCATTGCTTTGTATGCATCCATGTAAACACATGAGAATAAATGTGGCTGTACGGCCAGCCACTGGAATGCCCTCAGCAGTTCTGCCAGGCCGGCTGCTTGGGGGGGCACGTGAGCCTGGATGAAAAGAGCCCGGGGTCTGTGTGCTACGCCCTGGCCACAGCAGGAACACACACAAAAGCGGTGGAGGATGCAGCTTCCCCACTTGAAGGGGCTTCCCCCAGGCTGGTGGTGAGGCGTGCCGGCAGAGACAAAGGAGGAGAGAGGCGCCCTGCTGCTTGGGTTCCAGAGAGTTTAACCTTCTGAAAATGCAGAAGCAGCAAGATGTGGAAGAGAGGAAGTACGGGCATTTTTATACTGGGACAAAGGGAGGCGGAGTGCGGGGCATAATCCAATAGGGAAAGGGAACATGGGAGGGGTCAACAGGGGAACAGCCAATGGGAATAGAACAGAGGAGGGATTACAGACAACCAATGGGACACTGAGGAAAGGGGAACATTCCAGAACACAATGCATATGGAACAGGGGTAATACATAAACATAGACTCATACATAAAAATGGAAGGACAATAGGGCTGCAGGGGGCTGTGAGGACTCGCTATAGCTGGGAGATGGATTTTAGGAGTTTTGCACTGCTACAAATAAAAGCAGCACACTCTGTAAAAACTCAGATAAAATCTCTCTTTTTACCTTGATTTGTGGCAAATCAAGTGCATTTGCAGCAATCAAGTCTTGTTTGCGAGATTAAACAGTATTTTAAGGTGCCGGTTTTTCAGTCACAACTTCGTCATTACCCTAAAAATATCTTGGCATTGGGTGATTGTTTTCAGCTATGATCTCATACGCCTTAGGTCTTTTATTTTAAAAACTTCTAGAATTCTCATGGTAATGTGTGGTATATTATATGGTTATATATATATGTGTGTTCCTGAGTTTCCTTAAGAAATTCCTGTCATAAGGGTTCTTTAGCTCTCTGGCATTAGGTCTTAAGTGACATACAGTCCCTAGATGAATTTACTTTTGTTGTCAAATACAACCTCTGAGTAGTACTGTATCTAATTATACAAGCCAGCTTTGTTTCCCATCATCTGTCAAAGAAAGTTTTAACAATGTGCACGGAGGCTTCAATGCCACTTTATTAACACTTGTGAAATTCTCATGTAGTATGAGCTTCATGGCATCCATAGACAAGCTCAGAGTCCAGCAGGAGTGTGTATGTAATGCTCTTAGGCTGGGGAAGTACAAGTAGATATGAGCAGCTTTAAGTCCTGAACTTCTGCAAGGATTGGAACAAGCATCAGGGTCAGTAGGAGTCTATCATTTTAGTAAATGTCCTGTTGCATTGACGCCTTATTCCAAAGTCTTAATTCCATTTATTCCAGCAGGATTACCTAAGCATGCCAAAGTATAACACAGAACAACCGCAACAACAAAAAGTAAAATTGGTCAAGAATAAATACAGCAATACTTTGAACAAAATATTTAATAATTTTCTTATGTAGCAGAAAAAATCTGCTCAAAACAAATTCAATATACTTTTGTAAATGAGTAATCAGTGATTTCACTTCCATTTACCAAAAAACCCCAAGTTAATTTTTTTGCCCATTGGAAAGGAAAACCTGAAATATTTTATTCACTGAAAATAGAGGATTGCAGTTACTGCATTTTTTTTCTTCCCATACATATATATATCCTTGAAAATACCTGATGTTGTCAAGGGAAAGGAGAATTTACCTCTGCTGTTCTTTGCTATTGAATTTATTAGTGGACTTGACCTACACTACTGGTTTGAATTCTAAATAGATTCCTCTCACATCCTTGCAAGATAGAATCGGATTAGTAGGAGCACTGTGGGGGGAAAAAATGACATATAAAAGTATCAAACTATCACAAAAAAAAGGAGAAAGTATGGATTTCATTTCAGAAGTAAAATCTTGTAAATCACAGACTACTCATTATGAATTTGAAAGAAAAATGAGTCACTCTGCACCCAAAAGCATATAGATTCTGAATTGTTACTGGAGAAGAGGTGTTTAAAGGAAGGCGGTAATAACTACATAGTTACGAATGAAGTTGCATTAATGCTCTGTTTTTAAAATACAACTGCAGTTAAAGATTCATTGTGTGCCAAATTAAAAGGTTCTTTTTTAACTGGAGTAGTAGATGTTGAAGGCCAGATCAAAGAATTGTCATTAAGTATAACTGTATTCAGAGACCAGAATTTTATGAAGTGATTCCTGCGTTAAACTGTATTTTATACTTAACTGAGATAAAACAGTAGAAATGGGCCAAGATAAGAGTTTTCAATTAGCCGCCTTGTCTTTTTGTCCAAACGAAGAGAAAAGCCAGTGTGTGCTTTTAGGGCTGAAAAGTGGTAGTTAAATGTGCACCACCCCTTGAAACTGTTTCTGCTCTCTAAGCCTCCATTGTCTGAAACAGTGGGAAGCAAAATTCTCAGTAATCAAAAGATGTAAGGAGGAAAAAAATCTGCATTAATACAGATTCCAAATAGCAGTGAATAAAAACTGAGACACAGATTTTGCTCTTGGATTTGGCCTCCATTAGTTGGAGCCTATTTGAATTTTTTAATGTCATACTTCTGTTTTTATTGTAAGCTTTGGTACAGTGAGGAAGCTTTCTGATGGAGAGTATTGCAAGTACTGCACATTTGTTGGGAAAAATGTGTGCATATGAATGTAAAATGCATATGAATGTAAAACAACTGGGAAAATGGTTATTATGGACAATAAAATGAAGGGAAACTTTGTGGATAGCTCTTTCTTAGATGTCATATACAATTTTGAAATGTCCTGCTTAAAAATAAAAGGAAATCTTTGGGATTAAGTTTTTTACTAAGTGAGAGAGAAATAATGGAGAACTATTAGCTGTACAGACTAAACAATGAGGAGGCTATAAAACAGAATCCAATATGTGTGGTAATTTTTTTCTAATGTAAAACACTTGCATAATGTATAGCATACTTTGTTGGTTTAAAAAATGGAAGAAATATTTAACCTACCAGTCTGTACACAGAAAATGCAGAAAGAATTGGGGTCATATATATATATCATAATTTCTTTAGATTTTACACTAGAAAAGAAAGTAAAATTGGAAGAATTTGTGTCTGCTTCTCTTAATTTTGCTCTGTTTTTCTCTTGAGTTTTAGTTGTGTCCCAGAGTGATGAGTAAAACTGGGGCCACCTGTGTTCCACTGGGCCTTTTTTAGTTTCTGTAACTTAGTTATACAACACGCAAGTATTCCTACCAGAGTTACTTGGGAAAGCTGTTGTGAGTTAATAAATATTCAATAAATGAAATAAAAAACAACTATTCTTTTAGGTGGCAAGGAAAGCCCTACAAAAATGGCTGTTCTATGGTGGAAAACAGCGATGTTTTGTGAAGAAACTTGTTCAGTGGCATATAAAAGATGCAGGGTGTTTTAAAAATTAGGTTAAACTGTTTGTTGTTTTACTGACCTGATTCTTTTGCTTTTATGTTGCCAAGGCTGTAATGTGAAGCTTCTCAGCCTCCGTAACTTACCAAAGGCATATTCCATTCCACAGACTGCCATGCCCAGAGTAAAAAGTGGGGGAGTTGCCAGGAAGGGAGCCAATCACTGCTCGGGGACAGGCTGGGCATCAGTCAGTGGGTGGTGAGCAATTGTAGTGTGCAGCAGTTATTTTGCTTTAGTGTTATTCCTCCCTCTCTCTACTTTCCATTACATGTATTATAATTGCTATTATTATCGTTAGTATAGTTTACTTAGTTTCAGTTATTAAGCTGTTCTTATCTCGACCCGCGAGTTTTCCTTCCCTGTTCTCCCCCTGGGGGAGGGCTGAGGGGGAATGAACAAGCAGCTGTGTGGTACTTACTTGCCAGCTGGGGTTAAACCTCAACACTTTTGATTTGGTTTTGGATGATGTTGGGTAGAAGAAGCTGGCTGGTTCTGAATGCTGTTGGACTGGACAGTTAGCACTCAAAGGATTCCTGCTATGTCATGTGGCAGTTTGTGTTTCCTGGCTATGTGAGCTTCAAGTCAGTGCAGGAAAAGGCTTTCCTCGGCGCTCTGTGGGATGGGTTTTAGGCTTCTCCTGCCCAACACAGTGAGGAAATAGCTTTCTCATCTCCCAAAGTGTCCATGGAAAAGGTAGTCTACTATGAAATCGCACAAGAAAAGGAAGAACTTGGTCTACTTCCAGGAAGTTTGATGACCTATATAAGAATTCATATAGGATCACACATTTATTGAAAAGTTAAGTTTATGTAAATAAAAATTGTTGAAAAGATTTTTTAGTAATCTGAAAGAGAAACCTTTTTCTTGAGAAAAAAGGAGGAGGAGTCATGTGTGTTTAATTTTTCTGTGAGGAACAATAAGTCAACTGCATGAATGTCTTTTGCTCTACTTTTTTTGCAGGGTGGTTCTATACCCTGGGCATAATTTTCAAATGAAAGAAAGAAGCTCAAGGAGTCAGGTAGTGTTACTCCATCACAAACATGGAGAGGGAGAGGTGAGGAAGAGTCAAAGGTAGAAAAAAAGACAATAACACATCTTTATATTTTATTAGGCACTGCGTATTTATTTGTATGGAAAGTTTTGCATTACACGGGATGTTGTATCTCCTGTGAAAGTAATGAGGGAAGTATCACTGATACTTATATGAGCTGGAGTTGAGTTTAAGCAAAAAATTATGTAGGACTGCCTCCCTCTGCTCTTGAAATCTTTCAAGGTTTTATATTTTTGTATTTCAGTAAATTTCAGTGTGTTGTTTTTCTTTTCATATAGGATACAATCAATAAACACCTCTTCAGAGATTTCTAGGGCATTTAAAAATTTTCTATCTCCTTCTAAGATTTGACTACTGCTAAAACAGTTGTGAAAACTGGTTGCATTAAGACATAAATTTATTTATAAGTTATAAATTATAGCAATAAATACCCATGAGCCTAAATGGGTTAAACATATTAGAATTCAGTAGGATTAGTGCAATGAGAATTTGAATATTTAAGGAGCTTCTCTATCTGCAGGTTATAAACAAGAACTTCTGGTCATTAATGCCCTCTGTATGTATATCCTTTCATTTACCCTTAAAAGTATATACAAACTTCTCTTTAGCCCATATAAGTGGTAGGTAACAACTGATATATATGTTTTGGTTCAGTTTTTTTGTTCTTAACACTCTTCTATAGTTGAATACTATTCTCTTTGTTTCTGTATATGCAGGGCCCTGAACAGATCTGGGAGCTGATAAAGTTAGTGGTCCTGAAGTGAGATTGCATTAAGACCCACAGATGTCACAGTCCTATTGAAATCAAATAAAAATTTCCATAACTAAGTGTTGTTGTACTTTAGATGTTGCAACTGAATTTAATTGCTGGACTGGAAAGACAAGCTCCCATGAAGCCTAAGGACCAGAGCTGTTCTCTGCTACAAAGACATCTGAATTAGAGCTATTCATCTAAGCTCCCTTTAAATCAATTGGGAGAAAAAGGAGTCAAAGGTATACATGAATAATGGGTATAATTTCTCTGATGCTGATAAAATCTGAAATTGCTTTGATCATTTGCATCCCATAAATTTTTGTTGCTCTCTGACTATAAAAGAAACATAGATTAGTTTCCCTGTAGAAGTGCACATATTCACTGGAAGCTCAGTGAGCTACCTTTGCTGCTCCCTTGTTTTCATAACTAAATATTATTTTGAACTCAGATGTCCTATTTCCCTCTATAAATATTTGTGGTTAGTTTTGTTGGGGTTTTGGGTTTTTTTTTTCTGATCTAAAGTGCAAGTCTTCAGATTTTCTTAGTTTTAATATAAACTTGATTCTTTTAATTTTTTTTTTCTTTGGAATTTATAAAAAGTACATGGTCTTACAACTTCCTTGTTTTGCTTCCTGAAGAGAATGAAAGCAGTTTTAGAAAAAGAAGGTTTACAGATGAATCTGTATTGAGTGCAGAAAATTAGAGTCCACCTAAGAGGAGAACAAGAGGGATGATATATACTTGTTGATGTCATGGTAAAAATACCATCTAGTATAGCAAACACAAAGGGTTCACTGGAGCATTCAGGTATAAAGAGCTAGTCTGAATGGCTGTTGGAGGACTAAGTACTGCTGCCTCTGGGATATTTAATACATGCCTTACATTTTCTCATTTCAGCAGTTCATATGAGCTATATCTAACCCCAGGGTTTAGAGAGGGGAGGTTCATTCTAACTATCAAGTTTGAAGATTAACAGTCTTTTGAATTAGTGGATATCCTGAATGCCTTTGCCCTTTATATGAGGTGTTTTTATTGCTCCATAGTTAAAGTTCCACTTGGTTGCATAAGTGATTAATTTACTTAATCAGCTCTTACTTCTCTGCTCTGTACATTGTGCCAACAAAATCCAGTTTTCTTTAACCCTGGAGTTGTTTGTGTTCCATTTCATGGCCATTGTATGTTGATTTTTCTTATTAACGTTTTCAAAACCTTTTTTTCTTTTTTTTTTTTTTTTTTTTTTTTTGTTAAGGGGTTTATACCTGTTAACTAGCAACCCCTTTACCAGCAATTCTGGAGAGGGAGGAGTGTTTAGGAATGGTGACTTACTTTTTGTTGCATCTTCGCCTACTCATCTACGACCTGCTCAGCAGTGAATGGGTCGATGCTGGTGATAAAGAGCTTACAGAGACTAGACACATTCATTTCATCCTTTAGCTCTTAACACTGTAATGGGCCAGGAGGCTCTTTCATGGGAGCTTGCTCTGCAAGAGGTTTTGGCTGTTTCTGGTTTTGAAAACTGGTTTGGGGAGAAAACAAAGAGAGATGACGACTTTCCTTGCATCCCAGCACCTTTGTAAGTGAGCTTTCTGGCCTGGGAAAACTTAATGCTCATGATTCACAGAGGCCCAGAACAGAGTCAACAAAAGAGAAAGTAAGTGGCCTTCTGAACTTAAAATGACATCATATGTTTATTAATAATGACAATTCAGGAGCAAATAATCTTAAAAGTGTAAGAATCTGTGCTTTAAATGGTTACATATGATATTAGACAGTGGTCAGTGGCTGGTACTACCTACAAAATCCCAACTAAGAATGGCCTAATCTTGTTCATTTAACATCAAAAAATCAGCGATGATTTTCAACCTACTTTTCATTTCATTGATAACTGAGGATCATGGTAAGCCACAGCTGCTAAAAAAGGTATTTTTAATCTGCAAGTACAGATTACTTGTATCTATAAGTTTTTTAGTACTTTGCTGTGGAGCTCTAACTGTTGGATACATCATCAAACTTGGAAGTTGTAGCAAGCAAGCTAATTTTTAAAAGATAAATGGATTTTAACTTAAAATCAGGATTGTAAGTGGCACTTCTCCTTAGCATTAGGCACTTTGCGAACAAATCTGGAGGATTGTGTTAGAAATGAGTGTGAGATGAGAAGAGTGGTCCTTTTGGCTTTATAGTGTGTGAGGCTGTCTTTTAGGATACTAAAAAGAACATGGAAGACTTGGGGGTTTTTTAATAAAGGTACTTAAACTACTTATTAACTTCTTTCGTTCTGATGAAGAGTGAACAGGAGAAATAGAAAGGGCCTGATACATGAACCTTTCCTGCTATTAATTTGTGGTTCTTCATCCTATAGTTATCTCAAAGTCAATTTAAGTTAATTTATTTAATGGTATTTCAAAGAATGCTTAATTGTCTGAGGGTTGTCTGATCTTCATTTCGGTGTGGATCTGGCAGCCTTACAAAACATTATAACAATGTGATGAAATGTTTGGCAGAAGAGATAAGGTCTACCCGAAAAATATAATTTGAGGCTAAAAGCAATTTTTTAATCTGGAAAACCTTTCACCATAGGGGAAAAAAAAAAAAAAAAAGAGAAAAAAACCCCAGATCATTAGATTGTATGAATTGATGTAGCTCCAACAAAATCTATGAGGTGAAGGTAAGTCTTCCTATGGGACTTGAGTTTCTTGCCTGACCTGCGGGAAAAAACCCCACACATTTTCATCCGTGAAAATTCATTTTTTGCAATATTCGCAGAGCAATATTAGTTAATTGTTTAAAACATGAGTCCTTTCACCAAGCCTTTATGTTATCTGCAAACTCTATTGACAAAACATCCTCAAATTTAATAACATGTAAAGTGCCTCAGATAACCAAGAGGCCTCTTTAGCATCACAGTAACATGAGATGCAATTTTTTCCCTGCTTTATGCTTTGTTTTAGCTCTTCTCAGATCATCTACTAAGATCTTAAATACATTGTTTTTTTATTCATAAATGCTGTGGAGTGTTGGGAGACACTGGTAAACTGCTTTATGGGTGTGCAAAGGAGATCTGACAAAGAAATGAAAAAAAGAAGTATAGAAATTTTTTCTACAGTATTTCTCCATTACATAAGTCACTTTGACTTCTTTCAAAACCCATGATGTTGTTATTGCAGGGAAGAGGACAGAAGGAAAATAGAAATTCTTAACCAAAAGACCTTGTCGGGGTATAATTTTAGATGGGTTTTTTATCTTTTCTCCTGAAGGCATTCACATGTGCTGTGTAAACAGATACATCTCTCCTTGATGAAGGTTTTTAAAACTTGTAGTAACTTCTCTTCTCTATGAAAATGATACTTTTTTGTTCAAGAAAGCAATCTCCTTTTGGTCTCTAAAAAGAGTTCTTTTATGTACAGTCATTCATGTGTCAACCAGGAGCGTTTTACTCATCGTCTATCTGTAGCAATTCAGTTTGAAAATTGGAAACTTGATTCAAATGCATGTTTCTAAATAAAATAATGAAATTTTTCAATATGACTGTTATTTCCAACTCCAAATTCAGATATCTATTAGTTATAAATTTTTTTAAGCACTGAATACTTGCTGCTGACAGAAGAATTTGATGGTACTATGAAAAAAAGCCATCAAGCTGCTTACATTTAGGCACCTATAAATATGCTGATGGACATGCATAAAAAAATCTTTCACTGCTATAAGCTAAATTTCCATATTAATAAAGATAAAGGGTTAAGATTTTTGTAGAGCTTTTGAGTTTAAATCAGAGACAGTCAATATAATCATAGTTAAGATAAAGCATTGCTAATGTATTGTAATACATATTCACAAAAACCAGATTGTAATTATTAGATGCTTTTGCATATTTACAGGAAGTGATATTTTTTCTGGCATTTTATGCCAAGTGAGTTATTTCACTACTTGCATCTTATTTCTCATGTCACGTCTTGTATGACCTCATTCATTGCATGCACATGCTCAACACAACTCACAATCAAGTAGTATAGATGCAAGAATTTGTGTTTACCAATATGCTCACACTGGCTGGCTGTGAATGTACTACAGACACATTTATATGGTTGCTTAATGCCATTGGTCATTCCAAAATGTATGGTTTTTTCTGTGGATGTTCCATTTTCAGGGTATCAGCTTGTAGGGAGAACACTTACTCTTGGAAAATCAGAAAAAAACTGACTGCTTTTTCCATTACACTTTTTGCTTTAAAAAGCAGTCAGGCAGAGCTTCTACACATGGCGTTGTGTCATCTGGTCTCTGAAAGTGCGTAGAAGGCAGAATCCCATGCTTCTGCTGCCTGTTGTTGGTCTCCAGCATAATAATGTTTAAGTACAAGTAGTTTCTAAGTTACTGTTGACAATGATGAAATCTGTTGTGCATTTGTACAACAGTGATCTCCTAATTTGAATGGAGATCTTGGAAGTGTCTTTTAATTTAAATTTCAAAAAAATAAAAAAATGCAATATCTAGTGAAATTATTGAGCATATTTGTCTTTGTTTTTTTACCTCCAGCTTTCAAGTGAAGGCTTGAAAAAACATTTCCACTTGGATTAAATAAATAAAGAAATGAAAAATTATTTGTAGAGTATGCAATATTCCTGTTCTCTGTAGACTGAGCATTTGAACTCAGCTACTATTGTTATGATAGCTGTGTCCCTCATCTGATTTCTAAAGGTCAGTTTGTGTTATCTTTATCTCTGTAGAGATTTCCTAGGAAGGATCATGGCATGGTTCAATGATCACAGCGGGGTTTTTCCTTCTACAATTTGTAATATTAAAAAATACCAGAAGATTACTGTATAGACTTTATCTATGTCCCTTAGTATGTACAAAGAATAGCACAATTGTAGTTGTGCATTGGTGTGCAGTGATATGAAACATGAGCAGGATTTGAAAAGGTAGCACTGCCACAAGGAATCTATGAAAAAAAACTATGCATATGCATCAGATATAGTATTCTGGTAATGTCCTGTGGCACTAGTTTTCGTCTCTGAATACAATGATTAATTAACAAATAACTGTGAAAAACTCCGTTAATAATTTCATTTTGTTTGTTCATTGTACTGGGACCTCAAATCATTGAAATACAGTTTGTTAAATCCGTACTTGAGTGATGATTACATTTGAGTACTGGATATTTCCATTGTACCTCCTCAGGAGTTTAGATCTTTAAATGACAAAAATTGGTAATGATTGTTTAAACATATGGCAAAAACCAGAGAAGTAAGTACTGTGGTTTTTTCTAACTCACCCATCTTGTGTAGGTGTTGCATGCATTGAAGCTTAACTCAGGAGAAATTATGTTGAGGTATACATAGACTGCAATGTCTTGATTTTGTGTTTATTTTTAAAATTGGATTCTCCTTTAATAATTTATGATGTATGTTTAAATCCTGCAGAATATTTTTTATATGTAAGACTTAAAAATTTTTAAAAATTCACAAGGAGATTATCATTATATGCTACAGAAAAAATTTGTTGATCTTTTTAAACCCTCCCAAGAAAGAGTACAGCATGAAAAATAGATATATTTACACAGAAAATGTTCCTGAAAAATGCATTACTGTGAAGAGACGGGCTTCAGGGATTAGTGGACACCAGCTTTTTTTGCTTCAAGCAAAGCATCTGAGTTCTGATTTGGGTCAATGGTGACAGAAACTCCAACAGAGATCTCACCCTGAGCCCATTAAAATCGATGTTGCTGTGTCACAATTTAATTGGAGTAAGGATGAGGCCTCTGATGCAGCACTCCCCTGCCTGTATGCTGTTAGGTTCTGACAGCTCATCATGACCTTCCTTTTTTCAACTCTGCAAGTACAAAACAAACTAAGGTCACTACAGTATGTGTTAGCAAGTCTAACATTTTTGAAGTCTGTTATTTCACTTCAGTGGCATCCCTCTCTCTATATTTAGAAGTCTTTGATGATTATAACCATCCTTCTGTATTTCTGTAATCACAGTAGTTTTATAAGCTTGTGTGTCATTTCGCAGATCCGTTCTGTGTAGATGTTCCAGGAGTCATTTCCTGACCTTTCTATTTTTGAGAGGAGGACAGTAGCAGCACTGTGGTTTTGTGTGCACTTTATTAGTGCCTAGGCAGTGAGCAGAGGTTGGGGCTGGGAACAACTCTGAAAAGAATAATGTGATGTGCAAGAGAGAAAGCTTAAGGGTTGCTGTGCACTTTGTTAAGAGGGGAAAATGTCTGCTCTTAGAGGATAACCTGCTGAGATTGGGAATAAGACTTGCTGGTTATTCCTGCAGCAGAACAGACCAGTACATGATTATATTGCAGATCACTGGATACTTGGTTACTATTCACTGGGTCTATGCTGGATTATTTTGAACAGCTATATATATTTGTTCTGTACCTATCTGATGCGGAGCGCTGAGTGCTTAGAGAGAGCTTGCTACTGCATCTCAGCTGGATACCAAAAATTAGATTTTATGGATTTGTCTTCTACTCTGCTGGGAGCTCTGTTGAGAGGATGTGTTTTGGGTTTCCTTTTCCACTTTAGTTTTTCCTTTCTTGTTATTGGCATGGTTTTTAAATTGCTGTGTGCCCTCTGTTCTATCCTTTAGAGAAGATGCTGTGCTGTCTTTTTTACTTCTTTATTGATTATTCCATAAAGCCTCTCCCATGAGTCTACTGGCTTAAATCCAGACAGTCTGGGGTTGAAGATAATATGGTATTTTGTTATAGTTTATTGATATTAACAGTTCACAACATACATTTTAGGTACTTACGCTAAAAAAACAAAATCTGTTACAAGTTCTGGCAATAAGGCATAAGCAGGGTAAAAGCTGGATCAAGTTAGGCACTCGTGGGAGAATTAGGTCTAGCTAGTATTACCTGAATAATGTGGTTTACACTTGACTTCAGAAAGGAAAGGCTGTAAGGCTGTGTGGTCCTGAAGCACAGGGGTGACGTTGTTCTAATGCATGGTTTTATGAATCGCATTTCAGTGGATATCGCTGTGAGCACAGGGTGCATTAGCACATCATTGCCGTTGATCCCATGTTTGTGTGATTTACTACCACGTGTTTCTGTGGCCACATTTGGTCTGGCTCGTTTCTGCTAGGGATATAATTTCCCACAGTGGTGGATCCAAAATAAAGGCATTTTGCTTCTAAATGCTGCTGTTCTGCTTGCTCCTTGAGCCTGTGGCTGAGTTCCTGGTACAGAGAAGATGGCACACACTGAGCTGGACCCACAGACAATCCAAAAGAAAACATGATTAGTTTTTCTATAGATCTGTCTGGTGGGACCACCTATTTTTCCACCTGATGCAGGGGAGGTGGCTTTACATTTGTGGATGGACACTGCAGGGAATAGTCCACTGTGAGATGGATTAAGCATGGCAGGAAAATTTGCTGTCCGATTGTTATTAAATAAAAGCTGCCAACAATTAGAACCCAGTGTAAAACTGTTTGTCTTTATTAGTCTTCTGTTAACATGCAGACATATTTGTGCAGCCTCATGCCTGTTTCTTCAGTTTTATGTTACTGATGTAAAACCTGAAGTGATGTTGATTGTGGATATCTATATGCACAACTATACATACAGATCACGTATATATATATTTCAAATGACCTAGATAAGAATAAAGTTTCAACACTGATAGTTGAAAAAATTGCATAAGCTGTGAAATTCATCTAGTGAAGTGAGCTCAAATAAGCATGATTTTTATTTTTATTATTTTTTTAATATTCTGCTGTATAAATAAGATTGAAATATGTCTTAGGACCTTTTGTGCTCTCTGAAAAGGGTTTAATATAATTCAGTATTATTTTGCATTCTCCTATTTTTACTGTAGATGTATGTGCATTTTTACAGTCTTTTGTGGCATAATAGTGAAACATAAATATTGAAAGATTTTTTTTCAACACCTTGTTTTTTATACTGAGAATTCTTAATGTGTGCATGGTTCATTCTTCAGAATGCCTAAAGAGCAAGGTAAAGAATATTAAGGAGATGATCCGTAACTACTTCTAAATGGCTCTGAATTGTATGTTGATTAGTGTTGCATATTAATAGGTACTTGGGAAAGCAGGATACATAATTTTCACCTCTTTTCACTTCTCTTTTTACAGTATGTTTCAAGTATGTACGTATGTGCTGCCTTTTGTGTTATTAATTTATAATTTTTGGGTTGGTTTTAGAGCACATCTTACACAGTATGCCATAATATTTGAACTAAATAATTCCTAGAATCATAAAATATCCTGAGTTGGAAGGGACCCATAGGGATCATAGAATCAAAGAATGGCCTGGATTGGAAAAGACCTTAAAGATCATCTAGATCCAACCACCCTGCCATGGATAGGGACACCTTTCACTAGACCTGGTTGCTGAGAGCTCCATCCAGCCTGGCATTGAACAGTTCCAGGGATGGGGTATCCACAGCTTCCCTGGGCAAACAGTTTCAGTGCCTCACCACCCTCACACTAAAGACTTTTTCCCATCAGAGTCCAACTCCTGGCCCTACACAAGGCACTCCAAGAATTGCACGATGTGCCTGAGTGTTGTCCAAATGCTTTCTGAGCTCTGTTGAGTTTGGTGCTGTGACCACCTCTGGGGAGCTTGTTCCAGTGCCCAGCCTCTGGGTGAAGAACCTTTTCCCAATATTCAACCTGAACCTCCCTTGACACAACTTCAGGCCATTTCCTCGGGTCCTGTCATTGGGCACACTGAGATCAGTGTCTGCCTCTCCTCTTCCCATCACAAGGAAGTTGTAATTGCAGTGTCTCCTCTGAGTCTCCTCCAGGCTGAACAGACCAAGTGACCTCAGCTGCTCCTCATGTGGCTTCCCAAGGCCCTTCACCTCGTGGCCCTCCTTTAGTTGCTTTATATCCTTCTTTTATTGTGGCAGCCAACTGCACTCAGCACTCAGGGTGAGCAGAGTGCAGAGTAGAGCAGGACAATCACCTCCTTCAATGGGCTGGTGATTCTTTGTGGAAGAACTCATCAGGATTGGTGCTAAGCTAGGGGAAACTGTAAGGTGAACTGGCTATGGGCTGCTTCTGTCCCACTCTAAATTGAACTTCACCACTGAAATTGCTAACTAAACCCTACTTGAGCTTTTTTTTTGGTAGGCTAATGTGCTTTTATACTTTAAGATATTTAGTTGTCCAGACAGTCTTGCACGCAATTTTCAATTTTTTATTTCTGCCTACACTTCCTTGTAAGCCCACACAGTACTTTCTGCTAGCCATAGTTAGATTTTTCTTTCTTAAGAATTACATCAGTCATGGTTTGTATTAGATTTTCCCGTATTTCTGTTCCATGCTGCTTTGTGAGCAACAATGATAGCACACAGATAAGAGTACTGGGAGGAGGCTTAACAATGGTTGTTTTTTGGTTCTAATTACTCATCCTGGCTCTGGAGCACACCCTCATAGACCTGAAATTATTATCTATTGAGAAATCATTATTCTTACACTAAGTAGAGGCATTTAAACTAACTTTTGCAGCTCTTAAGAGCTGACTTTAGGCGGAAAAACATGTTGATAGTGGGGAGGAGATTTCTCTATGTGTTAGAAGTGATTTCCCTAAGTCAGCCACATATACCTGCACTAACTTTCAGCCAGATGCATGCAGATTTTGTCATTAATGTGAAAGGACAATGTATCTTACAATGGTGGAAAAAACTTGGAGACAAATAGTGAACTTCGGCATGAGGTAGAACTCATAAAGACCATTGCCCCAAAAAGCCCACATGGTTGGCAGGTGAATGGCATCAAGCAGTGTTATTTGCAGTTATAGGTAAAGGCTTTATTCTCTAGTGTGTGGTTTTTGTCTGTCTCCCCTGAGAATATTTGATAGTAATAGTTCAAACCTGTTATGAAATATAATATACAATTTAATCTTTACAAGTTTTCACATGTTGCCAAAAATGATGCATTAACTCTGCACACATGGAGTAATAGATATACCTGAATGTAATACACTTGATAGAATTTTATGTGTATTAAAATGCAGAGGAATAGCTTTTAAAAATTATGTTTATTAATAGAAACTTTATACTCATTCTGCAAAAGAATATTAGCATGAAGGGGGGAGGGGGGAAGGTGTCTTATTCACAGAGGTTTGGGTACTGAGTACTCTTCTGTCAGCTTTTAGGGCTATTAAGTGCTATCCTCTAGCATCTCAAATATATGCAACTTTGGAAGAGGAGAAGCACTTTCTAGTTGTCCACCTTTAGATGTGCTGATCATTAAACAAAATTACTTGAATAAATTCAAATGAAGAATTTTTATATTAACTGATGAAAATGCAAAGATGGACTTGGTATAGAGCAATACATGGGTGCTGCAGTGAATTTTGATCCCAGATGTTTAGCCATGGTTGTCAGCAGTCAAAATTTCAAGAGCAAATACACAGGTATTATAGTGTAGCTTCACTGCGAGCAATTTTTGAGGCAATTCAAGGAGCTGAATTTACCCTTTCTGGAAAAAAGAATTTCCAGAAAGCTGCCTGGTCTAGTTGCTGCTGCTCATAGAGGTGCTGTATTCCATACCAGAGGTAGCAGTATTACAGAATTTACCCGGTATTTGCAGAGAGTGAGCAGCAAGAAGCTTCTCACAACATGCACTCCCCTTGATGTGGCATCATGGAGCTCTCCTTCATCCCCATACCTTTTCAGATTGAAGTTAAGGAGTTAGATATTTGTTGTATGAGAGTTGATTGTTGGCTGTGACTAGATACTAGAACCAACTAAAAAAAAGTTGTAATAATTACTTTCCGTAACATGATCAGTATCCAGTGATAAAGCATAAAGACCAAGGTTTCCTTTAATATTTGATGGCTTTCATTTTTAATAGCTGTATATAAATTTATTGGAAGCTCAGGTAACTACAGGAGCTCAAGAACAGAATGATGGACTATTTGATGTTTTCCTTTTAATAATTTAAATAAAGATACACTTTATATATACATATATAAACTCATGGGAGTTACCTGGAAGTGGTACTGATCTAGGTTCAGGAAAGGGGAGTCTGGTATTGCTCAGTGGGGGGTGAGCAACTGCATTGTGCATCACTGGTTTTTCCCTTTTTACTCTCATTAATGTTATCATTTACCATTATTATTGTATCTTACTTTGTTTTCAATTATTAAACTGTTCTTATCTCAATATACAAGTTTTACTTTTATTCTCGTCCCCATTCTACTGGGCCAGGGAGAAAGGGAGGGCTGAGTAAGCGGCTGCATGGTGCTTAACTTCCAGCTGGGCTTAAATTTATTTAATAAATTTAATAAATAGGGCAATATTTAACCTAGTCAAATCTCCCATGGTGTGGAGGTAGAAACCTGAGAGAATTAATCTGTTTTAGCACTAAACCAAACTTTACATCTCTTTTGGAAAAAAACCCCATTATTATTAAACCATTAGAAATGAAAAGCCTGCTTTTCAAACCATTCTAGTGAAGTCAGTTAATGGTTGCTTGAAAAGCCTCTGTTGGTGAGACAGAGCTGTAGTAAAACACCACACAATTTCATTTTCAATGTCACAAGATTTGGACCACAAATATGGGAATACACATACATATGCACACAAATATAGAAACAGACTGATCACACAGCAAGAATATTAGGATGCATGCCACACATTCTTTGATAACTGCTGGCACAGGGCTTCAGCACAAGAATTTGAGTTCCTAAAACCACCTGGTAGGTTGAGTTGAAAACCTTTTGAAAAATACATCAAAAAGTTCCTATGGCACTGCAGGGGATACTTATGAACAGAATAAAAGAACTGGTGTAGGGTTCTGTTCAGCAATTCTTAACCCACAAACATTTCTGAATTCTAAAAGTATTTTGACAATTCTTTGTTAAAATACTACTTAGTACTTAGCATTTTGCTCTAACTCTTTTTAAGTAAAAATCAAAGTCAAAAACTTAGTATTAGATTTCTTTCCTTTTACTTCTGCATCTTTAAAAATAGCTTGTAATAAGTTTTGGATAAATGTGCTGGTTCCTTTCCTGAAAACAGTGTGGGTGCCTCTGAGAAGTTGTCATCTTCTGCATTCTTTTAGAAGAATTCTGATTATGTTCTGAGGGAAATGAAAATGCAACTGTGTATATGAAAACCAAGGAGAAGTCAAGTTTTACCAAGTCCATATGAAATGGGGAATAAGATATGGTATATTCCATAAAGCTATCTGAAGATTGCATGGCACCAAATCACATGGCTCCTATCAATGACTGCAGGAGACTAAATAAATCCAGTTTGAGATGGGTGTGAGGAAGACCTATGAATTTTTCCTGTGGCATATCCAGCGGCTCAGATTATTCCCATTGAAATCATAAAAAGTTATTACTCCCCTTCATTGCTAGTTGCAGAAAGTGTAAAGATATTGGGGGTTTACATTGAGTTTTGCTTCTTTTCATTTCTACTATGACACACCTAATTTTGCAGAGGCACTTTGGGCTCAAAATTTAATAACTCAATATAAATTTAAAAATATATTTTTAATTCTGGCTCCTTTGTTGAAGTTTATTTTGCATATGTAAGTAGCATGATAATCATATAACAAAGGCAGATATTTTCTATATTATATTGTGAAATCATCTCTATATTCCAAGCTGTCATTTATATCAGTGTTTCAGCCTTTTCTTAAAGTAAATCAGTATAATTTATTGACTCATCCAAGAACCATCACAATATTTTTGACACTTGAAATGACTTGTGTGAACAATAAGAACACTGTGTGATGTGGACATATAGGCAGACAGGAAAACAGAGAAGAGCCGAGAGCCCCAAGTGAAATCCCACTTGTCTCATTGCTCCAAAATTTATAAATGTGACAAATAATACATTTTGGCATCATTCTTTTTTTTTTTTTTTTTAAGAAATTGATTGTGTTTTTCATTGTATGTCTGCTGATGGTTAGTTATACAAGGCAATTTTACTGGATGTTTTAGGTAAGGAGCATAAAATTTCAGAATTGGCTAGTATATTGTTCTCACGTACCTAAGTGGTTCTCAGCATGCTTTCAAAAGGGATGTTAAAAAGAAAATTTTATTTAAAAAGCTCTTTTTTTCATGTAAAGACATCATGAAAAGCTGCATTTTCCCCAGTAGGTTTTCCAATTTTTTGTTTATTGTTTACTGTTAAAAATGTACCTTGCTTGCTATAGGTTATCTATCTTCATGTTCTAAGTATAGGATCTTCTTTTAAATTTTTCGCAGTGTCAGTGCTCAATTAACCTTCAAAATGTCTGCTGAGTATGCAATATGAGCATCTGAAGTACTGTCATTAAAGAGCCTGCTTTCTCATTTCATTTAGTTTTCTCCTTTCCATTTTTCCAACACAGTATTTAAAAATACCAGAGCTAGAAATAATGTATTTTCAGAAGAGTTTCTTTCATGCTCCAGGTCAAAGCAATATCACTGCCTGCGTTACAGAAATCGCTCCTATTAATGATGTTGCCTTTGTCAACTGATCTGATGAGTCCATCAGACATCATGTGGACATTTTTCCTGAGAAGAACTTTTTTCATGAGAAGTCCACTGATGAGAGCATTCTTCATGTTTGTGTTCTTTTTATAGAATTTCTCTGTCTGCTAGACTGAATTTAAAGTCCATAATCAGGTGAAACTGTGGTCATTACTAAGCAGCAGAGAATCTAGGACCTGGAGCTGTTTCTAATTAAGTACCCAACATCTTATGATTACCTTGTTATTTGGAGCAAGTTTCCACTTGCATGGTTTAGCTGTCATTTAAAATGATGCCAAATGCAATTGAATGGTGGCCTGACATTTATGAGAGATGTTTTCAAACAGTTGTTTGAGTGGTTCTCAGATGAAGCTTTGGCGTGCAGAATCTATTGTAGATAGAAATAAAGCAATCATCCGAAGTCCAGTGAGCTAATAATTGTTAATAGGCACACAAATGTGAAGACCATAGGGCATTAATTAGTGCTGCTGGTAGCTGTCATATGGAAGTATCATCAGTTGAAAAGGTCACTTGAATGTTCTTACAGTGAGGACAGCAGCCTTTTCATAGTGTCTGGAATCTCTCCTTCTCTTCCTTGTAAGAAAATACAAGAGAATTAGTAGAGAACTTGTGGTCTTGTGTATTGATATTGTTTTACTTGAAGAGAAGATCTGGACCTAAGGTTACTACTCAACTTTCCATCCTTTCTACTGTGGCATGTGAAAATGGACAAGATATAAATATTTACAAAGCCATCATCTGATATAAACTAACAGTATAACCTGCTATTAGCAAGATTTTTCATACAAGTTTCTGTGACATTATTTCTGCTTCTTTGCTGGCATCTGGAAGACTTCAGGATTGTGATAATGATGTTTGTATTATATTTACATACTCTGTTGATTCACACGAGGCACTCCATGCCTGTGTTCTCAGTCCCTCCTGACACAGACTCTTAGAATTGACAGTTGAGCATGGTGCCTAGAAATGTGAAAGAAATAGTGACATCATATAAGTTTAGTAGCTAAATTTGTAGTCTAGCTCAGGCTTATTTTACACTTACCAACTCATGTGCACTGTCACACCAGTCCTCCTGCCAGAAAATTTTAAAAGGGATTGAAGTCAGTATAATTTCCTCTTGAAACGGTACATGTTGTTCAAAACAGCAGTCTTCACAGAGATCAGGTTTTCATAGAACATGATCACTAGCAATTGCTCCCATAAAGTTACCTTATTTTCTAGTTTCAGTTTTATGTTAGAGCAGCTGGATAATTGATCAGATCTAGTGGTAGTCTATGTTTGCATCAAAATGCCGATTTCCAGCGTACAATGAGACAATCATGTTCAGAGGTGCTTCTTTGATATCTTCTATATTATGATCTTACTGGCAACAGCATTACCATTAACACTCTAACTGCTAGGACTGGCTTAATGATGGATCATTGACTGTGAATTTCTTTCAGCCGCCACTTCTATTTACTCTGTGGAAGCACTCAAATTATTTCAAGATGCTGCAAGTAAAAACTTTTTTTTTTAAATTATAAAAAGCTAATAAAGTAAAACAAATTTTACAATATCTACAGGACTTACAAACAATTGAAATGTTATTTTTAGATAGACAATCTTGAGAGTCTTGACTTAAATGTTTCAGTGCATGATTTTAAATTAAAATGAAATTAACCCATTCTTAAGAAAATAAAATTAAATATAACAATCTAAGGATAGTTTTCTGTGAATATATATTGTAGCTTTAATACTTTTTTCAAAAGAAAAGAGAATGCATTCTCTCATAAATAGCCTGTATTATTGTTCTGCCCTATTTCAACCCACGTGGCCAGAGGAGAGAGTGCATGATCAGAGTTTCATGAAAAGGTAAAGCTTAAATTTTCTCCACTCTCTTTCTTTTTAATGCTTTTCAGGACTGAATCCATTAGGAGCCAAACAAAGCACATCTGTGTTGTTGTCCCTACTGACTCTCAGCATACAGTACATTGAAATACTGCAGCCAGAAGGCATTTAACAAAAACAGCTTTCAAGATGTGCTCTTGAAATGCATTTGTCTACTCATTATACAGTGCTATTTTTTGTCAGTGGGGAGTTCTGTAAATAAAGCATCAAGGTCTAATATTGCAGTAGCTGATAGCAATAAAGTAAACTGGAACCAAATAACCCGCTTTTCTTTAAGCAGCTTTGTTTCAACTGACCAGTAAAGGAAAAAAATAAAAAAGTATTTCTTTTTTGTTATTTTTGCATAAAATTGGACTATCTAGAGTGGCTTTGCAGCAGAAAATGTAGTAATTGTTTATAAACATAACAGAATTGATGACAATTTGCAGATTCAGCTGCCTCATGTTGGACCTATTCAAGTAAGACAACTATATTGCAGCAATATATTCAGATGGAAGGAGTACAGCTGCCTGGAATTTATAGTCCTTTGTGTTCCCAAACTGAGAAGAATTGTTAATCCCAGAGTCCTGCTGCGAGGCTGGCAAAAATGAGTAATTCAGATCCCATAGATTATGGCAACAAAATGGGTGCTTGGATATTTTAGGGACATTCACTGGCCTATAGGTAAGAGCTGGGAGTTTCAACAGTCTGTTAGACCATCTTTTCTTTTGAAGTGTGTTTTTGTGGCACCAGAAACAGTGCTTGCAATTTATAAAATTATCATTGAAGTATCAAGTTCTTATTCAAAATATAAAGGGTAAAAACTTGGCACAGATTGATATATTTGCTTGAAGTGGGACTTTAAAAATACTTAAATGCTGTCAATTGCATTACAATGTTATTGGATGATGTAGTAAGAAGAATGTCCTGTTAATTATTTATTGATTTGTAAAACAATACTATGCAATAAGAATAGAACATGAAATAATTCTGAGTTTACCAAATATCAAAACACTTTAAAAGAAAAGAAACAACAGGTGCAGCACTGTGCTTTGACTTTTCAGAGAAAGGCTTGCTTAAAGGTACTTACCTCTTCAACAACTAACTTAAGAAGGAAACATTTTGTTGAGATGAACTTCTTTTGTTCAGGAGTGTTCGTTAGAGATCTTACAAAGTGGGCTACATCTGTTGCATTCAAAAGAATGAATCTGGCAGGACAGGAATATACCCCTGGCTTTTGAGTACTGCTGCCCTGCTTTTATACTCAATAAATGTGCTTTTGCCAAACCTAACAATAATATCTACTGGATACTGCCTTGCAACTGGGCCTTGAACTTCACTTTTTCAAACCTTTGTTGGTGGGACACTGGTTTCTGGATTGGCACTCTGTTAGCCTGATGAACTAATTGACCTAGCAGGACTCCCCGTGGAATAGCAGCTTCTGCTTAGATCATCAGGAGCACAATTTGTTGTTTCATTTCCTCTTCGAGTCCCATCAGGGAAATTGAATTGTGAAAAGACTACCTACTGGGAGCATTCAGCCCTCATGACTGAATAAGTAACTTTATTTTTTTGGTACTGTCTTAATTAACAACAAAAAGGAGACTTTGTTGTGAGGGAGTCTGCTGTGATTTTGATACAGCTGACTGACCCCCGTGGCAGGAGCACTTGATCCCACACAGCCTCTCGAGGCCGGGGGCCCTGCGCAGGTGCAAAGTTAACACAAAGCTCCAACCAGCTTTGAGTGCTGCACTTTGGGGTAACTCATGAAGTGTTACCAGCCCGTCACCCAGCCTGAAGTCTGCAGGTATTAAATGTTTGGCAAAAACATTCCAGGGGAAGAGATCTAGCTTGTCTAGACTTAGTTAGTAACAATAATTAATGCTATTTGCTCGGAGGAGTTTGTACTTATCTGTGAAAAGATACAAACCTTAAGAGTTTTCTGGGCTCTGCCATCATAAGACAGTGTAATGATCTTGTTATTAAGGCTGCCTGTTTTTTCTTAACAGGACACGCACATTTGCACATCTCTTGTTTTTCCTGTCCCTGAACTATACTCCATCAAAATATGCTGAAATTAAGTGTTTAAATTTTTATCTTTGCAGTATTGGACTTATTCTTCACCAGTCTTTTTGAGTTCTCTTTTGTTTACAGGTGAACAAGAATGATTTTGTTGACTCAAAGGAAAAATTCCTGGGATTCTTTTAAGGAAACAATTGAATAAATTCTCCTTTTTTAAAGTTTAATGCTGACAAGTCTTTTCAGAATAACAAGTTCCAAAGCAAAAAACATAGGAGAAATAATACTACAGAAAGCTGTCTTAGTGTGGAGGCAGTTTTTTCAGCATAAACATTCCCTGTTTTCAGATATGAAATTTAACATTCTGAAGTAATAATAAAAAATTTGAAATAGTAATAGCTGTAGGATTGTTGTAGGAAGCTAAAGGCAAGGAAAGGTGGCGTTAGAAAGATCATGTCAATGATTTACAAATCTGTATTCATAGTAAAAAGAAATTCACAGGGAAGAATCAAATTTTGTTTGTTTTACACAAGTTCATATTTCTAAGCTTATGAAGCAAAAGTAATCTATTATGTTGTGCAGTTTTGATTTCTGTTGATTCTTGGAGGTTATGGGACTGAGACTGGTATGGACACCAATATATTCTCTGCAGCTCAGTGAGGGAAGGTTTTGCCATCGTGGAAAAGGGCCAAGCCATCAGTTCAAAGTTAGTGGTAAACACCTTAATTTTGTTTGTTCTGGTACCTGAGTTCAGTCTTCGGTAGTGTGATGTTGAAGTCAAAAGTGAAATAATGCTTTCATTTTACTCAGAAAACATATAAAACACAGAAAATTACTCTACTTTCCCCTTTATTTTCCTGTTTATTCTGTTTTGGTTTGTTTTTTTAACAATCTTTCCATGTAGTTTATGAATGTTAGATGTGAACATGCACAGAAAACACTGCAGTGCATCCAGAGAGCACTTAACTTACTTAACTTGTCCATCACCATAAAGGTGATATGCAGAATGCCAGCTGCTGTGCTGGGGGAGGTGGGGGATAGGAAATAGGGCAATGCAATGGTATTGGTCTAGGAGAGCAAAAGGGAAGGCAGGGGGTAGGATGGTCAGCAGGGCCAGCCTCATCTTTGTCTCTGAAAGGATTGCATTTTCTGATATTCCTGGAGAAGACAGAACGTACCTTTCTTCAAAGGCAAAGACTGAAGATGCGGGTTAGCTTCTGGAACACAGCATTATTTTGCCATGCTTATTGGCCATACCTCAAAAGAAAATATGCTTATTTGGATGTTACAGCTTAAGGAGAACAATTTTCAGAAATTTGTAGATAGCCATTCTGTGGGTTTCTTCTTCATTCTCTTCCCCTTGGATTCCTGGATTTCATCCATGAAATATACAGATACTTCAAAGGAGGAGTATATCTGAAAAATTTCTTTGGTTGAAAAGGCTGGAAAACTGCCTGTAGAGCAGAAGACAAGATTAGAATTTAGTGATGGCTGTGGTCTGTGGTGTTTGGGTTTTTTTTTTTTTTTATTTCTATATTGTTCCAAAGACGTGTCTGCTGTTGAGTTTCAGTGTCTTTCAAAAAAATGTGGTGGGCAGCTTTCTGTTAGTGTTAAGACCAACTCCTCTATATTTGAACCTTTTAGCTAAACATATTTTCATTCCAATTTGTGGTATTTACAAAGATCCATGAATACAACACACAGGGAAACCTTCTTTTCAAAGGAGACTAACACCAGAAGAACCTAACTGGTGAACGTGATCAAAAAGTTTTTCCTATCTGAGTTACACAGAACTATATGGGGACCACTAATCATGTTTTTTGCTTACAAAAATGTTCCTATAGTTTTCTTTTGACTTGAATGGAAAGTACATAAAATATGACAATTCTTTGTCTTCCATGTGAGGAATCAGTGCTGCAGAAATTACGCATATAGAATAATGATATTCTATTCATACCTTATGGAAAACAGTGGATCTCTTGTATGAGAAAATCCACTTCAATTTTGTAAATACTAGTGGGGGTTTTCACTCTTATAAACCAGTTAAACTTTGTTATCATCCCCTTCAAATGCAGCTTCAAGACTAAGCAAGTCTATTGTTTGATCAAGTCGTTGAATGTCTTTTAAGATTTTAATTGTAGGAAAGTTGAGCAAAAATGTCTAGAAACTTACTAAACAAATCAGCCATAGTCTGAGAATGCATTTATATCAGAGAATCCTTTTTTCATTTTGGGAAGGTTGTTAATCTAGACTTTTTGTGGAGAAGGAGAATGTATGTGTGTGTTTGCATGTCTGTTTACATGTATATCTAAATATATATAAAATACACCTATATAGGCACACCATTTTTAACACGTGAAGCAAGAATTTTTTACTATATCAAGTTATTTATCAGTTTCATGAGAAAATTCATTATCTCTAGAGTTTGTGTGGATAAATTAAACAAATGATCCCACTTTCTAGGCAAATAGATTGGCAATCCAAAATACCCCTTTGGGATCTGCAGCTCCTCAGGCTCAGTCTGTGGGTGAACCGTTGCTTATTTGAATGAGGAATGATGTGCTTGAAATATATTTAATTATCCTTGGTGCTGGATACTCAGGGGCATGACTGGTCTTTGTGAAAGTTAGGAAAGACATTGTGTTCCTTAGCGTTATGTTGTCTGTGTTTCTGTCCCAGGTAGTTGTGTTCCTGATGCATCTGTCTCTGAATGCTGGAAAGTCTTAAATGAGATTGAGAAACTGGCTAGCAGTACCACACTCTTTCTAATGCAAGTTTTGTACATGACTTCTACAGTTCCCTGATGCAGCCACAGAGACCTCTTCCTCTTTGATAATTTGTATGCTGCATTCAGCATGGCTGGATCATAGAGCTGCAAATTAAACATAGAGTAAACTATAAGAAACCTCTGCATATATGATGGAATTTCCCAAACTGTCTCTTTTTGCTGCTTGGAAGAAATCTGCATGTAATTATATTTTAATTTATGCCAGTAATTTTCAGGCGCCAGGATAAGAGGTGCTTAAAAAATTACAAAGGAAATGTAAAGGCAAATACTTGCTATTGTATAAAAACAGACATTAATGTAAACAATGCTGTTAAGAAATCCAGTATGATTGCGTGCACAGAAATTTTTGTTGCCAAAGTATTTAATGTTCAATTTTCGTTTTCTTTTTCTCCTAAATCAGATACTTTGATCAGAGCAGGCAGGTTGCCAAATAGCTTTTTATCTTATAATAGAAATAATAATGTAAAATATGAAGTAATTAAATTTGAAGCACCTCATAATGAGGTGAAAAACTATATTCAAAAGGTGCTGTGAAATGAATTAGTTACTGATGTTTGTGGGACACTTGGCAGTGCCTTCTGTGATAGGTGTTTGTTCCTCTAAGGTCAATGTCAGTTATGGTAAAACTCTTTTTTTGTTTCAGGTATTTAATGTTGGGTTGTTTTTTTTTCCCTGTCTTGTGAAGGACTGGTATGCTGTTGGTTTGATAAAGCAAAGTCAAAGAGAAGAGAATCTTTTATGACGTGTATAAATACATATTAAAATTGCAACTTCTTTTTTGTAAAGTATTTTTAATGTAATTTTTACATTCCTCACCGACTCATCTGTAAAACAGGATTAGATTTCTGATAAAATAAAGGTATGGTGCATTTTTAAAAAAAATTACAATTGTGTGAGTGGTAGTGTGTCTGAGAGGACTTTTAAAGTGTTACAAAGCCATTTGTACAATGTTTCATTGAACCTTCCCTCCTGCCTGACTGGCCAGTGTAAGTTAATAACATTATGACTAGGTTATATATAACAAAACAACCTTATTGTTAAGGTACAATACTCTTGGGATTTGTGATGAACAGTCTTTTGAGACTGTTCAGAATAACTCTACCACAAGCATGTTGTCTCCATTTAGATGCAATCTTTCTGTAGTGTGACAATTTTTTTTTTTTCTTGGAGCATTATCATTGGCTCTGCTTGGAAAGCTTTGGTCACACAGAAGCAGCCCCACATCAGAGTGGGCAATGTTCACAATCTATGTTTCATATAGGGGCTTCTGGAATGAACAATGTAAGTGTTCAGTCAGATTGCATGCATCAAGCCCCAAAGGTATTTTATTGTTTTGCATTAGCATCTAACTTCTAAGGTTTAGACATTTTGACTATTTTTAAACAAGTAAAAACAAAGAATCCTAATTACATTATTGACATAAAGATGATGAGGCAGGAATTTCTTAGAGTACTTATTCTTGATTATTTATTTCTTTATATTAAAGTTTTGGTTTATTGATTTTTAGCAGGGTTGAAGAAGAATAGGTTTCGAACTGGAGGAGAGAGATATGAAGGCAAAAGTTGTTTAATATGTGTTTTGCTAAATTAGCAGCAGCTTTTGGTTTAAATTGCATTTTTGTAAATACTAATAGACATTACTGTTGTCACTGCTTTTGGTTTGCAGTGTGTAAGAAGGCATGGAGATTAAGAAGGAAGTATTCCTAAGTTCATGAAAAATAGCATGGTCAGGCAAAATGGCTAAAATGTTTTTTCAATGTTTTTAAGTTGTAGGAAAGAAGTTTGTGACTCAGTGTTTGTGTTGGTTTTTGGGTTTTTTTGAGATTTTCTTGTGACTTTCTTGCATGTTTTGACTTGAACTGAACACATTTCTTTGCTGTCTCCTTCTTCAGTGTCCCTTTAACAACTCCTGTTTTTCTTTTGTTCAGTCTCACAACTTTTCAGTACTGAAAAGATCCTTGTTGGTTTTCTGGAGGATTATATTGCATATCACATGTCACATCCCCTGTAGCAAGATGAAGTTCCTGCAGATATGTAAATTGTTCATACTGAAATAGGTAGTATTCATAGATTGTTTTATCTTGTATTTTATTTAGTTTTGGTAGGTAGTTCTGTACTTATACAACACTGCTATCACTATTTCATTGATTAACTGATTGTTTGAAGCAGATTGGATAAATCTCTCAGATAAGCATTTTAACAAGATTTAATTTAAACTCCAAATTATATTTTCATACAACATTAAGTACCAGTTGCTATGTGAAATAATTCTGTGTTGGGGCTTAATTTGTTCTAAGAATGTGTTCGAGGGAAATATTACGAGCATAATGCAGTGAAGTATATTTAATCTTAGACATAGTAAACTGTGCTACAGCTTTCTGTGCTGATAGAATTTTGTTGGCTCCTTTTCCTGGATTTGCGTTTTTTTAGTTGTTGATAAAGTTCTTTATTCTGCCTAATTTGTGTCATAGATATGTTAAACTGTACACAGACTTTGGGCCAGCACTAGAGAGTTATCCAGGCACAGCTTTGAGAATGAGAACTGCATTTTCAACTTTTCCATGCTACCCTATGGAGGGGGTCATCCTGGATTTGAAAGGAAAATTTGGTACCTGGGCCTTCAGAGGAGAAGCATGCATGTCTGATGAGGGGCAAAGCTGTCTATCAACAGCAGTAACAGTAATGAAAGTAGGGTTGAATTCCTGACCATCTTTGAGACTTATGGAATGAGCAACTTCAATTTACTTTTCTTCCTGTTTAATTTTTGTCTCACCTACCTGATTTAGTTTCTTGCTGTGTATTTGTGCAGTGCTGCTAGGCAGTTCTACCTTCCTTTCAATTTTGGTCTCCAGATACTACTGGATTCACATGAAAAAAAGCCCTAACATTATTTGTAGATAGGAATATTGGTCTAAGCAGAAGTAAGCTAAGTTATTTGGAATACATGTATCTGGATATCTGGGTAAGGAATGAAGACCACCCAGTGCAGCAATTATTAAATGCCAGTGATTGTTACTGAATGTCATTCAACTAAGGGGGGAGGAGCTTTAAGGGAAGGCAGATGATTAGCAGAGTATTAATTTGGCCTAAAATGTGTAATTGTAAAGCTGTAATGAAGTAGGTAAATGAGTATTTTTATCCATCTACCAACTCACCTAATAGCAAAGGACTGTAAACCTTTAACTCATATTTGTACTAATCCAATTCCAGGTGCACACTGCATATTTTTGTAGCAATAAATATTAAGTAGTATATATTTTAAAGACCAGTGTGTGTCTTAGCATTCTTGGTAGGAAAAAGGAACTCATAAATTTTAGTTGTGGCACTGACGTTGATTCACAGCATTGCTATGGGCAAGTCACTTAATTTCTGTCTGTGTTTCTTTAGCCATAAAATAGAAATAACAGTGCTTATTTTCTTTCTTCCCACAGGAGTTGAAAGAAATTTTAACATTTGTGTAACTCTTCAGAGAATGTTAATTTAATGTCCATTTAAGCTTTTGGCTGTATCCAAGATAAATATACCCAATGTTATTTTTAGGTAAATTATTTACAACACTTTTACAAATCTATTCTGTTTGATATTTTATCCGAGTAATAATCTTTTCATGGTAATAAAACATGGTGTTTCCTTTTAAATAGGAAAGCTAATTAACTTGAGGAAAAAAATGAGCCTATTCCTATAATATGAAAAAAAAATTAAAATAATACATTTTTTGACTATTCCATATTTATAGGCACCTACTTCTGTAGATGACAGTAATGTGGAATCAGAAGAGTATGATCATACAGATCATTGTGTATACAAGAAAGAGAAACGGTACCAATGCATTTTAGAAATTTCAGTTGTTCAGCTGTAAATGGATGAAAATAACATTGTTGTTATTCATGCAGATTTTTGAAAGGTTGCTTACTGCTTACTTCTTTCCTGAAACATACATAAAGAGTGAAGATTAATTTAGCCTGCAGCTGGATATGGAGACAGATGAGGAAGAAGATTATAGGAAGTTCATGTGGGTTTTGGCACATGTGGGTGGTGTAGCAGTTTAAGGTCCACACACATATGTCGAGGGTAAAGGAAGGGATCAGTAAGATGTTGCAGATGGTTGCATTAGCAGAGAAGAATTTGCTCCCTAAATGGTATTGGCTAGAGACTGAGAGCTGCAGACGCTTGAGGGGACATGAAAAAACAGGTGGAGCAAGCAAAGTTGCATCTTGAGTGGAAAGTCCACCAGATACACCAAATGAGATTACCACAAATGTTGGCCCAAGAAGAGCCCACCCCTGTCAAAATTAATAGCTTTATAATTCCAATAAAGTCTGTATTCCGCAAGTCACAAAGTTCCATAGTGTTATCCACTGACAGGTTGATTTAAGCATAAATAAACTTGGTGAGATGATCCACAGCAATTAAAAGTTAGCTTTTACTTCTCCATGCTACTAAAACTTGAGAACGTGAGAATAGAAAAATGTGGATCGAGTAGCTGAAAACTGGCATTCCACAGAATTGGCTAGAAGAATACTAACATCATAAGCTTATTAAATTTCAGGAAATAAAACTTTTTCAAATCTTGAATTATACACTGAACAGCAGTCACTGGAAAGAGTGAAAATCACCTTTGTACGAGAAATACATGCATTTTAAGGTTTACTAAGCTGAGTGCGTCAGGAAATATAGTTCTACAAGATACTAATTTCATTGTGGGGGTAAAAAAAGGAGGAAGAGATAGCATGGCTTGATGAAAAGAGCTTGGCTGACTGGAAAGGCAAGCTACTCCATAAGTTTTTAAAAGAAAATGAGGGGTGAGGGGAAAGGAAGAGTAATATGTGCTTATGATTTTTTCTTTAGACCAGGTTTCAAAAACTTTAGAATTAGAATATTTAAATTAGGTTTCAAAAGAGAAGTTGCAAATTTTTTTTCTCATAATTTCCTGTAATAGAAGTTTGTTGAATCATGTCTGGTTACACCAGCAGAAATCTAGTCAAAAAAATATTGCTGAAAGCAGTTTGTTTCTGTGACAGAAACTAAAAGAGCAACAGAATGAGAATGCAAGAGAGTGTATGTTTTTGGTTTTTTCTCATTCTGTTGCTGTTTAAAAAAAAAGAATTTGAACAATTTTGTAGAAAAGATTGCATTAATAAATAGTTATGAGTGTGGTGTTCTTGCAAGGTTATGTGTAGGAGCCTAAAATTAGCTGCTGTGATTAATCTAGTATAGGTGCTGTGAATCAGAGGATGAAATCTTGGTTCTATTGAATTCAGTAATAGAAGTCCTGTTGAGTGCATACATTTAAATGCTTACAGGATTAGGACACTCAAAAAATATTTTGAAAATTTGAACATCTATCTGTAAGGTATCATTTGATGACACACTTGCAGAATGTCAAAATTAGCATGTATTTGAATGTTTTACTGTACCAAGGTCTGCATCATCTGCTGTAGGTTAAATTCATCATTGTACAACAGTTTTCTGTAGCTCTGAGAATTGCGCATTGAAATCATTGCAAACAGGAAACATTTTAATCCAGTGTCAATCACCACTGAAAGCAGAAGGAGCGAAATGTTTTTGATTTATCCTTGTCTGGCCTAACTGAAGTGTGAAACTATAACAACCTTGAAAGTTAAATCTTGGTAAAGTTCCGGGTGCATGGGAGAAATGCATCATTTGGGGTAAAAGACAACATCTGCAAAATTTGACAATTCTTGCTGAAAGTTCTTGGTATAAAGTCATATAATGTTGGCAAAGGGCAGTCTTAATTTTCTAGAGGGGAGCCCTAAAGAAGAGTAGGAATGAACTGAAGGGCCTTGTAAGTCCCACATGTGTTCAGTTTTTCTGTCTACTTTCATGACTGTAGGTGGTTCTGAGAAGTTACTTCCACTTAAGTTGACCCATAATGAGAAGAAAAAGTTTAAGAACAAATCCCAAAATGTTCAAATAATAAGGCTTGAGCTCTACTTTGTTCTTCTTTTAATGAAATGATAGTAATTTTAATTGGTAATAAGTAATTTTTAATTAAAGAATTTTCATTTATTTTCTGTTACTATGTAAGCTGACTTCCAAGGAAAAGACAGTTCAAATGTTGCTTTCATTATTTGCTTTAAAGTCAATTCATCACAGTCATGAAACTGACAATAGAAAGAAAAAAAAAAAAAGCAGAATAATTCAAATTGTAGGCCTTATTCTGAAATTTTTGTTCCTAGACAAAATACCAAATTGCATCAAGGGAGGTTTTCTATGTACTGGGATTAAAGATTATGTCCTAAGTCTGAGCTGAAATAAAAGTTCATAGAAATGCTCTATCAGTCCTTTCCAGTCATCAACCTTTAATGTCTATCAGTGTTAATATTGTAAAATCAAAAGACAAATGAAAGTCTATGTAAAGAGAATTTTTGTACTCTCATGAAAAGATGGAAAACAATTGCTCACAGATCTGTAATGGAATTTGGTTGTTCATGGTAACAGGACCACATACAAAAGATCCATGCAGCACATAATTTAAATATAATTTTATGGATGCAGGAAAGTGGCCTTTGAAGTGATCTCCATAGAGATTGTATTTGGCATTCATAATGTCTTATAGTCATCTTGATGTCTTGCTTATCTAGTGTCTAAAAGATGTCTAAGTGGGATTTATTAAAATTCTGCTGGCATATTACCATCCATAGCATTGGTTGGAATTGTATTTTTTATGACCACACATAATACTTTGTTCAAAACTTCTAACCAGTATTTTAATTATCTTTAGATTAATTCTGAATCTTTGAAATATTTAACGATGAAAATACAATCTGAAAGAGGATACAGATTTAAAAATTTTTTCAATTATAATAATCCTGTCTTCCTTTTAGGGCATGATTTAAAGCTTTATTTCAGGCAGCACTCTTTTCAAATGTGAATTCTCAAGTAATTCGATAACTGTGACCAGGTTTGGGCTCCTCATTAGAAAAAGATCACACCACAGTGTTTGGAGGCTGGGACACATGAGGCAGAGGGATCTGGGTCTGGTTAGCATGGAGAAGAGCAGGTGGAGGCAGACCTGGTTGCTGTGTGCACTGTGATGAGAGGATGCAGAGAAGACAGAGCCATGCTCCTCTCAGAGCTGCACAGCAGTAGAACAGGAGGCAACAGAGAAGATGAGTATATATAATTCTGATTATGTAACAGAGGGCAAAAATTCACCATGAAGGATGGCTGAACACTGGAGCAGGTGCCCAGATTGATTAGGGGATCTCTTTCCTTGGAGGTGTTCCAAGACCTAACTGGATGTGGTCCTGAACCACCTGATCCTTGGTTTGATCAGAGAGTTGGAGTAGAGATCTCTGAATGTCCCTTCCTGACCAAATAATTCTATTTTTATAAGCTGAAATAATAGAAAACAGTACTGGAAAATGTGTTAAGTCATCTAACTCATTTCACTGTCAGGTGAGGACTTCTCTTTACTGAAACTGATTAAAAATAACAAATTTTAGGGTGAAATATATTTATATTATGTCAAAACTATATTCTGTGTATGTCTCACAAGACACTTAGGTCATTATAATTTCCAAAATTCCTCTCTTCCTGTATATGATATCCAGAAACCCATATGGTCACATCCTTGCCTGTGCTATTCCTTCTAAAATGGACATTTTTCAGTATCTTCATAATGTACAGATTCTGCATTTGTTATGGCTTTGGTTGCTAATTCTTCTCCAGGATGAAATTGACAAGCTGTAGAATGAAGAAATCATTATCTTTGTATTGCTTGCCCATTCTCCCCCACGCTTAAGCATCTTATGCGTGTACATTAAATAGCATTCTAAAGATTGCAGATGCAGTCGTAGTATTTTCTGTAGAGAAACAAATTCTAGTTTTTAATTTAACTCTTTGAGAGGATTCTTTAACTGTTCTTCCACAGAAATTGATTTTGTAAACAGTTTTTCTTTATTCCTAGCACATTCAATTTGTGGGGAGTTGCAGAGGCTTTACTAAACCCCCTCCTTGCAACTTTTTAAGTTTATAAGTTTAAAAGTAAGCTGTTTTATGGATTGCATCAATTGTTATGTAACACCTGAAGTCAAGAATAAGTTTGAAGAAAATAGTAATAAATGGATTCATGGCTGAAGACTGACTTAGCAAGGACTGTAAAATATTCATTTGAGTAAATAATTTTTTAAGTACAATTCTATCTGGATAGATCTGAAATTTATTTAGAATATTAATTTTAAATTTACAAGTGCATTTTTGTGAGGTCTTGGAGCAAGATATCTTTGAGCTATTGTAAATGTATGCATTTGCTGTGACATGCAGAATACAAACATACAGATGCATCGGCATTTATAGCAAAAAACTCTGTATGACTACTTGACATAGTTGGTTTTGGTTCTAATTCTGTGGTCAACAAGTGCAGCACATCAATCTTCATTCTTTCTCATTAACTTAGAAAGCCTATGTCCTGTCATGTGAAAAAACATAAGAATTCACTCTCTGTGAACTGTTGTTGGTGTGGGCTATTGGGTATCATATAATTGTATCGAACTTCAAAACTATTTCACAGTGCAGAATCCTGATTCTTAAGTACTGAGTTTCTGTGTTGTTCTGTTCTGGGGTCTTGACAAGGCACTTCCTTGTCTAGTGATACCACTCATTCGTTTTATGACAATACAAGTGTTGCCTGCTCTGAGCTTACCACAATGCTGTTCCCTACCGTAAATCACAATAATTACGTATTCAGTGCCTCAGCAAGGAAAGACCTTTGGAATCTCATTGAATGATGACAGTTTGAGAAGCGCAATGCCTCAATTTGTGTCTGAAAAACTGATGGATTTTACAGAAATAGGAATATAATCTGGTTAAAAATCTGTCAAATTAGGTACTACTGGAATCGATACAGGGAGGCTATGAAATGATTTCTAGACTAGGAAATGACAAAGAAATTTTGAATTCAAAAACGCAGGTCTCTTTCATTTAATGCAGTAATTGATACAGGAGCACAAAGAATACACAAACTGGGTGTTTTTACCTAATCTTTAAAAAGATGGATATGATATTCCTTATTTCCAGTAAATACTCATGTGCCCATTACAAATTTAAATGGCTTAATGAGCACTAGTCCATTTAATTCATATATGTGTATAAGCAATATAAGTTTTCTGAGCCAGAGAAATAGCTCTGCTGTAGCTTCCAGGGACTGGCAATAAAGTGCTCACTTTGAATACTTGGCGTAAAACTCTTTCCTGTTCTTTGAAGGCACAGCAATACTCAGTGCAATCCACTGAGATTCTCAGCCTTCTAGGTTTTGGCATCTGGATTCAGGTGATGAACACTCTGACTCTGGATATGAAGGATGAAGGTGTATGTTACAAAGCCTGACCATAGCTGCTGCTCGACCAAAGCCTTCCAAGTGCTGCCGGTAATCATTTATGTCCAGTTTCCAAGAGGAACACTGAGAGCCAGATGTAAGATAACCTCCTGGAGACTGACATTTGGGAGATGATAAGAGAACTGTTTATCTTCTTTTGGCATATACATTGGTAGAGATAAAGATGGGAACATATTGTACAAAACAACTTCAAATATGAAGTGAAATAAAAATCATGTGTGACATTTTTTCCCAGATAGTTGAAGGACTGAGGTCTTTACAGCTTCTTCGAAAGCTGTTTCTAGAAGTATTTAATTAAATCTTTCACTAAGGTTGTCTGCTGAGGTGGGAATTCTATCTTAACCTATAGAAAAGAACTATAAATAGCATCCTAAAAGTGAATTTTTATTTATTTGAATCTCAAAGCATGTAAATCACTGAGGGGAGAGACAGCTCTTTTCTGAGTTTACCAGTATATGCATCATAGGCAAAATTTTGTTCAGTCTAAGAGGAGCATGAATCCTCTCCCACTTGATATTTTAACTTCTGATGTTCATGTATTTTTAAGAAATACTATTTTTTCTTTATCAAATCCATCTTTTCCAGTGTCTTTTACCTACATAGATATCCTATGAAGAATAATGTAAATTTTAAATATACTAGGGATTTAGAGAAAAGTCTTATTTATATGCTGAGAAACAGTCATGTCTTTAATATTTAAAATCTTTTTCTGGTCTCTATAAACCTCGGTTAAATAGACCATATATAATTAAACAATTTATATAATTCAAAGGCATGGGTTTTTTCTGTCAAAAAGCATGGGTTTTATTATCCTGTTAAGATCCCCTTTGTTAGTCAGCCATTTGGGTCAAGTTAAGTGGCTTTCACACCTAAGTGATCTTTGCAAGCAGGGTAGAAGAGAACTTGCCAGTGTCTTAATAGCTTTAATTATAGATACCACTAACCTGTGGCTTTACAATCGCATTATGTGTTGTCTTTTTTCCCTTGCCTAGTCTTTTTGCTTTAAATTTAGATGTAAATTCTCTGAAGTAGTAGACATTTTCTTTTCATGGTAGATTTGTGCAGTGTGTAACACAGTAGAAACAGCCCTGATTTAGAGTTATGAAGGCTTAGAAGCAGATAGAAATAGGAATATGGTATGGTTGTATAATAGTTGGGGCATATAAATAATTTCTGGGTGCCTCCACAGTGCACAATTTCAGTGTTCCAGGGTGCCTTCTTAATTATTGTGAATTTGCTAATGATGGTTTATCCATGGTATTGATAGGCACTGTCCAAACAGGTACAATGTAGTATTGTGTGCCCAGAGAGCTCACACGAGGGGAATGAAATCAACAGGAAAATGCTTCCAACATAGCAGAGCTTCTGTGAGGATAAAGTCATTAATGTTTTAAACACATCTGAGGATTATCAGATAAGGGACATGATGTAAGTGTGAAGTAATAACATATGTATGTGTATTCATAATGTAAAATATATTAGCACAGTTCTGTTTCCATTAACTGTCTTATGTGTGTTAAGTATTTTCCATGGGGAAATTAATCCTCGTTTCCATTCTGCACTGGCATGAAATTTTCAAATTTTATTTAAGGTAGGATCTGAGGACTATTCTCCTCCTGAATTAAAACTTTGATTTTAAATAGTTAAATAAATCCATGTGGAATATTATTTTTGGAGAATAACTGTGAAGACTGTTAATAGTGGCGGGGAAAAGATGTTAAAAATCTCACAGTTATTTTTAGGGACGGCTCTTTGTAATAGGAAAAATAATACTAAAAATATTGTGTAATTTAGTATGGAAATACATAGTTTGACTCAGTAGGAATTTGTCAGAGATTTTCTTGCTACCTCCTTTCATTCCCACTTTGATATATGAGGAGGCATTCCAACAGCTTGGAGGGCCAGCTACACTGAAGTGATTTCCATGGACACTTTTGCAAGGGGATGACGCGTGTGCTTTTCCCAGTTTATCCTTCCTCCTCATTCATCCTTGAAAAAAGGAGAAGAGACATCTCAATGGCATGGTGAAATCTGAAGTTGTGGCTTGTTTTAGGGAACAATGTGAATTTTACAAAACTGTCTCAAATTTATACTATCTTCAGCCTTTTGAAAAGAGTGCTGAGGGCTTGCAAGCATCTTCCAAAGAGCTGTTCCTTCTGAAAGCCTGGTATCCATGGTCCTGTCATTTTCCATCTCTTGCCTGAGAAGTTCCCTGGGAGCTTAGAAACCACAACCCTGCTCAAAGCCTCCTTTTTGTGTGTTTTGTGGTCCACAGCAGCCTCTCAGCAGCTGTTTCAGTATAAGTCTATGCCTCTCTCCCTTGGACAAATTTGTTTATGAATTTGTTTCCCATGCTTTCCTTTTAGATTCCCTTAAACAAACACAGGAAATTTGAATTTATTTTCAGTCAGGCACTTCCAGAAGATGTAATCTAGGCTTCAAGGAGAAAATACTGGAATATATTATACTTGCCTCTTCCTAGTAACCTTTGGGCTCCTGGAGAAAATGTCAATGGAGGCCTAATGCTCTGCTGAAATGGTGTTCTGATGAATGGCTTTGATTACATCCTCATAAAAAATCTGGAGTTGGATTGTTCCTCAAAGTTTTACTGTGACAGTGGCAGTCATCTGATGTCTTAATATTTTGAATAACTCCCTAACTAAAGTTTGCTAATAATACATCAGCATCTAATAAGAGCTATGGTTTGGACACATCTCTCTTTTTTGGTTGATGTAAATAACATGTTTAAGGTCCCTGTTGATTACACATGTAAGCAGTTTAACTATGGTCACATGTTGACACATAATCATAATATTTTCAGTAATTTTCTCAGGTTCTTTGAGCTGGTCAATATTTGTCTAATCGGGGCAGATTGAAGCACAGCTTGGTTTCAGTTCAACACCAAGAGCTCATATGATTCTGATTTAGATACTCAGTGCTTTCAAGAGTTGTATGGTGGCTTGTGGGTCAGGTGTTTTCCATTCAAGATCATTTCCCAGGCAGAAGAGACTACCCATTAGACAAGTAGACTCAAAGATTGTAGGACAGATCTTCTTAAAGATTTTGCAGTGTAGATGCAGGCTTTCATTAACCATACATGCCAAAGAGGTACTTCCCTTCAGTCTTCTGCTTTTCCTTCCAAGGTTTTTATTCAGCCCTTTCTATAGCCTGTGAGAGGCAGGGCATGTCCCCTGTATGAGACTTGATACAAGTTACTAAAACACTAAAAACTTTTGAAAATAGTATTTAATTCTGGGTGCTGCATCATCTTAATTGTTAGAGCTGGTAGACTATCTTGTATTGATTTGAAATATGTATTTTTAATTTCTGTTCCTGAGCCAATTTTTATGAAACTATGGAAAATAGTTCAGTCAATATTATGCAAATCTATAAACTGGCATAAGATATGATTCTATTTTAACTAAATAAGGGTCTTATATAAGTAATTAGGCTAATTGTCAATGGCTTTACATGCAGTAGAGCTTTCAGTTGGTTTTGGTAGGTTTTTTAAAGTTGTTCAGTAAAACGGTACCTCATTTCTAGAAATCAAGCACAAAATTCTATGATGGAAAATTCTGATTCGTATTCCCACCATCTTACACTTCACAGAGACATTAATTTTTTAATTAATTAATCAATTAATTAATTAAATTCCCGAGTGTGAAAATTCCTTTTTCAGAGACTCAGATTCATGTTATTCTTTCTTCTTTACCCTCAATTACAACTTAAAAACCCTCTGTGTTCTTGGTGTTATAGTGCTCTTTAAAATAGATTGGAGTTACAGAGTGAATTTTAATATTTCCTAAACTTGTGAAGTAGAGAAGCCTATCACAATCACCTAGAATATATTTCCTTGGAATTTTTGAATAATGTGTCATCTCCTATAAACTAAGTTTAAATAAGAATAGAGCAGAGAGACCAGTAGCTGAAATCTTCTGTAGTTTGATAGATTACACACGTTTAAAAGAGTTTGATATTAATGTTTAGAAACTACTTTCATGTAGTATTTCAAAAGCTTTTCCTCTTTACATATGTGTACATGATGTTCTTGGAATCACTATCATACCTCAAACCGAACTTAATTTTAAGGGGTTTTTCTATCAATTCAAACTTATTTAACTGCATTTAGTTAATTAAAATTTGTGTAATTTATTACAGATTGAATCCTTTAGGTCAGTGCTTGCTAGGCTGGCTGCTGCTGCTGCTTGACACTGGACTAAATTTGAAGTTTAAAATGTTTTAGCAGGAATACACTTGGGTTGAATTACGTGAGAGACAGAGTTGTAACTGAGCGGACAGAAAGGTGAGAACTTGTACTGATTGCAGTTTGTCTCTAGGTCCCTGCATGTGAAAAGGTTATAATTAAGTTAATCAAAAGGAATGTTTGTGACTCTCTATTCTCTTTGTTGGAGAGATGCTAGGTACACAAATAAAAATTATTGATTTTCAGTCTTTCATTTAGCTTTCCAGTTGTTCAAGTTGTGTATTTTTTCTAAAAACTTCAAAAATAAAAATGATAAATACATCAGTTTTATTCTATTGTAGACAGGAACAAGCAAGCCTGATAAGCATCTTGTGATTCAGTAATGCAGTATATCAAATCTGCCACAGGCAAAAATTGATGTGATCTGAAATTCCCCTTGGTGTAGTTTCCTATTTCTTTTGCTGTTTTTGTAGAACTTGCACATGCCCTCATGGCATACATGACACATCTTTGCTCTCATTTCAAAACTGGTCATTGCTTTGCTTTTCAGATGCTGGACAGATGACTCTTATAAGAATCCAGAAGAAATTGCTTTTAGTGCTTTGTTGTTGTTATCCCATCAAAGCTTCTGGCTGTCAAAGAAATATGTTAAAGGATAACTTCAGAATTTGGAGTTTGGTTACTGTCAGTTGTGCATATTTGTCATTTGTATTTCTCTGATAACTTCAGAAAAATCACTGATTTAAAAATTCTGTTGTTTTTCTTTAGAAATAACTCTGTGTCAAAATTAGGCTTGCTTTCTTATGAAGCAGAATATCCTTGACAATTGTTTATGGTGCTAACATGACTCTGGTTATTGTTTTCTTTTTCTTCTCTATTATAAATAGTCAGTGTACTTCAGAATGGAAAGCAAGTTGCAAGGAACAAGATGTTTGCACTCTGTTGCCAACCTGATGGGTAGAGCTCTGCTCACAAGGCAGAGCTCAGTTTAAACCATCACGTGGCTTCTGATGTTGCATGTGAAATGTGAGGCAATTAGTTTAACACTGTGCAGATACAAGGGATAATTATGCCTTGCAGTACTGCTGAAATCTCCAAAGAGCTTTCATACCAGGATCCTGAGAAGTTGATTGCTAATATGTAGTAAGTAACAAAAGAATTTATGTATAGGAAAACAATAATTATTGAAAAAAAACCTCGTAAATTTTCTTAATGATATTTACTCATCACCTCTCTGTGAAATAGCTTCCTATTGCTTGTTGGAACAGGTAATTGGGCTGCATTTACTCTAAAAAGTGCTTGGCTACCCATAAAGTATAGTTGCAGGATTGTTATAATATCTGCACCATGAAACATAATACTTGTGCAAGTGACCATGAAGACATGATTGTTGAATAGCAGATTTTCAATCTTTGCTTAGTCAGTTGTGTGACACCGTATGATGCTATTGACATCCACATAAATAGTCTAAGCCTGCCTGGTGTTTAACTGCATGAGATGGAATTAGCATCCCCCAGGAATGGAGGTGCCTGCTGTAATAGTTGCCCTGATTTAAATCTAAACCCAGGAAGCAACACAGAGGAATAATCCATTAAAGAATGCCTGTTCTTTAAAGAACTGTGTTTTCTCTTCTTATTCAAGAATTGCTCATATTGGCAAATTTGTACTGATGCTAAATCATACATGAATTAAAATATTTTTCAGATGTTCCTTAGAAATGGTACTAGTACTGCAAAATCCGAATGGAAATGTAGAAGTTCACGCAAGTTGCCCTATGTTGACAATCCTATTGTTCTGAGAACATTTTGTTCATTATCTTTTTAAAAATGCAAATCAGGACTGATGCTTTCCAGGAGTTGGTGAATTGTGAACCAGATTATGAGAGCTAGTAGATATAGCCAAAACAACTTCATAAAATATAACATCTTCTGTAAAGATTACCATATTTTAGGTAATGGAATGGGTTCACTAAATTCATTAAATTTGCAATAACCAGACTTCAACTTCTTGTGGCTTTCACTGATCAAAACAGCTGTATCTAAGCCATGGTGTCTTTATTAAATTCATATAAAACAAATGTTCCTCCTAAATCACAAATTTCTCCTATATTTAGCTCTGTTACTGTTAAAATATCCATTTTGCCATCATATATAGGAAATACATCGTGTTGCACATTGCAATAAAAAGGTCTGTTCTGTAAAGAAGTCGTCTATTTGCTTAATAAATCTTGAATTTGATGTTTACTGTAATTATCAAATTCTTAGTTTCATGCCTGCAAGTAGGTTTAAGACGTAGTATACTTTTATCACTGAAACTTCCATTAGAGAGGTAAAACCCATGTTTAGTTAAAATATAAAAATATTATGAAGCTACTCAAGACGTTTTGCTCTTCTGTGACACTCTTATTAACAGTGGCAAAATTAATAAAGAGTTGTGGCCCATTTTTACCAAGCTTAATTAAAATCCCTAAATTACTTATACTGAATAAATTGTAAGGAACTTACTGTAAATGCTGACAACCTTTTAGAGTAAAATAATTGTGAGTCACTCAATAGTTTCACATAGAAAAGCATATAAAAGCAGTAGTAGAGAAAGGAATTTTTATTTTCTTTTTATTATTTTATTTTTCTTTAGTTAAAAGGTCCCCATTCCAAAAGCAGTAAACTTTTAATACTAATGATGTGTTTAAGAAATATAAAAGGAGATAGTTTATGCCGTGGACTACTGGCTAAATCCTCAGAGTATATGGGGAGGAATGCCAATCAGAATGTCCATGCTATTTTTACTGCCTACATCAGTATGGGAGGATAGATACATTTTAATTGGTTGCTTCAGCTGGTTGATACTGCTGTTGGAAAATTAGGTAAGATTTATTGAAAGGTTTGAAAAGTATCTGGTTTTTTCTGTTAGTCACCTATACATGTTGATACATTTTTGAAAACGTATCTTTTTCTTGATCATGTGGGTTTAGTTTTTGTGAATGATCAGATGGTGCATAGAGCCAAAACAGGGGGAGAAGTGTTTTAGAAATAGAGTATTATTCACTAAGTGAACTTGTACACTCGTGGATCTTCCTGCATTTCATATTCTGAAAGATTTTCAATTTTTTTCACAATGACAAAACATAGGCTAGAGGATTTTTTATCACTTCTGAAGGTCCACCCTGAATGTTTTTCCAAACTGAAAAAATTCAAACTTATGTGTTTGACTTTTTTTGCGGGAAAGTGGAGGCTCCTGTGGCTGCCCTGCTCCAGTTTCCTGGGCTGGAGTAGCTGGCAGCAGGGAAAGCTTCAGGGAGCATCCCCAGAGCTTCCCTGGGCTGAGGCTGTCAGGCTCGTGGCTGTGTGCCAGGGAATGTGCGCAGAGATGGAGCACTTCCATGAACCTCCTGTGTTATGTCTCTGCGCTGTTAGTGGAGAATGGGGATCCCTCCCTTAGGGATGCCAGTGTGGTAAAGCTGTGCAATCCTGGAAGTCATGGTCTAAGAATTTGTCCAAAAGCCAAATTAAAAAAAGCTTCACAACTAAACAAGCACACAAAATCAACTTCACGCCCATGCTCCACCCCTCCCCACCTCACCTTAGTATTTTATTGCAATTTCATTAGACGGCAATGTGTCCATACGTTGACAAATGCTGCAATATAAGTAATATATAACAGGTTCTCTTTATTAAGAAGTTCTTTTGATCAACTTTAGGTGAAAGTTTATGTGGATATTCAATAGCATTGTATATTCTAAGTCCTAGCAATTTCTCATCACATTTTCGTATGGATAGAATTCAACTAAGGCTTTTGAGCCCATAGTGGTTAGCAGATTTGCATGTTTAAGAGCTAACTGTTGATCCAGCCAATAATTTAAATGAAAAAATTGACTCTACTGGTGACCCAAGAGCAGGTCTGAGTGGTAAATTATATCAAAAGTCTTTGAGATGCCACTCTGGTCACCTCTTGGGAAATAGGTTGTGTTGCTTGTAATTAACATGAAAATACATAGAGCTTGTTGAGGTTTAAAAGCTGTCAATTAAATCTCTTAGAGGAAGAGGCAGTGAGACTGCGTTAGTTGACTCTAGCTTTGAGCAGTTGTAAGTTTTCTAATACAGGCTGTCTGTCATACTTCAGAGCAGACTGCGGAGCTCAGGAGATGCCTGTAGATACTCTACTAGATGCTCTAGTTTGGCTAGAGAACAGAGTGCTGGGTTGTTTCCTCTACTTAGAAAAATCCTGGATAAACCCACATTTTTAGAGAATGCCATATCCGAATGTACAAATACTTAGGGAACCATCCTGGTATTTGGAAGACATCCGTTCAGTACACAACTAACGTGGACTGCTCTCTGACCTTGACTAGGCAGCATGCCAGGGTCATTCTGCATGGATTTCCAGCTTGGCTTCCCTGAAACTGAGGTGCTAAATCCAAGCTGCTTTTCAAAACTTCTTGTATTCTCAAATGTGGAGACAGAGATAAAGCTACTGCTCTTCTAAAGATGTCTTTACCTTTCTGTAGACAATTAAGACTAGACTATCTGTTTTTTTATCTGGCTGAAGATGGGTGAGATGACTCCCACTGCTAGTCCCTTGGTACTGATCCCTTTTTTCCCCCCATCATAAAATGAAATCATTATACTATATTTATGCACTTTGCAAGGATGAATGTTTATTTTACTATAAAAGTATTTATGTATACTTTTTAGGCAACATGATAATGAAATTCTGTAAGTACTCATGACAGACAGAAAATCTTTTCTTAGTGACTATATTTCTTCTAGATCTACAGTTTCCTGCCTATTTATCTAGATATAATTTTTGGTAGTTTTAATATTATTCCCAGTGAATATTCTATTATCTGACTAAAAATGTATTTGGCACATGGAATATTCCTAGATTTTGTGAAAAGTGGCCTGGATTTAAATACATGAAGTTAAAGCTTATAATGGTAGAAGAGAAAGTAAGCCTCCTTGGGTTTTCTCATCATCTTCTAGAGCAGTAGCTTGGATTTGCAAACATACTTCCAATTTATTGTTGATTGCTGCTTGGGATATTTGGCTACACTGTGAATGGCAGAACTGTCTTGTATAAGGCGATTGATTTCACGGTAATATTTTTTTTTCATCTAACAGTGTGATTAGGCATTTTAACCCCCTGATAAATTAAAATTAAGAAATAAACTTATGTTGATACTCAGTGGGGATCCTCCAGTAACTAAGGAAATCTGTATAGTACCTGTAGAATCTGAAATCTTCAAACGCAGATCTGATGTATGCTGAAGTGAGGCTCACTAACCTCTTCACTAAAAACTGTTAAGGTGTTTTTAGAGAATGAAATGGGAATCTATGGAACAGTAAGAGTTCAGCAATTAACTGTTTTGGCGTGTTTATTTCAGCAAAGTAAAAAATACTAAATATCCATTTCAGGCTATGTATGGTACGAGTACTGGTACCTTTCTTCCTTTAGTGGGTAAGAAGAGTTCTCTGGTCTCATGATGAGACTGTGCTTGTTCAGAAAGTTAATACCTTTCGGCAAACCAGTGGATCTGTCTGGAAAGAAGGAACAAGGAGCTGAGCATACAGCTCCTCCTTCAGATCTGAACTGGATCACATAAATGAAAACTAATGTGAGGTATACGCACATGAGGCTAAAGTAAAGGTGTAATAAACAGTGCTAGATTTAGCTTTCATTGAGGAGAGAATGCTTTTCTCTGCAGTAGAAATTTTCTCATGACACAGATTTTTATTGTTATTTAATGCCGGTTTTAAGTGTGTGGTGGCTTTTAATTTGTGTCCAGTAATAAAGCCCGTTGAGATCTTTGTACCTATAACCAGTTGTTCCTTTCATAGAAATCAGCTCTTGCCTTTTGGAACACTGCAGTACCCTTTTAAAAATGACATATATATTTCATAACTGTAAGGCAGTAGAAGATAGAAGTGTTGGCTTATGCGTAAATTGATTTGTATTTTTAAAGTACTGAAAGGTTTTTTCTCTTTTTTTCTTTTTTTTTCTTTTTTTTTGAGCCTTTACATTGTAGGTTAAAAAAGCTAAAAGCATATGGTAGCAATTTTTTAACCTCTCTACATGAGGTGCTTGTCAACGGAGGTCCATACGTCCAAAGCTAGTTAATAACAGCTGCAGGCCAAAGTTCTTTTAAGAGCTATTGCCGTGTTCCAAGACTCTCCAAGACTTTGAACAAGTGAAGTTGGCCACAAGGGAAAGCAGCAGGTCTGCATTCTGCTTGTTAAGTGAACCCTGTTTGAACGGAAAAAAATGTGGCTGAAAGTCAGAATTTTCATGCTATAAAACTTGACCATAAAATATCGATAGGATTGGCTAGTAGGCTGCTGCAGTTTAGCCTAAACAAACCATTTGCTTCAATATAAAACTTTATTTTGCTGATTGCTTCAATGAAAATATTTAGGGGTTTTTTGTTGAAAATTTGGAAGACTAATTATACCAAATTTTTTTTTCGAAGAATTCACAGGATCCCAAAATGCTGGAATAGTTATGTTTGCATTTACATTTTGTATATAAAAAATATAATGTAGAAAGGAAGAATGTATGTGAAGAAGAAAAAAATTGCAGTTCTCTTGACCTTATGGTGCTTTCTCAGTTTTATATTCCTGTCCATTTTTGCCATGTCCTTTTCAAAGCAGTAGTGAATTATAATTAAGTGAACTCCCTCTAGACATACAGTTTGGAAGCTTCTTGGCAGTTTGGAAGAAGTCCAGCCTTAAATTCTGAAATCACTCTCTCAAAAGATATGGTCTGTATATTTTTGCCTATTGATTGAAAATCTTCATGGTATATTAAAGGCTTTATCAAAAAAAGCTCTTTAGAAGCGTTTAGAGGGAACAAGGCTGTCTGGCTGGTTATCTGCCAGTAATAAAGTATCAATAAACAATACTCATCATTGTTGTTCAAGTTGAATATAAGGCAGGATGCTTGACAGAAAATATGTTTTGTGCTCTGCACCGGAATGGGGCTGGATCAAAAGCTGAGATTTGCAATGGATTTGTAGGACGCTGAGTGCCCCTAGGTGGTCACAGCTAAAAGTACAGCAAGAAAAGCCTCCCCTGTGCATCTGGCTCCTGCTGAGGGCCAGCTCACCTCCGCTGGGCACTTGGGTGCACATCCTGCTCACGGTGGCACGTTTTTGGGATGGGTTACAGTTTAAGAAGCACTTCTTTCCTTTTGATAGGTCTCTGCTTTACAGGAGAACGTTTGTGTGGTATTAATTTTAATCAGGCAATTGCTGACATACTGAAGTGGCAGTCTATCATTACTCCCACTTATGGCTCCAATTTAGCCCTTGTCATTGCAGTTGTCAGTATCAATTGGGGATTAGAGTGGGTTATGGCATGCAGAGTCAATGGTCAGTGGATCAGTACCACTTTTCATTCCTTTTTAGCACAATCTTTTTATTATCAGGCTTATTGATGCAATTTTGTTACTGCTTTTCAGGTTTTTTTATCTACATAAAATTCTTTGGAGATAAATTGCTTCTGGAATTGTTTTTGGGTTCTTTGCATTCCATTTTGCTATAGGATTTGAAATATGTCAGTAATTAAATGACACAGAAATGTAACCACTTCTGAAATATGCATTTCTAAAGTTATACAGTCAGTTGTTTTGAAAATGGAGGCAGGAGGCAACTGCTCTGGTATCTTATTTATAGAGCAGTGATCCTTAGAGAAGATGAGCACTGTGAGATATGCACAAAAATGTATCGTTGATTTGCCATTGTGAGGAAAGCAAGCATTAATAATGGAACTGTAGAGCCAATTCCAAATAGCAAGGTTTTAAAGCCAAATAATAGAATTCTATGTAATAATACAACTTGTTATAATTTTCACCAGATAAATGGTGTCTCAAATCTCCAAGTACAGTATGTGAGAAAAGAAAATTTGTATTTTATCCTATTAGTTAGGTTGTCACTGGCAGACATTTCTGCAGGGAAGGAGGGTCAGAAAAAAAAGGTAAATCTCTTACTCTCTGAGAATTCTGGTGAATTTGCTTCTATGGTAACCAATTAGCCAGAGCTTATTACTCATGGAAAACAGGAGCTGTTTGCATTTTTAAATCCTTCATTTGCAAAACAGCATGTCTAAATGATAAAGTTAAATTTCTTTCCCAAGACCACAAGTCTTCTTTGTAGGTGGAAACAACTAAGTGTACAGTTTAAAAAGCAAGGGAAAAGGCGCTCCTAGGCAGCAGCATCCATCCACGCTAAAAGCAAATATTTGTTTTTGGAGCAGAGAATGGCTGTCCCCGGAGCAGCCAGCTTAGCAAAAGCAGGAATGGAAGGGCAGAGCTCATCTTTTATGGAAGTCAGATAAATTTCATGCTCTTTAACATCAACTGTGACTGCAGGCTTTTCACTGAAGTCTGGCTCCTTCCCCAGTGTGAACAAAATAGGAAAAGTGATTAAAGTTCACTCAGTACTGGACGGCAGGAGGCAACTGCTCTGGTATCTTCAGCTGAGGGAGAGGGCGAGAGGGCTCTTTAATAAGACTTGTGAGGCTTCTTTGAAGAAAAGAAGTAGGACTCATAGGGCCTATAGATGCCTACACTAACATTCATTCATTTCCGGTACTTCATATGGCTTCTTTGACACATTGTAATATTGTCATCCCCTTCATTAAAATGTTCATTATGAAAGGGGAAAGAGAGAAAATGTAACTGTTAACTGGAGTCAAGGGTCAGCAAGTTCTGCTGTGAGCAAAGGACTCGGAGCTGCCTTGGATAATAGTGGCAGTTCTGGGGCAGACACGAAAGACTGACAGAAAATGAAAATATGGACCTTACAATTTGTCCTGTCTTGTGATGGATGGGAGTCTTGAGCGTACTGACAAGTCTTGAAAAGCTGAAGTGGCTAGCAGATCTTCCCAGATCCTGCCTTTTGGCTTTTTCCCTCTGCCTCTGTCTCTTTTTCTGTTTCTGCCTGTTTTAAGTTGTGCAATCAGTATTCACACATTCTTATAACTAATAGGATTAGAGGCGTTGCAAAGGGATTTGAACAAGATAATTAGTTTACTGCTTAGTCCACAATATAACAGGCAAAACCCCTCTAAGAAGAGGCGGACAAAATGGGTCAGAAAATGTGTGGGAAATGAGGTAAGGCCTCTCAAACAGAGCTTCAATCAGCTACACCATTATGAAAGGATCCTGGAGTATTCATTCATTGCTGCAGACCGTTGACTTTTTTGGCTTGGCCACCAGAGGTGTCAAGGAAAGAGACCGAGCTGAGCAGTGGGAAATGTTGCTGTATACGAAGGAGCCTGTTTCAAGTGCTTAAGTGCAATTTAAGGTTCTTTGCCACCACATCACATAGAGCAACTCTAGAAAAGTGAAGCAGCCTCGAGCAGTTTACAAAGGTGAGGCTGTAAAAGCAAAGCTTCTTGTAAACCTTGGGATGGATAACATCTCAGAAACAGACAACTGAAATATCGAATCAAGAAACTTAATTTCAATTTAGTATTATGTTTGAACCTCTATCTTGGAGTTATTTAAAACATAATTTTTTCTAGCAGTGCATCTAAGTGTTCCATTTAAATATATTTTTTCTCGTTTTAAGATATCCCAGACAGAAAAAGCCCCCAAATCCAGTCCCCCATTGCCCCTGCCTGGTGATACTAGTATGGTGCATGAATTACTAAGTGATGGTATTTGGTTTCCAAAGGAGTAGCAGGAAATGCCTCAAAGTTCCTGCTTTTTTTTTTTTTTTTTTTTTTTTTTGCCTGTGAAACTTGTATGAACCACCAGCATGATCAAAGCTGCCAGAAGTTGTTAGAAGACATGTCAACTTGGGCCTGCCTGTGTATGATAACTTAGAGGTGCCTCCTCTCCAGTGGAAGAAACAGCAGGAGCTTCTCTAATGAACTGTCCAGCAGCTCTATCTTGCAGTGTATATACAACCAGAGGTGAGAAGAGGTTAATCCATAGGGGAACTAGTTAGAAAAGCAAAGCGAAAAATACCAGGGACCTGTATGACCAAAATTCAACATGAAGATGGTTGCTGACACATTTGATTTCTTTTAATGAAACTCTCCTTTCAATCTGTTGCTTTTTGTGTCAGCTTGTAAATTTTAACATACTTCAGCTGTGGTGCAGGAGAATGCATTGCATGTGCAGTACAGAACAATACAGGATGTCATATTGCTTGTAGCAAATTGACCTCCTATTCATTTTAAATACATATATCTTATTTCTAATGGAGATTGATTCCTAATCTTGAGATTAGTCTCAGTTTTATTTCAGCATGGGGATTTATTACTATAATCTTTATCTGTTCATAATGTAAGGATGACAAAGACATTCACTATTAGGCGTGTACATACCTGGCAGTAATATGAAATCCTTATACTGTAATCCTGGCTGTTGTGATTTTCATTGTTAAGAACATTTACCCAGAGGTTTATCCTGATTTTATTAAAAAAAAACCCAAACAGTCAGTTTCTCTTTGTTGTTCAAGTGGTTTTCCTGTTTCTTTGTTCAACGGCAAGCTGTCATCTCTGCCTCAACTGGGAATCTCTATTTTGTGTTGCTTATTATTGTATGTATGGAAAAGGAAATTATGCGTATTAAAAGTATTGTGGAAAACAGACACTGTGAGATGTTTTCTGGTTCTTCAGGTCAGGCATTGTACCATACGTACATTTGTTTTCATATGTGGATGGTAATTTCCCACTGGAAGGCATGTGTCCCTAATTAAAAAGTAGAATCAAAACAAGAAAACCCAACAAGCAGAAATTGGTATAGGTATGCAGAAGTATATAAGACTCTTCTTCCTGTTCTATATAAAAATATGTGTTAATCAGTATTCTAAATACTAAGTATCTATAATGAAATTTCAGCTAGGTTAAAGGAAAAGGAAAACCAAATGCAGGAGAATAAAATAGATATTCTGAAGTTCATCAGAACATTTATTTTTAAGCTTAGTCTTAACACCTGAATAAAATCAATATCCCTAACATGGAGACTTAGATTTCATTTTGTATGACCAGGCTGTTTTTAATGCTGCTTTTGAATCTGGTAAGTTCTATTCCTTAAGGTACCAGTATTTTAAGTTCTATTTACAATAGGGTTATCTAATATCTTTTTTCAAGTCCATATTTCTATATGGTTTTTTATGTTTGTTTAAAGTGTTCAATTAATACAGCTCATCAAAACAGTTCTGGATATATTCTCCATTCAGATATCCATGTAAAACATAGTGAGGAAACTTTGGCTTATTTTCATTATTTTTAGACATAGATGGGAAGATGATTAATAGAGGGCAAAAGAGATATGAAAGAAACTGGAAAAAAAATATACTGCAGATCCAGGGCTTAATTAGATATTCTGTATCCCTACTGAACGCTGAATTTGATCTTTTCGTTTTCACAGATTGCAGACCTTTCATTCTCACCCACGGTCTAGTTAAAATTGATACTAAGAGAAAATATTTAAATATTTTTTTCCCTGTTTGGAGCAAATGTTTGTAGACACATCCTGATGACACCTTGGCTCCTTTGGCAGTTCTGGTGTATTTTTAGTTTTCATGCGTGAAGCACTCAGTAGCGCTGCAGTTCAGCTCTCAGACTTACTCCGTTGCAAATCAGGGATGAATCCTTATCTGTGTTCACTTTTCCAGCAATATATATACTCTTCTAGTGCATATGTTAACTGCTTTTGATTCCTTCTCAGAATGCTGTTCTCGATAGCACAGTTCCTGTGTTATTCTGCAGGGATGCAGACCTGACACATAATTTTGAAGTATAGTATTATGTTGAATGGTCAGTCTTCATGAAATACTGACCTTCCACCCCAAAGCTTTCATCTACCTGGCCACTGGAAGAGATTTCCGTCTCTGGGAAAAATGCCTTGAACTCATAAGGAGTGCTAGGGAGAAGCATGTGAGGACTTGGCAGTTTCAAAATCATTTTTTTTTACAGGAGTAACTGAGAACTTGGCAAGATTCACCCCCATTCCTCAAACAAAACCCAAAAAGCAGCACAAAATCCCTGAGTTTTGTTAAATACGAAAGATAATTATGTTAAGGACTTGCACATGGTCCAGTTGTCTGAAATACTAGTTTTGATGTCACAATAATTTGTCATGGGGCATGTTGAAAATTTATAGATGGATTACAGACAACAATTTACTTATTTTTCTTGTTCTGTTTCTCCACCTGAGGAGAATTTTGTCTTTGTTCATATATGCATAAATTAGGGAAGCCTATAATTTACATGAGTTCACTGGTGCTTTTCTGTAAGTAGTTTGTAATTCAAAGATGTATTTTGTCACGTGCTTAACACTAAACTTGTGAGTAGTTACAATGAATTTAATGGGATTTAAGCACATACATTAAATTATACATGCTTCAGTGCTCTCCTGAATTGGGAAGAAATTATTTATATGTTTGTGGTTAATAAGAGCAATGTTCAACTGAGTTAGTGTAATTTTCCATCCTGTGTCTTTGAAGGTGCTGTGCCACAGCCTATACAATTCATATTGTCACAGGTCGTCTTACAATGTGTAACAGCTTTACATTTAGTTGATAATTAGGATCTTTAAAGAGTAATGCTTTTGTTTATTTTCAGAATCAGTGGAGATGAGAAACATTCCCTAAGCAAACTTCACTCCTAACCTATCAAAACTGGGATTGGTTGTTGATTACTAAAAAAACCCCCAAAAAACCCCAAAAAACCAGCAAGCAAAACAAAATGAAAACCAAAACCTAAAAAAAAAACCCAAATCAAACCAAACCAAAACAAAAAAAGAAACCTGTAAATAATCATTAGAGAGTTCGGAGTTTTGAGATGGAGATTTTTGAGTTTTGGGCATAAGTATTTCCTGGTTTTGTGAGCGAGGAATGAGGGGGAGAGGATTGGCTCAGGTATGTCTGAAGGGCAGGGGGAAGACGTGCAATAAGTGGTTTTACTCCCGCTGTTGGAACACTTGTTCATTGAAAATAGTTTCACTTGCAAGAAGCACAACAGAACCCGACCTCAAACTTTTCTGCCTCTTTCCAAGACACTTTCTGTCTTGAAAAAGTTTCTTCACAGGCATAAATACTTTTAACCATCTCTCTCCTAAATCACCTTAAACATGTAGAATAGATAATTCAAGCAGAGTTTTGACTGGCCTGAATTTACTATAAACTTGGTTTTGAATTAGGGAAATCACGTTGTGTATTTCTCGTGCAGTGGCTAGGAATTGAAGCAGGAAATCATGCTGACAAATGAAGTGAATGGAAACAGGAGACAGAGTTACTCTGTGATTTAATACATTGTCCTAAATATGTTAGATGTATAACTCTATAGAAATTTTAGCTCTTTACTGCCATAAAGCTGTGACTTAAGTTATATATCTTCAATAATTCTACAGTATTTTGATTCATAAAAGTTGAGTAGATTGGAAGGAGCTTAAAAAATGCATTTTAGTAGGCTTTTTGACAGATGTGATTTAAAAGCTTAGAGAAAGCAGTGCACCTGTCACTTTTAATTGCAGAAAGCTTTCCATCTATTAACTTTATTTTGCCAGAGCCTTCTAATGAAAAAGTTCCAGTATCTAATTTAATTTAATTTTCATTGGGTTTGCCAGAAGAGCAATTAATTTTTAGAACTTCCAGCTATGAAGTTGTGCTTCAGAAAGCAGTCTCTCTATCTTACATACCGTTAAGTTTCATTGTACTCCTGTCATACCTTAGAAACATCTTGATATCCTTGCAGAAATGTGGCAGTGAAATGTAGACATATTGTCTGTAGCACTAGGTAGGGTTTACAAATACAAATGTTTGTATGATTGGGTTATTCCTATCCATCATTAGATTGCATCTCTCTGGAGCTATAAGTACATCTGTGCCTGGCAGGCTTATGTTATCACTGATGCATATGGGGACCATGTGTCAGTCTTCCAACAAAGATATATAGCCTTCTGTAGGAGCAGGATTGGATATGCTTGTGTTTCAGCCTCTAAATCAATTTCTGGGACCTTCGCTACAGATGTTGGAAGCTGCAGGTCTGTAAAAAGAGTATACTGTAACATGAACTGAAACAGAAGAATAAGCATGAGAAGGAATTAGCCATATGGCAACAGATAGCAAGTGCAGTGGAGCTATGAAGAGGCAAATTCTCACACCTTCTCAGCTATCTGTGTAAATATCGTTTAAATTCAATCACCTCAGAGCTCAGAGCTGGTCCCATTCTAAGAGGAGATATGTTCATACTCAGTTAAAAGAGTGAGTACAGATGCTCCTGCTGTTGTAAGATGCCTGTCCTAGGATTTTTGAGCTGGTGGAAGTCTTCCTGAATTCCCTAGAAGTACAGATGGATTCACACTGACTGCTTTAGCAGAAAGCCTGGCTGTATAGTGCTGAGATGTTGTTGATCTGTTTAGTGGCTATTATTGATACAGGCGCAATGCCACGTGTTCTTATATTTACCCTTATTTCTTAAATCTCTTTATAACATTTATGCTTCAAACAAAATGCAGTCAATCTAAGTATTTAAACATTTTATGGTATATTTTCAAATTACTCCTTAAGCAATAGGGAAGCTTATGCATTATTTGCTGGGGATTTTTTAAGTAAATTTAGTAGTCTTTTTTCCCATTACCAAAACTATTCTCAGTCTCTCTGTGGTCACCTGGACCTCTCTTTTCTGAAATTACCTATTTACTCACTGCAGGAGTATCTTGTGAATGGCGATGTCAGTGTCATCCTTGCTCATCCTGAGTGTGCTGTGCTCTCATCTGGTTGCGGTTGCTTAACTCATATCCATCCCACCCAACTGCCTTTGTGCGCCCTCACATAGCAAAACACAACGCCCATCTTCCTGAATGAAAAAACCCTCAAAGAACAACAGAAAAACACCACACCCCTCACACAATCACCCTTTATCCTAATTATTTGGGCTGATCAGTGGAATTTTCTGGATAGTTACTTGAGGCAAAGCTCCATCAGCTGCTCATGAGAGTCCAGGTATTGGTTGAAGGGAAAGAATGTGGCAATTTGGAAAAAAAAGGCTTGAAAACATACAGATAGAGGAAAAACGTCTGAAAAGATGGAAGATGAGGTTTTAAAGTGCAATTAAGAGCAGCTACTTTTTGATGGTGTCAGTGGAAAAGTGCAGTCCTGGAACAGAAAATCAGCTTTGCAGACTTCAAGCTTTAAAAAATGTCTGAATGGAAATTATTCCTAGTACAAGCAGCTGAACCTTTTTGCAAGTTTTGGGGGGAAAAGGGGGATAAATATGGCAGAAGTAGCAATAAAATTTAAGCTTTTCTATAAAAAATAATAACTTCCGTTTTGCATTAATTATTTTTTCCTAGAACATTTTAATGTAATTTACATACTGGTATTATGGCAACAGCATACAGACAGGCCTGTAACAAGAAATGGGATTTTTCGCATTCCTGAAATGTAGAATGGAAGCACTCTGATTCAGTTTTTTACCCATAGTTGTTCATTTTAGTTTGCTATGGATTAAGAAATTGGTTGTGATCAATTCATTCTGGAATGGCGAATTTTCTTTTTATTGCTTACATAAATTTTTACCATTTTTACAAGGGTTTTCAATTCTAAATAGCCCCTGAATCCAGGTAGGATGCACTCTTCTTGCTTTACAAACCAGTTGTACTGCCTTTTCTGTATTCTCAGCTCCGTTTATAAGAGGAAAATACCTCTTGAAATTCTCATTCTCTGTGTGGCATTGAAAGGGAAAAAAATTGTGGTGACAGAAGTTTGGGGGAAGAGGCTGGAACAGTCACAGGGAGAGAAGGCAGGCTCAAGAAGAAAGAAAAGCCTGGAGCCCTTGAACAGAAATTTGAGGCTTGACACTTCTGGGATGTGCAGCTAGAGTATTAACATAATCTGATCCTGGTCAGTGGGCAGTTTTACTTCCAGAGTACCTGAATATATATATCAGTAATTGCCCTGAAGTTTCTCAATAATTTCTTTTTTCTCCTAAAAGCTTTTAGTTGACTTGTATTAACCAGCACATACACAACGCACAAGGAATAGAATAAACAAAAAAATCCAGTCATTCAGTTACTCAAATATTTGAGCTTGTTATTACTGTTTTATAATTCATTGCCAGTGAAGTGGAGGATAATATGAAATACGTTTCTTGTCCTTTCCGATATTAGTTTTCTCATAGAACAGCTAAAAGCCCTAGTTCTTTGGTCCAGAAGCCCAGTGGTGCTAGTCCCTGTACTTACTCTGTTACACAGAATAAGAAAAATACCAATGAACCAGCACCCAGTTAAACAAAACAGTTTTGTGAAAGATATTACAGTGTAAAAAATGACAGACGGGTATAAGCAGATGAGTGAAGACCAGAAAAACAGTCATATAAAATTGGTCATCTTGATAAGCAGCCATGATGGTAGTTTAGCTGTTGTCAGTTATTTTTAAATCATCCGTGGTAATCCTGTAATAATTTGCTTTGGTTTCTTTCACTGTTTTAGCATAGTTTTTGGCACTGACAGGCCACAGCCTTAGAGCTTGAAGCATCAGTGCTTCATATATATTATGCAACTATACATATTGTATAAAGCTAAGACTGTACAATAAATCTGTCCTATCAAGCAATGAGCCCATCTCGAGAGACAATCTCCAAATTGCATCATTCGACTCAAATGAAGGAAGAGTGAGCACAGTGCTGTTCAACATAAATGGTCTGCAAGATCTTTTTAGTTTACTCTTCGAATTTTTTCCCTGTGTCTTGACAAATTGTTCAAGGTTAGTTTTACTATTAGGAAACACTTGAACTACTCAGGTTATTATTAGAGTAAAAGTTTGGAGCTATACTTCATGAAAAATGTCTGTGTCCAGGGATGTAATTTTTACTTGTCTGTATTGGAATTGCAGCTCTGCATAATGGGGTTGGATCAAGAGTCCTCTCTGCTCTGTTTTGAAGAAACAAAAATTGCCACAGCTTGCTGAGTGATATTTCAGAAGAGAATATTCAGGGTTATAGACTGTGTAGTGAAACTAGACAATGTACCAGACAACCTTTCAATCAGTTCCTGAAAGTGCTTACAGTTTCAATTCCAAAGCAGGTGAAACAATATTAAATATTAAAGACATGTTGACAGCTGCAAACTTCTTCTAAAAAAGAAGTTTTGTTACAGGGAAAAGTAGTGATAGATTTTTCAGATACCGTTGAAGAGGTCTTTTGGAAAATTAAATATGCCATCTCATCTATTCTTAATGTGAGCAGATCCCCAGCCAAGCCAAATGGATGTTTCAGCCATGCATATGCTGAGTGTCTAACGTACCAGAAGTAGTGAAAGTTACCTGGCAGAATCTTGTTTATTCTTTTAAACTTCTTAACTTATAGTGCATTTTAAAGTCTGTCAAGTGTAATAGTTGATTAAAAATTAATCACCAAATCACCTATCAGGGACTAGTAAAATGAAAATAGCAGAATCTTCACCCTTTCCGTACAAAGAAACAGTCTTTTGTGGCCTTTTGTGAAAAAGTGACACATAAAGATTTAAGTTATTTTCTATTTTGCCTTCAATTCCAAACTGGTTAAAGAAAAAGGAGAGGAAAATCCCTGAACAAAACCTGTATCTAACCTAAACAAACCTCCCCAGCACAATTTGAGACCACTTGTTCCGTCACTTGTTACCCGGGAGAAGAGACCGATCCCCACCCGTCCACAACCTCCTTTGAGGCAGTCACAGAGAGCAATAAGGTCTTCCCTGAGCCACTTTTTCACCAGGCTAAACACCCCCAGCTCCCTCAGCTGCTCCTCATCAGACTTGTTCTCCAGACCCTTCCGCAGCTCCACTGCCCTTTGGACTCGCTCCAGCACCTCAATGTCTTTCCTGTGGTGCGGGGCCCAGAACTGAGCACAGCACCCAAGGTGTGGCCTCGCCATATGGATGTGCATCCATATGGGTGAAAGTCATTTCCCACTCTGCAAACGGCAAGCAGGGCTGTAGGTCAACGATGCCCACACACATCACAGCTGTGCTGCTGTCTTGGGCCCTATTAGGGAATGATAGTGCTATTAGGGATGCATGATAAGCAGCAGTCAGTGAAATGTCACTCAGTGCCTTTCTTCAGCTTGATGAATTTGAGACTGTGTGGAGGATAAAGAATTGTCAATTTTTTTCTTTGGGGGGTGAGTGGTGTACTTAAGAGCTTCAAGTTTTTCTGCGAAAAGGATTATGCTGAAGCCAAATTTGAAGTAGTATGTCCGTTCTCTCTGAAATTGTGGGTGGTCCTTTGCTCTTTAGGAGCTACAACATGTGATTTCCTTTCATGTTTTGTTTTGGGGTTTTTATAGTCTAAACAAAAGAGAATTATATATTAATTTAGTGGAACAGACTATTAAAGACTGCTTTCCTTTTCAAAAATAATTTCTAAGACTCCAATAAAATACACATGTGGTCCTAATACTCGTATTTTATTGCACAATTAGCATTTGCCCTGCCAGACCACTCTAGAACAGTAAAGAATAAATGGTGAGTCTCCTTAAGCAATTATTTTCAGTAGTATCAGAGTATACAAATTGATTTAAGTACACTTTTGGAGACATTGTAGAGTAGGATTGATTTTATAGCCCATGGGTTAACCTTTCTGCCAAGACTGAGATTAGACGTTTTGGCTTAGTCCAAACCCAAAATGTATTCCTGTTAAAAAGTAAAAGGCCTAGTACTTGTAGTCTGTGCTATTTAGATTCTGCAGAAATCACTAATTACTAATACTCAAAATTATAAATAAGTTGTGTATTATATTGCATGGGTATGAAGAGTCAGGCTGTTTCTCAAACAAACAAACAAAAAAAATCTTAGCACTAATTATCAGAATTTAAATTTTGGATGCCTTATACTAAATGTTAAGGTTGAAGATACTGGTAAACTCTGCAGATCACCAGGCTACCAGTACTACTATTGTGTAGTGTGTTACTTTTTCTATTTTGCTATATATGTTCTATACTTACGCATAAATGATCTCTCTTCTTTAATAAATAAATAGATAAAGTAGATTAAAAGACCTGCTGCTTAAATAATACAGATAATAGTATGCCAGAAGCTATAATAAGAAGTACATTTTGATTCCATAAGAGATTTATAAATGGATGATATTTAAAAAACCTCAAGCATTAAGAATGAAAGAAACATCAATGATATCATCAAAAGTGCTATCATTAAAAAATGAGAGATGAAAGTGGGCAGGGAAATTCAGTCTGAATATTCTTAGGAAAAAAAAAAATTAAAGATGCATTCCTTACCATGGGAATTGCTGTGACTCTAATAATTCAGTCCGTGTTGCAGTGATGATTGCCCTGTGTTGTGAAATGTGAAATATTCACTTGGGCAATGTAGCACACCACAGCCCAGGGAGTGATCCTGCTTTAGCGTGAGAATAGGTTATGTGCCTACTGTGTGCAGCATCTGAATCTCTAGGGAGCCAACAGAGCAAATGGAAATTAGTGATGCAGAGAGAACCTGAAATTCTGTGATCTAAGTCTTTCTCATCGGTTTTGTGCTCCTCAGCAGGGTACTGATACATGCTACCGCTGATACAAACTGCCTTGGTTTCCCCATCTGTGAAAGGAGGTTCATAGTAGCTTTCTCATACATGAAATTTTAATCCTCCTATGGGAAACAGCAGCAAAAATGATTTACAGAACTGATGTTAGAAATTATAATTTATAGTTTTTATCTTCATAAGGGGATATATGTGCCTTAGAGACATATTAGCTACTGCTGGTAGTATTGGACACCTTTTGTATCTTTAATATGAAGAGAAATAGCTGTAATGATTGTTTTACTAAAGAATAGAAGAAAAAATCATTGAAATTAATAGGAAGTTAACTGGTTCATTTCACAGTCAAAAAATAATGGTACAGCAGAGTTGTTGGTTGTTTGATTTTGTTTGTTTGTTTTGCTTTTTCAGAACAAGAGTTTAGACTGAATTTTAAAGTATATATTTTTAAACACTTCCTTGTTCCATCATAATTGATCTGTAGATCTGCCAGAAAGCTATGCCTGCTAAAAGGACATGGCAAGCCATTTGAGTATAAGATTACTTTCATGAATAAGTGATGCCATACTGTAACTTGTTATGTAGTAACTGTATAAAGTTAAAGCCAAGCATATGTCAGTATTCTTACAATTAACGGGATAAGCCTCGCTTGACTGATGGGAAAGGTCCTTAGTTGTTTGTATATATTAATGTATTTGCTGAACGTAGGATAAAACATGTTGTGTCATAGATTAAAACATTCATGCTCGTGTTACAATATGATATATTTCTGCCATGATGGTATTCCCAATAGGCTTCAGTAGCTGCAGTTCACCTGAGCTACTAATTTTGAAGGAACTGTCTCTCCAGGATACTCCCCCTGTATTAACACCACAATGTTCAGTAGCATCTGTATTCTTGAAGACTTTTTACTTTGGTTTGATTCTCATTACATAGTTTAGAAAATAATTTTCATACTTACATACTTTATCCTAATACAACAAAACTTGTGGTTGTCAAAGCATGCCTCTGTAGCATTCAGAAAAGGTCTTAGATTAAATTCCTAGTCATGCTGGAACTTTGCAATTTAGGAGTATGGTTGTATAGTGATAAATGAAGTTTCATGAGCAGAAAAAAACCATCTGGTCAGAACTTTTCCATGTTAACCCAAGACATCTAAAACAGAGCAGAAAAATGTATTTATTCAAATTTTGGAAGTATAAAACTGGCATTTTAGGAGTAAAGTCCAAATCAGAGATCCATTGCAACACGAAAAATCTACTTTAGGGTTTCATTCTCTCCTCTTTGCATCGGAAAGCCCATGGCTATGGCAGCTTTTGCAAACAGAGGCAGCTGCCAGTGTTCATGATAATATGAAATAATCTTTTGCCATACGTCTCTGGAGACATATCAAGACAGTTGAAACTTGGGGCTGTGGCTCCCTTGTCTTACACTGTCATGTTGGAGCATGTTCTCGCCTTCCATAACTCAGATTTTACTGCTGGTGTCTTCAGTGCCTCCCAGTGAGGCAGAGTACTTTGCTTTCCCTAAGATCAAAGCCAGGGGAATAAACAATAGCTCTCGGGTCTTGCTCTGGAATAGCTTTGAGGTTTTAGACTATGTGCCTCGATAATGTGGCTGTGACTGGAGAAGTATCTCAGACCATGCAAGACCTCACAGATATCTTAATCAAGTCCAGGATCCAGCGAGCAGCCTATGCCAGAGCATGTTTCACAGGCTCTTTCTGCAAGGAGCTCCTTAATGAATATGTATGGCATGTCTGCTCCCTGCCACCTCTAGTTTTTAAGGTGTACTCAGATACAGAAATATTGTAGGAACACTGAATAGTACTGAAGAAAAAGCCAATCATAATAAAAACAGCTGAAATGGACAGGATCATTTGATATTCATAAATCAATTGGTTTGTTAGCTTTACTGTTTTAGAATAAATGTCTAATTGATACTTAATGTTCCTAAAAAGAAGTTGTTACTTGTTCTATGAAAATCATCTGATTGGCCTGGGTGATAATTGTAGGTCCCTTTCCACTGAACAATCCTATTCTAAAATATGTTGTTTGTTTTTTTTCATCACCTTTGTATTCCAAGAGAAATCCCCCATGTCCAAATTAATATATTTGATTTTCACTCAAATCATTTAAATAATTATCATTCTTGTTATTTCTTTGAATGTCCAGTAGTCTCATTACCTATGACACTTTGCCACCTTGTACAGGCTTGGAGGCTTTCCTGCAGAATATAGTTAGCTAATGTTTAAACTGTTGTTTTCCAGTAAGTGAGAAGTACTTAGCAAGGCTTACTTTGTTCATGTCACTTATATGTAAATAATTATCAGGATGCTGATCATGGAATAGCCACTTTCTGAGATGATTTTATAAACTGGCATAAATAAACTGGTAAGCATTCAGTACTTAGTTTGGCTGAGTATTTCTGCCTCTTCCTTTAAAAATCAGGACACATTACTCATTCCCAGTACTCAGTATTTTGCAAAGTACAGAATGGCAGTATAGATTTATGATATCACTGGTCAGACACAGAGGGAGGTTAAACCATACTGGAAAACAAAATTACAAGTAATTAAATTTACAAGCAGGTTTGCCATCTTCAAAAGATTTAGTGTTTCAGAACGAACAATGATTTAGCCACACAAGGAAACTGTGATACAGCCTTAGCAGTTTATGATATAGATATTTTATGTGATGTTTCAATTTATATAATTAAAAATTCAGCACTCCTTTTTAAGGGTATATAGGATATTCAACTGAGACCCAATCATGGTAAGTAATAAAATAACTGCAATGCAGTACTCTTTGCATTTTTTAAGAGCTGAAACATTCTATCAGGATCATTAATTTCAGGTTATCTCAGGGCTTTATCTTCAGATAAGAAAGCAGTACTGTATATAAGTCTTAAAGTTTTTTTTCTGAGAACAGGTTTGTATCTTCTATTGGTATGAATTTCTAATGCTCACAGGACTCTAAGCTGTGAGGTTTTTTTCCCTGATACACGTCTATCTACTAACCAGTAAATATGATAAATATAACTGTACCATTTCCCGCCTGTTCTTAGGAAGGATTCAGTAGTAACAAGGTTTTTGGCAAGGTCTTCCTGCTATTTCCACAAGCTTCATACATTATCATTACCAATGTATTCTTGGAGAAAAAAACCCTGCATACACAAAATGAAGCTGTTGGGGGAGGGAGGGTGGGGCAGAGGTCTTTGGGCTTTTTTTGATGTTGTTGTTTTTGTTATTGATTTTTTCCTTGTTCATTGGTTTGTGAAATATAGAAATCTGCATTCTTTTAGGCATAATTTCAAGTTAGACAAGTTCAGTGGCTTTGTCAGAATATCCGAATTAAATCTTTAATCTTTGGAAATCGGTTAAAAGCTGAGACATATGTGCTTATCAGAATCCATTGCATGTAAATTGCCTTTATCCAGTTTGTTTAAAAATAAATTATATTTTACATAAGCATGGTAATTGCAGAACTTACTTGATCACGGGTCTTAGAGAATCTATAGTATTTCTGGTTTTATTGATGAGTTTGAATACTTGGATAGACTGTGTTAATTATAAAAAGTAATTATTTAGATGCAGCATATTTAGTCTTCAATTTAGAAACACACACCTGACCTTCTAAGAGAGAAAAAAATAGTATGCAAGTTTTTCAAAACATTGCTGTAGTTGGGCAAAAATTCAGAAATCTTTGTGCATTCTCCACTGTGTATCTTCATTTATAGTGGGATTCAGCTTTTTTTGGTGCATGGATTTGGTTTTCTGTTTTTACATTTGAGAAAATGGGGTTGCAGGCAGAATATTACAACTCAGAAGAATGCTTGACGTATATACATCTTAAACTTATCTGAAACAATCTGCTGTACCCAGGCTGGTTTGTGCATCTAGAGCAGCAGCGATGCTCATTTGTGCCTCCTCTAAAAAGTCTCTGTCAGCTGCTGCCAGCCTGACTCACTCAGGTGGCTTTTGGTCCAAATCTGCTATTTAATCCCTGTATTACCTTTTACCTTGAGGAAACAAACCTGAGAGTTCTTCTTGAGAACATCTCACATTCAGAGAGACCGAAGTTACACCTGGCCCTGAGCACAAGTTTGGTGATGCCAGAGCAAGGAGAAGCGGTAGAGGCCAAGGAGTGCAGGTGCTCTGCCCACCACTGAATGATATAAATGAAGCCCACAAAGTTGCACTAAGGAATTTTCTTGAAAGGTCAATGTCTAAGGTACTCCCCCTCAGACTTAATAATTTGGAGTATATCTCTCTAGGAATTATATAATAGAGTCAAGAACCATTTACTTGAAAGAGGCCTCTATGACAGCTAGAATCTGCATAAAGATGAATTTATCAAAACATTTCACTAGATCATTGGGTTCTATTTAAAGAAAGAAAATGTCAGATAGCCTTGGCTGTTTCACTCTAGCTGTATTTTTTAATCAATTTTGCTGTTCCAGAGGTATTCTGGATTCTGATATAAGGTCTCGGGCTGTAATAATAATGGAGAATAATTTGTTCCAATGAAAGTATCTTGGTCAGATTGCCGCTTTCTAATGTGAAGCAGGTTCATGCCTTTTTTTAAAAAAATACGGATGTTTTCTTATAAAAGCAGGATGTTTTGTTGTATCCTGGCTTAAATGTTATTGAAATGCTTAGACATTCTTTCATTTTAGGGGTATCAATTGCCATCATAAACTAGAGTCTCTATTCAAAGGCCGCCTATTTTTGAAATAGAAGATGAAGTCCACACAGTTATTAGCGCAGCAATACAATGACCATCAGGCTGAAAGGGAGTTTTGCACCTTTCTTCACTACAGAATATAAGTTGTAAAGTCTAATCAATGTAATGTAATGGCCTGCAAAATTGTCTGGTTTTATCTACAAAATAGATTTTTGCCCCATTTCTCCTGAAAGTCACAATGCACCTTGTGCTGCTTCTGGCCTTTTTTGTAAGCAGTCTAAGAATTGCGGTGGAATGGGTTCAAACATCAATAAAAAAGACCGCACGCAGCTTCTGAGTTGTGAAATGTTGGTGTAATTTATGCAAGAAGAAAAAGTTGAACGTTAGTTTAAGCCCCTCAAGGTTTTTATAAGGAAACCTTTTTACACCAAGCAGATGAAAACTTGAAGCAATCAATAAATAATTACTAAAAATTTTCCTGCTATAAGGAAAATAATATTTTTTATGAGAAGTAGAATTTTGCAGTGTAGAAATGAACTTACACTTTTGTTACAGAAACAGTTCCAATAAAGTTTCAGAAACCAGCTGATGCATTGCAAAAAAATTACTTTTGGAAAACAACATTTGCCAACCTTACTTAGCTCTCCATGTTTAAATGGATTCTTTAAACAATGCCTTGTTCAGCAAGGTTGGGAACCTTTGTAGTCAAGCAATTTACATTTGAAATGAGCTAAAATTACCAGGGAACACTATACTTCAGTCTGCTTGAGCTTGTGCTACACGGAAATGGTGTTGACTGTGCGGGCCCAGCAGTAAATCTAGCATGCAGTTAGTTAGTCGGCTGTCTTTCGCACGTGCATACACACAGACATACCTATGCACACACACAGCCCCAGTGTATTGTCTGTTGAGGAACCTGGACAATAGCTGTCACTTGTAAGTCCTTGTGTTTGTGCCAAAATTTCCCACAGAAACAAAGATTTTGACCATTGATATTTTCTATTCAATTTTTAAAAATAATTTACATTTGGCTTCAGTATTGCTCATCTTTCACTTTTTTTAATTATATAAAATGGTGAATGATTATACTCTATCAAATGCCATGAAAAGCTTAATGCACCATTACCCATTATCTCCTGTAGTATATATTTATGAGTATGGCAGTGGCTTACATAGATATATGCGTATATCTGTGTTATAAACTAATCATTGATCATGATACAAATCACTACTGCTAGCTTAGCCACTTCACACACAATTTTTATATAGGTAAAATGTATTAGTCAATTAAACAGAAGTGTAAATATAGATATTTGGGTTTTATGCTTGTAAGGGAATTTTTTTTCAAGGAAGTAGGCTGTTAAATCCTGTTACCGTAACAAATGCTGAAGGCTGCTTTTTCATTCATTGCCCCTGAATTTATTGTCAGAGCAGTGCAGTCATATCCCATTTCAAGATTACTTAGGTGGCTTGAAAATTAAATCACAGCTCACAAATTCTCTTTTTTCACACACGATTAATAATACTAAAATTGGGTCTAGTTTTAAGTATATTTTGCAAGATATTGCAGTGCAATTAGGTGCATCAACTATGAAAGATTTAGTAAATAAAAAGTGATTTTCCATAAATTAACAATGAATTGGATAAAACAAAATTGCTGTCAATGTACGTGGAATTATTTTCAAAATAAGTATATTGATATAAATTTTGTTAAAGTTGGGCAGCATGGGATTTTATAAAGTCCTCAAATTATTTTTTGTAAGTTCATAAATCTGAAAGAGATCTTCGGGAGTGATTGCTCAGAACTGGAAATATGAGCACATGCTAGATTACATTTTAGAGAAGGAATATATCCAAAAGCATGACTATATATGTCTAATCAGCTAAATGATTCTTGCTTGTTCACTTACTCTGAGCTAGATCTCTTTTCTGTGCACAGTTTTGCAATGTTTCTCTAAAAACTCTCTCTGATAAAGGTCCTCTGAAGATGTCTCTAAAGCTCAAGACAGAGAAACTTTATTTCTGTTAGGAGCTGGATTGCATTTGGTGTGCTTTGGAGTGAAGATCCTGGATTGGTTTTAGCAAAATGAAATCTAGTTAACCACAAGAAAATGCTGTGCAAATGGACTTAAAATCCCTCTGTAGAGACACCTGTATGCATCTGATTTGTTTGTACATTTTATTCAGATGCTCAAGAAAGCTTCTTCATGAGATTGTGTTCCCCATATCGTGTATATGTAGGTGCATCTTGGAAGGCTTCCAAAAGAAGATCTGATTTGATAATTTTAGCACAATAAGGTAAATAAGCCCCTTTGCAAGACTTCAAACATTCTTGTACTATGTGTGATAGTTGTATTTGGTCCAGGGTAGCAAGCTATTGTCTGAAATGAAACCTCCAAACTGCATGTGGTATGGATACAGCAATAAAGACTTTAATGTATTGGTCATCTTCTATTGCACTGCATCATTGTTAATAGCGCGTAGCAGAAAAGGAAAATTCTGGATCCTAGTTTGCTTTTGTTTCTTTCTTTTTTATTTTCTCTGTGTCCTCTGCTACTGTCTTCAGTTCTCTAGATTTTATTTCCAATATTTACCGCTGAAGGCCAAAAATGTGTCTGGATTTCAGAAAAAAAAGGGCTGTTTATTCATACTGATAGCAAAAAACCACTACTGAATAATAATTTTATAAGCATTTTAATAATATTTCTCTTTTGTAAAAGACAATAGTTTCAGATAGCATGGTACAGCTGATCATACAGGGATTTGGGGAAGAATATCAGATATCTGCTGCAGAATGTATTTTAATTCCTTCTTTTAAAATATATGGTGCTTGACACTCTGAAGCAAAAGTCAGAAACATATTGATCTCAGATATTACACAGCTTCATCGTTGTTTCTCAGTAGCCCACTATTTGTTCTTTTTGCTGGGTTTCAGTCTTCCTTACATAAAGCTGAACATACTGTCAAACATGGATTTGGAATGGTTGAAAAGTGAAAACACTCACTTCTGCTTTTTTTTTTTTTTTGGCATATAAGTTGCTATTTTCTAAAGGAACTACTTAGTGTGACACAGATAAACTGTTTTGACTATTATTGCTACTTCTTTTCTTCAATTATAAATCAGTTAATGTAATAAAATAAGCTTCACTGGAAATGCTGACTGAACCATAATGGCTGAAATTATTTTCTTATATTTCCTTTTTATTATACGCAAAACTAAATATATATATATATAGCATTTTTACATTTAATTTAATTTTTTTTCTTAGTGATCTTAGTGAAAATCAGATTCAAGCAATACCAAGGAAGGCATTCCGAGGAGCAGTAGACATAAAAAATCTGTAAGTATTTTCTTCTTTCCGTATATTCTGATGATAATATTTTGTTGATACAGTGCTCTTTCGTTGTGTCAGATATCTTTTTTCTAAGAACTGTTATAGCTTCATAAGGAATCTCTGCATAAAACTGATACTTATCATTTTCTTTGCCAAATACTTTTTAACGCATCTTAAACATCCAAAAATTGCCTTCTGGAAATGTAAAACATTGAAATCGAGTTGAAGACAACATGGCATTATAACTATTACTTTATGAACCCTGAGTTTAATATTTGAATGTCAGGCAATTTGAAACATTTTATGGTTTTATGTGGAAAAAATCATTTTGCCTTGGTTTTAAAAGTTTGCCTTTTGTTTGCTTGCATAAAAGAAAAAAAAGTCATGCTGTTATCTAGTTTTGCTAGCATGTGTTTTTATACTTGTGTGACTATTTTTCTTGCTCTAGTTTTATTCTTTTGTCTTTTCTGAAAGAAAGATACTTTCCTGGAGATAGTGACTTTGAAGTTCATGGGCAGGTTTTGAATTCTTATGGTTTTTAAATGTGGAAATATGTGAGTTTCAAGACAAAGCAAAGCAGTGACTTTTCGACTTTCTGTTCGGAGTGGTAGGTCAGTTTTGTGGATTGAACGAGCCAAACAACCTGAAGACTGTGATGAACTTCTGTAGAAGGAAACAAAAAGTCATGCTCTCAAAAGCTATAACCCTTGCTGTAAGCTATAACCAACAAAGACAGAGGAAATACAATAGTGGGTTTCAGAAAGACTATGGAGCTTCCAGCGTGATGCAACTGAGAAAAAATATGATTACTATCCTATGTGGCATCAATAAATATAGGGAAATATCAAGTCATTATAGGAGGCTTTCATGTAATTCCTGCTGAAATAATTTTTATTAATTGAAGTTGCCAGTTGTGGCTGTGCTGCCACGTTATCAGGATGCTGTCAGCAGCTCTGCCAGGTCGGCTGCTTAAGGGGGCGCGTGGGCCTGGATGCAGGAACCCGGGGTCTGTGCGCTACGCCCTGGCCACAGCAGGAGCACAAAAGCGGTCGAGAACGCAACTTCCACTCAATGGGGCTTCCCCCAGGCCGGTGGGAGACGCGCCAACAGAGATAAAGGCGATAGAAGCGATCTGCTGCTTGGGTTCCAGAGAGTTTAATCTTCTGAAGATGCAGAAGCAGCAAGATAAGAAACCACGAAGTTACAGGCATTTTTATACTGGGACATAGGGAGGCAGGGTGACGGGTACAATCCAATAGAGAAAGGGAACATGGGAGGGATCAACAGGGAACCAGCCAGTGAGGATGGAACAGGGGAGGGATTACAGACACCCAATGGGGAACTGAGGGCAGGGCTGCAGGGAGGCTGTGGGAACTCGCAATTCACGATGCAACATCCAGTGTTAAAAAAGAAAGACAAACTTTCTAGTTGTACTGCTTTGTAAACAGAGTGCTCTGTGATTGTAAAGGAAGGGTTGTGATGTATCCTCAGAAGGAGAGGATGGGACAGGAAACCCTTTGCGTTTCTGTCTTCCTGGGATGAGCTCTACTTAATTCTGTTGCCTGCAGCACTGCACACAAATTGGTGAGGAAAATGTCATTTTGAAGATTTAGCGGAATTCCCGAGAATTTGGCCTACTGCAGTACTTCCCTGAAGTGAACTTCTATCATACCTCAGTGGAAAAAAATAATATATTCAACTCTATTTTGTTCCAAAACATGCAAGTAGTTCTCAAAGTAGCTTTGGTACTTTGTTTAATTGGCAGTTTATGAGGTTTTATTCAGAACTAGTCCCATCACTATGCATGGTCAAAGAGAGGTTTGGCTAAAAGAAGCCTACATTTTTCTGCATGATCTTTTATATTTGAAAATTTATACAGCTACAGAAAGGAACTTTGGTAGTAAAAATAGTAGCATCATTGAAAATATTCTAGTGGCAAAGCAGTGGACTTATGTATTGTAAGAAAACTCCAGTTAGAAACTGCATTAGGATGCTAATCTTTATCTGAGATACTGTTTTTATATTAGTGTGTATTTTTAAGCTAAGCGTCCTGAATTATGTCTGAAACTTGTATAAAACAGTAGATCTGCCCTTTAAAGCCTTTGTCTTTTGGGGAAACAATTAAAAAAAAAAATCATAAATGCCATAGCATCGCCACAAATTCCAAATCATATCTGTGGCATATTTTTTATTGTGATAGGACAAATACTACAGATATCTCCTCATTAGTTGTCCCAGGAAAAAAAATAAAATGGAAAAAAATCAAACCCCTAATCTGAAAACTTTATGATCCCTCTACAATTGCTCTGCAGAATGACCAATCAGTTCATGGGGTGAGTTGGGTGGATTCTAGCACAACATTTATGTAACTAGATCAGGCTGTTGTGCCTTTCCAGAATTTTGGCAAGGAGAGACAAACCCCAGCCTTCCATCTAGCCTTGGACATTACTTAGAGAAGAAAGATATAGCAAGAATTTTACAAGTTGTATTTTGTTGTTCAAGAAAGTTAAGGAGAAAATTGATAAGTGATAGGTATAGAAGGCATCACTATTCAAGCAGGAATTGAACTATCTGAGAGGAGGTTGTAGCCAGGTGTGTGTCAGTCTCTTTCCCAAGTAACAAGTGAGAGGATAAGAGGAAATGGCCTAGGGTGGCACCAAGGGAAGTTTAGATTGGATATGAGGAAAAATTTCTTCACTAAAAATTTTTTTAAGTTTTGGAGCAAGCGGCCTTGGGAAGAGAGTCACCATAAACTGGAGGTATTAAAAAACATGTAGATGTGGCACTAGGAGACATGATTGAGTGGTGGACTTGGCAGTGTCAGGCTTACAATTGAACTCCATGACCTTACAGATCTTTTCCAACCTAAATGATTCTATGAGTCTATGAAGGTGATTAACCTAAGGTCCAGGAACCAAATACTTTTATATCCTTATTAAGAATTGTCATAAACGGAATTCCATATTTGTTCTAGTTTTGGCCATTTGTTCTAGCAATAGCCCAGTAGTTGAGCATAATGTTAAAGATGTTTCATCTCCTCTAAACTCATCCATGACATACGTGAAAGTACAAAGAAAAAAGAAATCTGCATTAGAACATACTGTAAAACATTAAAAAAAAAACCAGATTTGTGTAACAATGGTAATTACATCAGTTTCAGTTTAAATTACTGAATGGAATGATTGATAATCATCCAGAACAGTAGCTCTATTAAGCTCTTTTAAAAGTGGTTAACAAATTTCACAGATGGAGTTCCCAAATGGAGACTCACCATTCTCTCATTTCCACCAAATACCTTCCTTCTGAATCAGGAGATGAAATATTTTGGAAAACATCTCATTGTATACTTCTAGTCTTTGCAGAGGAAAGAAAATGAGGTGTTAACTCAGATAATCTGAAGGAAACTGCTTTCTTTAAGGTTGATAATACCACTATAACCTCCTGCAGTATGTTAGCTCTAGAATCCTCTTGATGTTTCTCAGAAGAAGCTGTTTTGTTTCCATAGCATGCATCCATGGTGTTTTCTTTCTGGACATCTTAATAACGCTTACAGTATAGATTCTGTAGAAGATAAAAGCAAAATGGGCAAGAGATTATGAGAATTGGCAACACGGGCAACCTGCCACACCCTTATACTAAAAAGAATAACAAACCCTGAGAAACCTTCAGGCCTCACAAATGTAATTTACATCTAATTGGAATTACTCAGTTTCCAGTTTGTTATGCCTTTTGTTTTATAACTGAGAAGAGTCTGGCTCTGTCTGTACTCTCACTTGAGGCAGCTGTAGGCAGCAATAAGCACCCCTTTCCCCTCTCTCTGAAGGCCAAACAGATGCAGTTCTTGCAGACCATCCCCAAATGTCACCTGCTTCAACCCTCTCATCTTGGTGGCCCTCTTTGGACTCAGTCTCTGTCTTCTACTGGGGAGGCTAACACCAGGTGCCATCTCACAAACTCAGAGGTCATCTCACAAATGCCAAACAGAATGTCCCTGGCTTCACTCTCACCATTGCAGCCCAGCTGTTTGTAAAGTATTGAGCTCTTAAGTAAAAGTGACAAAAAATGAGGGAAGCTTATGTTGTAGTAGTTCTCCAGACTAGAAACCCAGTATCCATTATTTTGCCTGTTCAAATGTAGAAAAACAAAATAGCTGCAGTGTGTCAAAGTCTCAATTTTTCTATTCAACAAATTATTCTTGAATGACTTAGAGTAATACACTGTAAGTATAGATACTGATCTGGGACTTGAGAGAAATTAGGGTGAAATTCTGGAAATATAATTCTGAAAGTTACCCTTAATTTGCTAATTTTTCAGGGAGAAGAGTATTCACCAAGACATTAGATTCTTCAGAGAACACAGCACCCTCCTTTTTAAAAAATAAACAGAAATTATCATTTAAATGGGAAACTAAACACAATTTCTTTAATATACATGTTAATGAAGGTTTCATAACCCTCCCTGGTGATATAGCACTCACACTGGATGTGAAAGATGTTCTAAATGTTCCCAACCTCAGGAATTTTGTTTATATTTGAGATGGTAAGAAAATGCTTTAGGTGCCCAGATTGTAAGCTTGGATGGGGTTGTTTTTTGAAGCTGGTTGAATTAGGAAGAAAAATAAGTGTGTTACATACAAGTGTAAGGCACCACTGAAAGAACAATAGTGCTATGCTCTCCTTTTGCTTAGATTTTGGCATTATGACTTTTCCATTTCAAGTGTATAAAATTTTATAAGATTCCAATTTTCTCATTCTCTGTGTAATCAATACTTGGCAGAATGGAAAGGAATGTACCAATATCATGGTGGAATTGTGCTGCTAAATATATACAATCTCAAATGTTACCAAAAAAAGCAGGACACATTTTCATTGGATCTCATGCAAGGACCTTGTGCCCTGTTTTTCTTGTCATGCTCTTGGCCTTTCTTTCGACTCCTCCCTTCTTTGTGTTCATTTGGTTCCATTTTTTCCTCAGCAAGCGGGGGAGACTCTAACTGTCATGCCAGGGATAAAGGCTGCAGGGCAATGTAGTAGCTTCACATGTTAAATTGCCTGGGAAAATGAAGAATTAGTGAAGAGGGAGACAGTCACCAGCCTCCAATCAAAGTCCTTCCCATTATACTAACCTTTGTCCAAAACCTTGATTGATATTACTTGTTGCCCTGATGCCTCTTTTGTGCTGATTTTGAAACATTTAAAACTGCCACTAAGGATGTAAATTAATTTTGTTATAATCTTTTTTTGGGAATGATTGGACTTTTTTTTATTTCAATTATTAGCAGTTGACAAAGAGATTCCTGCTGAAGATGTTCTAATTCTTATTTCTTCTCAGATCACGCATAAAATTCCACTGCAACTGGAAGTATAGTTGTCTATTCATTTGTACAAGTGCTGTTCCAAATGCATTGCTTGTCTAAGATATGCTTAAATAATCTAGAATTCAATATTTCTCATGCTTGCTCTTACTAGGTGTTGGAGTGAGAGCTCCTCTGGACCCAGGCCCAGAGAAAAGCCAAAGCACAGGAGTTGAATTAAAACCTTTGGATAAGCTGAGATACATGAAGGCACACCAAAGTGAAATGGAAATATAGATTTTTAACTTTTAGTAGAAATATATGCTAAGTGCTTTAAACATTGAAAAGCTGCAGCAAAAGAGACCTTAAAAACAGTTCTTACTGCAGCAATGTTACCCTTTCACAGAATTTCTTTACTCTAGACAAAACATACATGGAACTATACTGTTCACATTTTTTAGATAGAGTGTTCACATAAACAATAAGAGCTGATAGAAGCTATACACGCAAATTTGTGTAATACCTATGTAATACTTGTGTAAGATCTACAACTATTAAAATTAGACCAGGATAGGTTGAAAAAAGAAAAACTAGAATCGTGTGTCAATCTTATTGGTCAATTAGCAAATATAATCTACACTTCTGTAAGTTTAGTATAGGAATAGAAGAAGAAGAGAAGAAGAAACTGGTTTTGCTTGCTGTTTTGCCTGCTGCTGCTGCTTCTGTTCCTGCTTGGCTTTATCATGTATTCCCCTTCCAACTCTACCTTCAGAAAACTATGAGACTATGGAATAAAGAACTTTAACAGGACAGCAGCTTCCTCTGCTCTTTCACCCTCAGCCTAAAAGGGAGGTTGTCCCGTGAAAATCTTCAACAACTAGGAATCTCAATTGGACTGCTAGTCTATTCAGCCACCTGCGTTTCGAGTTTACATCAAGAAGGATTTTCACAGGGTGTTAGTTAAATATATTCTATGTAAAAAATCTATTAAGATTTTTATTACAATAAAAAATAGCTCTGAAACCGTGAAGGAAAGAATAGGTACAGTTTTTTAGTGCCTCCTAAACCTCTTGTTGCCAAGCAAGTTGGTGACCCTGTGGCCTTTGGAAAAAAACCTCTTGTTCTTACTGACTGTTAAAACAAATAGCATTTCAATACTGTTTTTAAAGTTTTATTTTCTTTTTAAAAAGTATTTCTTACTAATGTGATAGTATCTTTGAATCACAGAGCATATTGATTGTTCCTTTTGTATACATTCTCCTTTTGATGACATTCTTCTGTTTCATTTTTAGGTTTTTGGGGGGATTGAGCAATTGAACTATAAATCTGTTCTTGCTTTTCTTCTAGTTTTTTCAGCAAGTATGTGATACTGGGATGTAAATAGTAATAGTCATGGGTAACAAGCAGTTCTTTGAAGTTTGATAGAAACAGAATAAATTATGGTATGATTTTGTTTACATAATTTTTAACTAATTCATCTGAAATTATTGATTTGTCTTGAAACTGAAATTGAGAAGTAATAAATAGGAAACATAAGTCAATTCTGTTGTAAAAAGTAGCTCTCTAGCACAGGACCACAAAGTGTCCTCAAACTGTGAAGAACAGGAGAGTAAAGGAGACAATTGTTTGAATTATCCCAACTTTTAACTCTCTAGGAAGGAGTAAAGGAGATTTTCTCTGTCAGGAGTCAGATGACAGATTTTTCCTGTATGAGGGTAGTAGTTTTTAAATGTATGCAATATCTTCTGTTAGTCATTAAATGTTCTTATTGTGGGATAACAAAGTATATTTTAAGATATTTATTTATCATTATCTGGTAGACGACATATGCTAGAAGGAAAGAAAATATAAATTAGCAACCTGTTTCTACAGCATAAGATGTATCCACAAGAGCAATAAATAAAAAACATTTTAAGGCAGACATTTTATTATTAGTTGAATGCTTATTATTCTTACTAGTTCTTATTGCTGAACTCACATAAACATTGAACTTTTAAGTAGCAGTAGATTAGTAAGTATATGAAAAACCCTGATAAAGCTGCAGACATGAGTGCAAAATCGAGTTAATTCTCTGTGATGATGGAAAGATTTTGAATGTGATAACTGTTGTTTGGTATCTTAGGAGCATCACAGGAATGTCACTGCTAAAGCTTTGTGAATGATGGAGGCAGAAAGGAACAGCACCTTTACAAAAGCATGGAGAGATCCCACATAGAAAAGACCCAAAATGGAGATGGAACAGGCAGGAAGATGATAAAGAGAAACTGGGGAGAGGGGAAGGATGAGAATGGCCCAAAGTTGCTTGTCCATGTCTGGTCAGCTTTGGTCCTAAGAGTGTTCTAGTAATTTGAAAAGAAGAAAAGCAGCTCTTGGGGGGAAAAATAGCTTTCTAAGATGGAATTAGGGTTATTGGTATACTCAATAACTTAGTGGTGAGAAAGGTTTCATTATAGTATTGGAGATTTTTATGTGTGGTTTTGAAAGTCATTCTCAAAATAAACTATAAAACATAAAAATAGATAAATATGTACTTTTTAATTTCTAGTATTCTTGCTTGTGCCTTAAGACATAGCTTAATACATACTTGCTATCAAAAAAACCAATCAGACTGCTTCAGTATATCTGTTAGAAGGACACCCTAACCTAATGTTACACTGGTTGTGGAATATTGTCTAACTTTATGTTAGGGTCATATATGCAGTGTAGGTATCCTTACCCTTAACCTTTATTTTTACCATAAATTGCTAATCAAACCAGTCACACAGTCTTCAAAGTCATGTCCCTTTTATGTCTTAAAAAAATAAACATATATATCACGCCAATTGCTCTTCATGGTGTGTGTCTAATCATTTTTATATCATGGATGCAACTGATGGAAGATAATCTAAAATATAAAGATGAAAGCATCTTTCAAAGGCAGTAATTTTTAAAACTAGGGAATATTTTTCCTCTCCAGTCTGCAAACTTCCCTTCCTCAAACTGAAACCAGTCTGTTAGTTCAGTGCAAACAGAGTAATCTTTCTGGTAAAGAAGGTTTAAATGGAAACAACTCACCCTTCACAAAGGTAGTGATCGTGGTGACTCATTAAAGGAAGAAGTCCAAAAGTTTTCGGGATCACCACAACTGCTGCCAGGCTAGTGGAAGAAATCTGCCTCTCAGTTTGTGTAGGACAAGAATTGCTCAAGTGCTTTCTCCTCTTTAGAAGATTTTCCTTTGTGTATAATATGGATGATTTAGAAGAAGCTGTGTCAGCACTGATTTATACATTGACAGCTAAGGATAATAAGATATGGGCAAACATACAGCTCACCCTTTTACAGATTAACCTGCAGACTGCATTAGGCAAATTTGATGGCATTAAAAGATTTTTCCAATTTGTCTGGAAACAATTTCTCTTTTGTATTGTGTCAAGGGTAACATTTCATGCCACTGTAGTAATTTAAATAGCTTTGATAAATTGTTTGAGAGGTTAGAGAATTGTGCTGTGTATATATTTTACCTCTTTGAAATAAAAAGGCTATTAGCTTAATTGTTAAATGAAATTCATTAGTAAAAATCGAAGAAGCTTTAGAAAGTAGACTTAAATATTCCAACACTGCAGCACTGGTGTTGTAACATTGCACCAAAAAGATTAAAGATCATATTCAGCAACTGATAGTTTGCATTTAGCTTTCAGTACACAGAAACACAGGCACTGTTACAATATGACAGTATTTTGTTCCCTTGTAGTAGTAATTCAGATGAAACTAGAAGAACTTTATAGAAGTTGGTGCATTACATTCAGCAGTGGGTGTGATGATTTATTAATAAAGTAAAATGTTATCATAGATTTAGAAGAATCACAGAAAATGCTTTAGTAAAAGTGTCATTAGCCCTTCTAGCTAATATATAATTGAAGACAGAAGGGCAGAAGTCATTTGTATTTTGTTCATTTTCTTAGCTTTGTTCACACACATTTACTCATATATATTATTTGACACTGACAAGATACCAGCTTGGAGAAGTTTTTAAAGTCAGGTTTTATCGTCTTTGCTTTGCAAGTCGTGCCCTGAAATGCATAAGACATTTCAGTATTTATAAGGAAAGCTTTAATCAGTAGAGAAAGTGTGATTTTATGTTTGCGTGGTTGTTAATTTAAGCAGACATTTTTAATTGGGCTATATGTGCTGTATCAATGTTTTGAATTGAAAAGGTAAAAATATTCTTCAGAGAAACGAATCTAAATTTTTCATAACTTAATACTTAAGGATTAATAATGTATGGGATGGATTGCTGAGTTTTATGTCTAGAATTCAAGTGCTCCATTACAACTATCTGCATATAATTGCAGACAGCACAAAGTCTGTAGAAAACCAGATACTGAAGGTTACAGCAGAAACACTACTTTCATTTGGAGCAGAATTAAAAGAGATAAGTAAACAAGTCTGGAAATGCCTCGGACATTGTTATTTATACATGTAGACATATTCCGGGAGGTGATTATTCTAAATCCCCCGCATGCCCGGGGGTAACACCTCCCACCCGCTCCAGGCATGCACACACGCAGGGAGACCCCTAAAACTGGTGTCTGTCCCTGGTCCCTGCCGCGGCGGGTGGAATTAACATGCAGCTGGGCTGCTCTGATAAATGGATTCTGTTAGGTCACCGAGGGGATGCGTGTGACATTAAGTGATTTACCGTCCTTTACCTTAATGAAATTGTTTCAGCAAGATGACGCTGAGAGCTTTTAATGGATGGCTTTTCTTGATGTAATGAAATTGCATTCCTTTGGCATTTAATATAAGGTGCAGTTATTATTTACTGGAGCTTTCCCAGCGCTGCTGTTTTGCGCAGACAGTTGAGAACAAAAAGGGATTTCTGTGGCAGCGTGCAGGCCAGCGCCGTGCGACAGCCTCGAGCGGGCGGCAGGGATGGCCAGAGCCTTTCTGTTCGCGTGGCCTGGCTCTGCCACCCCTTCGGGAGGCTTCCCTTACACCTCTCCTTGCCAGCGTGCCTCTCCCTTACAAATGCCTTCCTAATCTGTTTAACAGGCAACTGGATTACAACCAGATCAGCTGTATTGAAGATGGGGCATTTAGGGCTCTGCGTGACCTGGAAGTGCTGTAAGTATTCTTTGTATCTCTTACTTGTAGCAAGAGCTCAGTATCTGGGGAGTACTAATGTAGAAGCTTATCTGCAAGCTGCAGCCTGCTGTCAGGATGGTCTAGTGAAAAGATGTCTTAAAATAATCCACTGCGACGTGCTATAAAGTGGTAAGAAGATATGGAGAGGCAGAGATACTCCTTTACTCTCCAAGACAGCCATTAAACATAATAAAAAAACCCATTGGCAGATACTGTAAGAAAGGAATATATTTCATTTTAAAAAGAGGGAGGGCAGCAGTATTAATGAACCAAATTAATTTTGTTAATTATCCATTACTGTTGATGTGCTGAACATTTTCAGGATTGCTTTTGTTGTGTACTCAACATCAATTTGATCTTTCAGACTCAGTGTAAGGAACAATATGCTATATCTATTTGACAATCTGAATGTGTTCAAAGAGGCACTTTCTAGCAAACACTACTGCTATGTGTTAAGATATTTATCATGCCCATGTTAATACCTTCTTTTAAAAACATTTTAAGTTTTATATGCATAAATACATTTGTATGTGTAGGAAAATATCTTTTTTTGTGTCACAGAAGATTATTATTGCAACACTTCTTTGCATACTTTTTTTTTTCACTTTCTTCAAGTGGCTATCAGTGAGGTTAAAGGTAACAAAATTATCATCTGAGAATAGTTACTGTAATGAGCAAAGTGCCTTAGTTCTCAAAGAATCTGAGGCACAGGACACATTCCTGAAATACTTGCTCTGTCAGTCAAAATGACACATTTTTGTCTGGATTTTCTTCATTAAGAGAAGTAAAAGAATTTTTGTATCAGTGAGTTACTTCATGTTAATTTGAATCACACCTGCTAAATCACAACTTGAGGAGGGTGAGGAAAGAGGTTTTGTTGTGTTTGGGTTTCTTGAGGTTTTTAAAAATATTCTGAAGAACAGAAGCTTCTCTGGCAATAGATAGTGTGTGCATGTCTAAGAAACCAAAGAGTATGTGAGTAGCTGGTGGTAAAAGTTTTTTATTATTAAACACTAGTTGGTTTTACTTATGAGTGAATGAAACTGACAGCCAAATTTGATTTTTTTTTTTTCTTTGCAATCCCAGAATAACAAGCCTATTGTTAACTCTCTGCTATAAAGCCATGTAAAATATAGTGTAGGTACAATACTACATCTAATTGTTAAGTTGGTGATTACTTGTCTATCAGTAAATGCGATGTTCTCTGAGATTTTTATATTTGGAACTCATATATGTGACAGAATATTTTTTCCAGTGATGGCTTAATCTGCTTATTATGGTTTGGTTTTGGTTTTTTTTGTTAATATGAGCCTTTCTTTACAAGTGCAAGGGTTAAATGTTTATTAAAAAAAAAAAAAAGAAGAAGCAAAATGTTTTGTGCATTTTTTAATGCTTGCAATTTTAGTGTTCTTGAAACGTCATCCTTGCAGCTGAGGTCAGGAGTAGAATTTTTACACGGATTTTAATGAGTTGAAAAAAGAAGAAAGAAACCTCCAAAATAGTCTACTGAAAAGAAGATAGTTAAAATTTTTGTGAATGAATATACATATACTATTAGCATTATTCAAATATACAACTAAATGTTTGCTATCTTGAGTTATGTGATAAAAACGAGGTAAAGATTCATGGCTTTTTAAGAAATTGAGGTAGATACTTCAAACAGAACTGAAGATTTTGTATCTAATTAAGCTTCCTTTACAATATGGCTTAAAGAATGTAAGATGTGTAGATCAGACCATACTGTATATGCACTGAGTAGCAAATAAGACTATGCATATTGTTTTCATTTGGGGTCAATTATTCTAACTAAGCACAGAAAGTGGATATTACTTCAAACTTCAAGTTTGAGGTAAAGCTTTTAAGTAGATTGTAATCCTGTTTAGTGACAATTTGAAATGCTTACCAAAGTAACAAGTCTTCATATCTTGGTTAAATAGTTGTAGATTTTTAGAGGCTGTTAGTGTTAAAGATACAAAATAGCCTGAATATTCCTCCCCACAAATTTCTTTGAAATGTAGTTTTCCTTTGTTCTTTTTTTTTTTTTTTTTTTAATGGGAAATCTGCTCTGTTTGGGAAACAGACTATGGGAAAAATATAATGCTGACCTTAAAAAAAAGGGAAGTGTCTACAAAATGGAAAAAATGTCTGTCATCAAAGTCTTTGCTATACTATGCAAAACTTGGGTAAAAATATTGAGCCAACTTTTTTTAATTACATCGCTGTAATGAAATCAAGCATTTTTATCATTACAGAGAAATAGCTGTAAAAATCATTTAATTCCTTATGTATCCCTTACATCTATTCCTATATCTAATTTTCTTTACCCTTGCAAAAATAAATTAATAGCTCATATATACAAAATAGCAAGGCAAACACCAAACAGTTGGAACAGTTGGAAATTAAAACATTTGTAGAATCGCCTTCTTTTAACAGCTGTGGAAATATTAGACTGATTTCCCTTCATTGAAAAGATAGGATTTTAAAATCTTGTAAGAAGTTATGCAGGAAGAACTGTGGGAGCCATCATTTACCATGTGGACATTGTAAGAAAACTCTGCCACAATTTACTGACATTTATTCATTAAGACACCTTTTGTGGATGTACCCAGTTGGCCATTTTTTGTTGTTTCATTTTTGCTATGTTTTGAAAAGGGGCACAATTTCCCTATTTACTTGTTTGTTTTGGGGGTTTTTTCTTTTTTTTTATTATTCCTCTCTCTGTTTATGCATCCCTAAGAACACACAGGGGAGATATCTTATGCACAGCAAAGGAAAGATTTAGTCCATGGAATGAGTAAGCACACAAAGGTAAAATGCAGCACATTGCACCAGTAATTAATTGCTTGGTTATTGTGGACATATATAGCCTGATCCTGGTCAGGGTGCTGTGAATTTACCTTTCTGTATTTCAAGATCAGGCAGTACTTAAAAAATTGTTCAAAATAGGTACAAATTACAGTTTTTGCTTTAAAAAAAACAAAAAGGAAAAAGGAAACTTTCTGTTTCAAAATGGAGAAAAGCTTTTTTCAGTGGGAATTATTATTTATTGCTGTTTTAGTTACATGGAGCTCATTCTCCATTCTGCTCAAATGAGTAATCTCTAATCAAATCTTTAAATTCTATTGCTTGCTTCCTTTTTCTGGGCTCAAGCTTGTTTGCATTTTATTTGCAGCCTAAAGACAATATTTAACTGCAAGTTAATTCATAAAGTTTCTGAATCTTAACAAACTACACTTACTGAGTATAATGGGCCTGTGTAGCCAAGACTTGGCTAAGATTTGTTTCTAGTTCCTATCTCATTTCCCAACACCTTGTCTAAAATTTAAATTACTAATTTGCTAAAGTATTATAATTCCTGACTCCTTCTATCATATTGGAAACTCCCTTATTGTTCATGCAGCTCTGGATCATCTATAGTAACTCATTCCATATAAAACCTAAATGCAGCCTGTTTTCTTTTCCTAAAATCCTTGGAAAAAAACATTCATCTCTTGTATCATCTGTCAAAAAACAGACTCTCAGAAGCTAGAAAGAGAAATCAGCATCCTAGAACCATCCTAGAACCAAGACATCTTCTCCAAGGACTCTTTTTTACCTCAGGGTGTCACGTTTGGCTGGAATGCCATAGATGTTATCAGTATTGGTAGAAGTTCTTTTTGAGTGAATCATAGGCTACTGCGACCTCTTACTTAGGACGGGTAATGGTAAAACCATGGTATTTTGTTAGGGATTCAACAGAGAGGAAAAATATAACTAAAAGCATGGGTTTTTTTCCTCATACCCATCCCTAAAAACAGTACACCATGACTTTCATTAGCTGTGCCTTTTTTAAATGTGACAAAACTCTTAAAATGTTAATGTGCTTCTTCTTGGCTTTGCAGCACTCTCAACAATAACAACATCACTCGACTGTCCGTGGCAAGTTTCAACCATATGCCCAAACTCAGAACATTGTGAGTAGTCCCACTGAAACTGGCTGCCCTTTTTATTAGTCCAATATTTTATTTTTACCTCTATTAAGTTTTGTCAGGGATCTATAATATATGTCAGGGATATATGTACAGGCAAAGCAAGAATAAGCTCAAATAAAAAATATTGATGTCTCATGAGGTTGACGAGTGTGAAGTCTGTGTTTGTGTCTATGGAAGCTAATTCTGAAAAGTAAACCTAACAAGTGACCCCAAAGCTATACTTGGGGATCAGGAGATAAAGAAGCAGTTGTATCCTTTTCCATCAACTTTTTTAGGATATGAGATGAATAAGTGTATAAAAAGGGTTTCGTGGCCTCTTCCCAAATGGGATTTCCATAGTGCTGTATTCAGTCACAGAAAAGCTTCACCTTCTAACAAAAAAAAGATGAGGGCAGGGGGAATTCTTTTTACATGTTATAGCTATATAGAGAGAAATAAATGGATGTTTTTTGAAAGTCAAAAATTTGTTTTACTTTGAGCTATTGAATGGGTCACATTTCATTTAAGAACATTGGAGATTCTTTGATTGACTGTCAGATATGATAAATGGGAAACCTTTATGCTTTTATTACTGTAATGCTGGCAGACCTAATTAAACTAAACTGGCTTGCCAACATTCTTTGTAACATAAAATTATAGCATCATCCGGTAGTGCTATTATAATTAAAGTTGTGTCAGCATTTACAATAAGGTCCCCATTTTTAGAGGTTATGACTTTCACAGAGAAACACTTCAGGCTTCTAAAACAAAGCACAGTGAAAAGACTGTGTAGGCAAGTCATACAGGCTGGAATTATATTTTGGTATATTTATTTTGACTACAAATAAATCTAGATTCTGTTGACTGGCAAAACCAGGTTTAGTCCAGCGACTCACTTTCAAACAGATTTTCCAGTGAATTGGGAATTAAAAATGAATGGGATGTTTCTTTCAGAGCTCAAGAGTAGCTGTTAGTGTTAAAGAACTACTTATACAAAAAACCTGTCTAGTTTCTTTTACCCATGTTGGGTTGCACAACTATTCTGAAATCAGTAGGACTATTCACCTGGCTTAACATATGGCTTGCCACTGAAGAAAATACACACAGGTAAGCAGTTCTGTTGATTTCATAACAGAATTGCAACTATTCTTGCTTGGACAAATACGAGAGTACTTAAATAGTGCTGACCATGGGCTTTTGGTGATTTCAGCTAGATTTTGATAATAGAATTTCATTCTGTTCTTTCAGGCCCAAGTCTTGAAAATGTGCATTCTGTATTTCTTTCAAACTTTCAAATACAGTTTCTGTTTTGAACCATAAAATAGAGTTAATCAAATTAGCTATAATTGTGTTTTCTTTGGTTAGGATATTTCATTTTCTGAAAATATATTTTAGAAACAAAATAAACTGGACACACATTGTCCTGGATTATAGCTGTAACATCCTATTTGCAGTCAGAATATGCTTGTATAACTATATTGATTTCAGTGGCATTAGTTCTGATTTGCAATGGTGTTCTTGCCTACAGCTGGCCACAGATTGCACTGAATGAGTGTGCTTTATTGTGAGCTGTATTTGTAAAGCACCAACCAAGAATTAGTAGAGAAAAATATATTGCCTTTAATTTCTAGTCATTTATAGGGGGGAAAAAGTGTTAGTTAATATTTTAGTTTATGTTGGTTACACATTTCATGTTGCTTTGCAGATTTATTTTCTAATGGATTAATTAGACTCTATCTTCATTCTGAACGTCCTGCACTTCCTTCCCAGTTATTTAGTTAGGATTGAGTACATCAGCTAAAAAGGACCAAAATGGCATGTCCCTGTTATGGATGATTCTGAGTAACGATTTGATTTATAGCTATGGACATCCTTTTCGGTAGTTTAAGAAAATGTAAGAGCCAGAGAAGAGTAATTTACCTAATTTAGTGAATACATTTGTCTGATATTTTATCAATGGAAAAGTGCTTTTTGCCACTTGGTAAGGAGCCATGGTCTTGTGTCAGACCACACCAACAAAGAGACAAGTTTCTTAATTCCATCACTTGCTTCTATTTGGCCTTTTAATTTCAGTCATTGCTTAAAACATAGATCCCTAGCAGCCAAAAGCAGCTAATCCCACTTTCTGCTATTAAACAAATAGAGAGGAAATCAGAAAAGAGATGTGAAAGAAGGTGCTTTATATTGAGTTATTACTCTATCTCGATCAGCAGAAAATGAGTATGACCTGCTAAAGGGATCTTTCAGGCTGTTTCTCTAAAGACTAATAATGGCCAGACTTACAGATATATCTAACTGCAAACCAAATCTTTTATTAACCCTTTTTTTCTGGCATAATATTACCACTCTAGGGCATGTTCTTGAGACGTTTTTGTCTTATTCACTATTTATACAGGATCTGGACTAAAGAGTCCCACATCAGCTTTCAAGCTTTTCTGTATTTACTTCTTTCTTTTAGACAAGAAACAGGAAACTACAGAAAAGTTAATTTATTAGGAAGCCTTCTTTTTTCTTCCAGTTAATTAGACCACAAATAAAAAGTAATTTTGCTGCTTGTATAGTTTTATTTAATAATTTGTAACTCCCAGACCTTCAACGAAAGGTGTAAAAAGCTCCTCATTAACAGTTTTATTAATAAATTGGCGTAGTTTCTTGCTGAAGGGAGGGCTGGGCAAACAGGCGGCTTTTCTGTTTGTTCTTCCTAATGGGAAGGTATTGCCGTGTTTCGTTCCATGCAGCCGCCTTCACTCCAACAACCTGTACTGCGACTGCCACCTGGCCTGGCTGTCGGACTGGCTGCGGCAGCGGCCGCGGGTCGGGCTCTACACGCAGTGCATGGGGCCGTCCCACCTCCGCGGCCACAACGTGGCCGAGGTCCAGAAGCGCGAGTTTGTCTGCAGCGGTAAGAGAAACACGCTCCTCGCCGAGTCCTGCCTTGAGCCACACCTGCTGACAGCTCAGGGGTGGCTGCTAGTGCTGCATGTTGACTTCTGTTAGCTTTTGCGTAATTCAAGCATGAACGCTTATTAAGAAAAACCTAATCATTTTTATTGGTGTTTGTGGGGGTGCTCGTGTCCTTGCAAATTTTGTGTAAATATTGTGTTCACATAGATTTTATAGCCTTTTAAAAGTGTAATTGTGGGGGAGAGGTATAGGAAGTGAAATAAAAGGTGTACTGATTGAGAGCATAAAGCCATTAGTAGTAAAGAATTATTTTTTTACAACTTCGCAGGTATGTACTTGTTATTTTCTGACTTTTAAATACTATTCTGAATCCCTAAGTAACTTTCTGAATTTTGTTGTTATGCTTTAATGCATCAGGTTATTTTTACATGAAATAATGAAATGACTAACAGTTCATTACTAATCACATTTTCTCTATTCAATTTTTTTTCCTTATTTGTATCTTCTAGATGAGGAAGAAGGCAAGTTTATCTTTCTTATTTAAATATTTTTACACTTAGATTGAAAATTTTCTGTAAATTTTGTCTACTGTTTCAAGTTTTGCCAAGAACATTAAAAACCAGCTGCAATGTTGCTGTCTTTTCAGTGGTTCAGCAGGGTTTCTCCTACTGGTTGATTTTCTGCAAACCCCCAGAAGCCTATTGCCAAATATGCCAAATTTTGCACAGATCTGTGTTTTAAAAAGAGTTTTATGGAGAGCACGGTGTTCTGTCCTTATTAATTAGCCTCTGACATCAAAGTGTAAGGCACTGCCACCTTCACACGGCAAATGCTAACAGTATTCTTGCCACTAATTCTGCCTTTATGTACATTTAAAAAGGTTCCTAACAAGATCATTTCGTGTATCTTACATGTAAATGTTATGGCTGCATAGCTTGGGTGTCAAGAACAGTTTTATAACTTGATCATTATAATGCTGGTTATTAGGAAGGGGAATAACCATTCTCTGAATCACTGTATTTTTGTTCAATAAAGGTAGGTGAAACATTTCCTTCCTGATAGTATAAAAAGAGTAGTGCGTGTTATTAGATTTGGCAGTTGTTTGTACTTTTGTAACACAAAGATAAATGTGAAATCAAATTATTATATTGTAAAAGTCTGTCTCATAGAATGGTTTGGCTTGGAAGGGACTTTAAAGATCATCTACTTCCAATTCCCCTGCTGTGGCCAGGGACACCTTCCACCAGGCTGGATTGCTCAAAGCCCCATCCAACCTGGCCTCAGAATCTTTTCAGCAATTTAGAACTTGGACAGTGGTTTTATGAAGTTTTAAGTAGGGACAGCAGTGGCTGCAACTTACATTATGAGTGTACCCTTCCTGTATTAATATATGACATTAAATATTGTGAGAGAGATCTTAAGTTAAATTGTGTATTCATAGTTAAGACTTGTTTCTTTTTTTCCTTGAGAATTTCAAAACAGTCTCCTGCTTTTCCTAACTTAATGAAAAAAGAAAGAAAAGGGTGCTGTGCCTTTCTCATCTCTTTATGTCTTTCTGTATCATTACAAAACAACTGTTCTGTATCATTAAATTGATAGAAGAATGAGTGCATTAATATATTTTAAAATGTGTAATCTATCTGTTTGCAGGAAAATATAATAAGGTTTTTACTTTCTAAAACATACCTAAGTATGAAATGATTAATTTTAAATGCAATTTAAAATGCTGAGTTTAACATACAGCACCAAGAAATCAGGGGAGGACTCATGTAAATTAGCCACCCAAGTTAGTAAGAATGGTAGATTGTGGGAGGAAGAAGTCTGATGAGTGAGAGTAAGAGATGTGAAGTCAAAACTTTTATGTATTTTTGTGTGACTGAATGAAAAAGTCATGAAATGAATGAAAACTCCAAAATTGTCTGTAAGCAATACATAGCTGAAGGACTATATTCAAATAAGTATTGGCAGAACAGAACAAAACTGGCAGGTCACCTTCAGTGCTTGTAGCAAAGTTCATTTGTTTCTCTTGACATGCATTTTTTAATACTATACAACATTTTGAAAACTAAATAAATCAGTAATTAGTTTTCAATAACATGCAATAAATACAATATACCTGAAAAAATGGATCACACTTAGTCAAACAAGATGATATTGAATGGTTATTGCTAAAGAAGTTGAAAGATTATTTAGTGCTGGTACTGATAGGCTACAATATTTATTTTAGAAGTTCTGCCTTAAATTTAGCTGGAAGTGTGAAATGTGGTGCTTTCCTTTGCAGGTCACCAGTCCTTTATGGCTCCATCCTGCAGTGTCTTGCACTGCCCTACTGCATGCACCTGTAGTAACAACATTGTGGACTGCCGTGGGAAAGGCCTTACTGAGATCCCAACGAACCTTCCAGAAACCATTACTGAAATGTGCGTAATCTGACTTTTTTCCATTAACTTACAGAAAACATCTTTTTCCTGTGTATTAGTTTTTGTTATTTGTATAAATTCATGCATTATATAGGGTAGGAATTTTGGTATAAACCTTGACCTTCAGATATAAAAAAGAATATGCAGGTGTATGAAAGCATTTAGGACCTTTATGCTGTCTTATGAGTAATTTTTGTATGTGCTGCTCATATTTCATGAGTAAACTGCATTCTGAATTGGTTTAAAAAGAATTTGGGAATCCTTGCTCTTCTGCAAGTGAATGGCTTTTCACTGCAGACTCTAAAGCCTGTTGCCTTCAGGCTCACTTTCTCTGCTGTTTTGGACTGAGAGTTTTCTTCATGTTTTGGATTCGAGCATAGTGTTGATAATTCAGAGATGTTTTCATTACTGCTGAGAGATGCTTATGCAGAACCAAGGCCTTTTCTGCTCCTCACCCAACTCCACCAGAGGAGGCTGGGGTGCACAATGAGTCGGGAGGGGACCCAGCTGGGACAGCTGACCCCAGCTGACCATATGGCGTCATACTCAGCATATACAGCTGGGGAAAGAAGCAAGAACGGTGAGAGGTTCAGAGTGATGGTGTTTGTCTTCCCAAGTCACTGTTACACGTGACAGAGCCCTTCTCTCCCGGAGATGGCTGAACCCCTGCGTGCCCTTGAGAAGTGGCGAATGAATTCTGTGCTTTGCTTTTGCTTTTTTTGCATGCAGCTTTTGCTTCACCTGTTAAACTGTCTTTGTCTTAGCCTATGAGTTTTCGCAGTTTTAACCATCTGATTCTCTCCCCTATCCTATTGTGGGGGGAGTAAGTAAACAGCTTTGTGAGGCTTAGTTGCCAGTTGGGGTGAAACTGTGCTACTCACCTTCAGTCACCTTGTTCATCAGACTTGCTACTTGAGAGGTGTATCTTTGCATGAAAGATCAGCAATCTGTACCACCAATAATAAGTGTTCTGCTTAAACCAGTATCCTCAGAGGGTAATCTGAGAAGGCAAGAGTAAAATGTAGTCATTGTGTTAATACCTGCGTATTATCTGTAATATCTATGTACAGAAGAGCACAAATACTGGTGGTGTCCCATGACATGTCTTATGCAAAAAGTACTACCATGTCCTGACTGTGGAGCAGGCATAGCAAGGGTGCTGTAGGGCCCGCAGTCTCCAAAAGCAATGTGGCTGAGAGGTTGTGTGGGCACAATAGGAAAGTTACTGCTGCATTGTTGTCTGTGCAGGTGAGCAGCACAAGTAAAAGGTGAGCTTGCTGACAAGGTGGGCAGGGGCACAGCGACATGAACATCTCTTTTCTGGGATCGGCAGAGACAGTGTTTTGGAAGGGAAGCTGGGAGTTCCCTTCAGGCAAATAGTGGGAAAGTAGCTGTGACAACAGCCTGGTAAGTGGGGTCTGGCTAGAAGTAAATGAATTGGAGAAAATTTTCAGAATAAAAAGCTTGTGAGGGTTTTGATGATACGAGATGATCTTGAATGTTTAAAACTAGGGCTCCACAATGAGATTTTAATTGGCTTCTTGATATCTGACCTGTGGTTTTGAACAGTAGGTTGGAACTACCGTGGTTTCTTCTTAGGATGTGAATAATAATCACATCTATCAGGTCATTATTACTGTTGTTAATACAGACCTGGCTGACCCTACATGATCCATTACAGTCATTCAGCTGTATAATACAGTTTTACCTTTCACCACTCTCAAAAAAATCCCTCTGCTTGCAAATAAAGTGACTCCTTCATAAAATCCACTCACAGTGGCCAGGAAGGCTGCACAGAACTGTTTTCTTTATTTTATGAGCTGTATACCAACGTTTTTACTCACATATGTGCATCTGTGTCCATAGAGGAAAAATACTGCAAGAAGAAGTAGGGAGTACATGTCAAATATTCCTCACTATATTTCTAGTGCTAACTACTGGAGCTAACCAGTGATTACAGACGCTGAAGACTGACTTTTTTCCCACTATACTTTTCTTAGATACGAAAGAAATGCTCTTGAGTTTTAAGCATGGAATGCTATGTTCTTCAGCAATTTAGTGTCCTGGAGAGTAAAAGTAACCATGTAACAACACCTCAGTATGTGGCTAGGCATTTAACAGATTGCAAACTGATGCTCAATGTTTCCTGCTACTCCAGGCATCCTTCAGTTTCCAGAGTGAGGTTTTTTCACATTTTGAGATCCATAATCCATTAAAATATAGAGATATATGTGTGCTCATATAAATATATACAGTGTATGTAGTTCATACTGATACTGTGTAAACTATCTGTTATCTCTCTCTATTGTATCTAGTTCATAGGTTCTGGCTAAATAAAATGCACATCACAGTATTTTGCTCAGGAGATGTAGAAGAGATCGAACATTAGAAAATCAAATTTTTGTAATCATTTAATGTTAAACAGGTGCTCACACAGTGAATGTTGGTGTGGTGACAGAACTGAACTTCAGTGATAGATGTTGAGTAACTCGGGAAGAAGAATATGATACAAGATATGATTTGAGCCAGTGGTAGGCTGACCTTATCATAGAGAGAATAACACTTTCCTGTTGAGTGAAATGTACAGGAGAANGAAGGAAGGAAGGAAGGAAGGAAGGAAGGAAATGTTCTGAAATTGAGGGATAAACTGAGTGGAAGAATTAGAGTAGAAGATCTTGTAAGTATTTGATGAGAATCACAGGATTGTTTCTGCTTCCTTGTCAATACGTTGAAGACGAGTTAAAATTTTGACAAATAAATATATTTTGCTGGTTATATGGAGAAAGCTTTATGCTATACTCATTGCTTTAATGTGAAGAAAACAATTAGTGATAGTTGTCTCATGATTGTCATGGGTGGGAGGTGTATTTAGCTTCATAGCATCAAAGAGAATGAGAGAGAGAGAAGAGATTGGAAAATGGGTGGTTTATGGAGTGAGAAAGGTTTTACCAATAATGAAGTGAGGGAAGTCTGAGACTCTGGATTAAACCAGCACTCCACCCTGGCCAGTGGCCCACATCAGTTGTCCCTAAAGAATATTTTGGAAGAAGAAATTTACGACTTCAGAAATAAAATACCAGTATTATAAGTATTTTCTTTGCTCCCAGTATGTGTTGGGGTTGCACTAAAACTTGAAAATTTGCATAGCTTTTGGGGAAAAAAAGGGTTTTCTTTTAAATACACAATCGGCTTTAAACCCTACTATGTTTAAATCTTCGAGTTGTGTTCAAACTCTTCCAGTTTAAAATACAGTTTTTTGAAGTTTCATTAATGTTCCTTTGTCTTCGTAAAGGGAAGTAAAACAGAGTCAGATACATAATTTGCCCTGTCGCCTTCTGTTTTGCATGTCGTCTTCATTCATCTCTTCTCTGAACTGATGTTCTAACTTCATTCAATCTTTTTGGATGCCAAAACCTTCCATGTCTTAATTAATCTCCTCCTATTTATCTGAATTGCTTGTTTGGTAATTTTTTTTATCTTCAATGACCAGAGTTGAATACAATATTCCAGATGACAGTGAATCATCAGGTTTTTATTAACAGAATTTTAGTTTTCTTTCATTTGCATTTTGCAGCCTAATACTCACTTGCATTATTTAACTGCCAGTACATGTTGCACCATGTTTTGACTTAAACTAGCCCTGCAGAGTCCTAGGCTTTTTTTTAGCTGTTACGATTTTGTCAGGAAGCAGAAGTTGGTAAATGTAATCCTATTATCCCATCCGCAGACATTTCTAACATTGAATCAGGTTGTATGTCACTTTTTAAGGCTGCTCTATGAAAGACTTCAGTCCTCTCTGATTTTAACTAAATTTAACATGCAAGAAAATTGTGACATTCCAGTATTGTTATCATACAATAAGAAGAGTTTTAAAGCTTTATTTTTGAAGAAGTCCTCTGCAACTGTTGCTTATAGCAACCCCTTGAGATTAGATTGAAAAGAATGATTGTATCCCACAAAATAATCTGTTCTTTCACTTATTTCTTAGGTGATAATGTTGTCAGTATGCCAAGGTAGTAGCTGACAGTAAACACTTGAAGAGATGAGCCCATGCTGTCACGGCAGCGTTAGGAATACTGGGGAGTTGCTGAGCACGAGGCAGAAGGGTACAGTGAGCACTGCATTTCCACCACCGCTACGCAGTTCCCACACACATGGCTTCATTACCGTAATCACCATTTTAAGCACATGCTTTGGCAGGAGCTCCCCAGTTCTCAGCGAGAGGGGGAAAGAGAAATGTGCTGGCTCCCTGTTGTTTTCTGAAGGATGTACAGGCTTTAACAGCCAAATTATTATTTATTCACTCATCTTTGTAATACTACCAGATTCCTGTGCACACTGCAAGAAAATTAGCAATGTACTCCTAATTTACCTGCACCAAATATTGTCCAATCTTTTCACTACTTTTCCTTTTTTTGTCAATCTTTTTCTGCCTTTTCATCTGAACATTTTATACTTTATTGATAGGGACATTAGAAAAATCCAAAATACTTTCAAATTCCCTTACTCTGAACCAGTTTCTCTGCCCTCTCTCCCCTGCTTATGAGCTGCATTTGAAGAATCCAATGCTGAGTACCACCAGCCTGTTATATTGTGCTTCATCCAACTTCATAGTACACAAACTCCTCTGGTGCTTACACCTTTCCATCCTTCTGTCTTTTCTTTATTGTATCTCATATGAATAATGTTTTCCTGTGCAGCTGACATTAAACTGTATTGTCAACCCTCCTTTATAGAGGTGTTTAAAATCTGACAACTTATTTTTGTGAGATTTTGTTTTTCTATCCGTATCTGCCTCTTACTTATTGTTCTTATATGGAGAACAGGTTATTTGTAATAAGAATATAATCCATTTGTAATAAGAATATAATCCATATTTACTTCTAAAAGATCTGTAATTCCATTATTTTTTTTCTTGAGGTTCTGATGATGTTTGTCTTCAACACATGCTCGTGGTTTTATGATATTTTGCCAAGTTTTCTGTCTGTTTCTTCCGTTCTTTCTCTTAGTGGAAACCCTGACCTCAATCAACTTCTCAGTACCCTATGAAACACTGATTTCTTAACTTTGTTTGAAAAAAAATGTTGTCTGATCTGTTTCTGCACAAGAAAACTTTGAATTCATTACATTGTCAGTCTGTCTGGGACAATGTTGTATAAAGCCAAGTGGTATTAATAATGTTGCTATTCTCTATCCTTTTGATAGATACAATGAAATTGCAGGTTTAAAGTGTATATTCCATGTTGACAATTGTATGCTTTTTTTTTCCCCTAGGGGGCTGATAAATTAGCTTGTATCTAAATAGTGTTTTAAATAAAGAACCCTTTACGTGGAATATTGAATTTCTTAGAGTATTATACATTGGCAGTTTCAATTGAGTAAAATTTTGCATGTTGAAGCTCTGAGTTAGCTCTCTGGAAAAGTACAAGAAAAGTCTTTCTGTTTAGAGTCTAACACTGATCTTGTGACTTTACATTGCCTTGATAGCTCTACTGTCTCGAAATGCTGTTTTAAGACATTGGGAACTGTCCTTTCAGGCTGATGGCTACTGTCTCTGTAGCAGAGCTGGCAAGGAGACCACATGCTTGCACTGCACTGCAGCCTCCCTGTCTCTGAGTTTTGTGTGATAGCCTAAACCACTGAGAAAAATAGTTAGCACTGGAAGCTGAAGTGGTTGAGGAACGAGGAGGCGTTCTGTGATGGTGGGAGCAGGAGGAGGCAGAGCCAGTTGCCAAAATGCTGTTTCATTCCATAGTTGGATTTACTGGTGACTGTCAGGGTGTTGCTGAGACGATTTTGTCATACTCTCTGTCTGACTTCTCAATTGGTACAGAAGTCAGCTGGCTGGAAGCAGCGATCCCCGCTGCGCGAAGGCAGTCAGCAGGCAGCGCATTGTCTGCCAAGTGCCTCTTGGGAAGATGCCTTCAGAAACAGGACTGCTTATCTCCAAGTAGCTGCCAGTGAAAATGGAAGGAGAATAAAACCTGTGGTGTCCTCTATTTTTCCCTTCTGTTTGATAAAGCTTAGAGTAAAATTAAGTATGCAGCATCTCAGTAAATGTAATTCTTAATCTGTATTGACGTAGTACAATTGTATCTGTACCAGTTACACCCTTTCTGCAAAATTAATCCCCACTTTATTATCTAAATAAAGTCACACACAGCCAAATAAGAATACCTAAACTTTTCATTTCAAGATTTATCCAATCAATGTGATAATATTCAAGAAAGAAATAGGTAATATTCCATATGTATTTTAAAAACAAAAATATTTGGTTGAGCACCAAAACTCTTTCAGTTTTAGTGTACCTATGATTTCTACACTAAGCACAACAATTAAAAGGGTGCACAGATGTACCTTTGCCTCTGGTTCAAATGAATAGATTTCATACCATGAGTGACCTGCAGGAAACATTTTGGGAACTTAAAAAAATTTCCCATAGACCTGTTATTTTAATGTCTGTATTGTAACATTGTGAGGCAAAATACAGTGCCCATAAATAATATGAATAATCTTCCTACTTTTGTTATTTCGTATGCCTTACTTTAGCCTTTTTTCATAGACTTAAGCAAAGCTTGGTACATTATTCATTAATTCATCTCAAACATCATAATTTGAGTTGGTGTCAATTTTTTTTTTTAAGCCTCTCTCCTTTTACAGAATTTTTAGGGGGTGCCCTTTCATTGGCATATTCAGTCTGTTACACATAACCAACTTAAGTGGCCTAATGCACCTAGTGCTTTCCTCCTTTGCCATGCAGTTCATGTATTAAAGGCATTAAATGTCATTCTTAAGGTTCAAAACTATTACTTTAATTGGTGCTAGAAATTATAGCCTTTCTAATGGCAATAGCATTTATCAGCCTCTATGCAGGCATTCCTTCCACATTTTAGTTTTTCATCACTGTTAATCTCTTTTCACTTGGTTTAATTTCAGGATTCACCTTCTGAAAATTCTTTGAATGATCGGCAGAAATAATTCAGGTTCCCTTCGAATAGAGACTTTTTTTTGGCACATGTTCAAACAGACTACAAGAAACCCTACAAATAGCAACCCAGCAGCAATTCTATTAATTGCACTGGTACCTTATCTCAGAATGGTGTGACAGGTTTTTATTTCAAAGGAGGCCAAAAGCCATTAATGAGCTAGACCTACCTTTGTGAAACTGCTGCTCTTATATTCTTTTGGTTTTCTTTTCTCTTTCATGGCTCAACCTGTCAAAGTGGTTCTAAAACTTCTTTCCGTGCTGTAATATTATGCATAAAAGAAAGTAAATAGATCTGCAATAAGTGTTTCTAAGGGGTGGGGGAGAGGGAAGGGCGGGAAGGAGTACCTGCACTGATGACCATAAATTTGAACAAAGCAAAAAGAGCATGGAATTAAATTGATTGTTCCTTCACTTTTTTATATTAAAAAAATTATTAGTCAAAGGAAGGACTTAATTAAATTATTTTTCTTTTTCAGAAGGATAGCAGTCACTACAATGGCGTTTTGGGGAGGAGGAAGGTTTGCTGGAGGGAAGGGTGACTGGAGGGTTGCCACTATTGAATAAGGAACAGTTGTATAGATAATTCTAGTCTTTGTAATGGGCAGAAAAGACCCTAAACCACATAATATGTGAAATGAAAAATATGTATAGGAGTGAGGAATTCTAACAGTTCACCTTCACAACCCAGTGTACTGAAAAGCCCCTGACTTCCTATTACTATGTCCTTCAGGATAAAGTTTTTGTTTCATGTGAATGGAGCTTTATAGTGTTTGAATGCCAAAAGTAGAAACTGTACAGTTGTTCCATGACAACATTATTTACATTTTCCATGAGTTTCCTAATTTTTTCTCTCAATTTTGTCTCATCTTACCATCCTGATTTCTGGCTATTTTTCTTCATGTTTTCATCTTCCTCCATCTCATTCTTCCTTATACTTTGTTTTCATAAGTCTGTTGATTAATGATTGTGTGTTATGCCAAGCACTCAACTACATCTTTGTGAGCTGTGTTTGAAATTAAACAGGGTTAAAAGCTCCTGAGATTGCTTCTCACAGTAACACTCAGACTATATTAAAGGAGAAGGGGGAAAAAAGGAAGTGAAAGGAGAGAAAGAAGAAAAAGAAGAGGAAAAGAGGGAAAAGGAAATGAGATCTGACAGAACTGATTTTGGCAGATGGACTTAACCAAGATAAAGTGATCTGATCACACTGCAGACACTGGAGAAGTGCTTTGCATACATGAAGAATTTTATTTGGGTCCTGGGAGCTCTGTGTCTGTATCTTTCCCAGTGACGTTTGGCATGTGTACAGTTTCACCATTTCTGTTGTCTTTTAATATTAATCCTTAGATAAAAGTCCAAAGTACAGCCTTAAATAAGTAGCAATTGAACAGGGAGACTCTTCTATCAAGATGCAAAGATACTTGTAAGGATGACCCTTTACAGAGAAAAGTTACTTGGGGAGGGTTTAGGTGCATTTATTGAAGAGAGTTTAAAGACTCTCATAGCAGGAAAACTCTAAGACGTCAGTGATAAGGCAGCTTTCTCTATTTTTAGCAGCTCAAAGCATGATTTGGCTGTCTACGTAGCAGGACAGAAACGATAGCAAACCCTGCATCTTTGCAGCTTGAAAGGAATGAGGAATGCTCTGGAGAGGATGCAATAAGTTATAAGACATTAAATTGATGATTGGTTTTCCATGTTAGGTTTGTGTTTGCTTTTTAGTTTAAATCAAAACATCAGTCTTCTTAGGACTTAGAATGTCAGTTCATATATGTGATTCACCTCGTAAGCACTTATGCCATCAGCCAGAATCTTGCACATCCAGTGAGGTTCTGGAGGGGTTTTTCCAAGTTGTTTCCATATATATACATATTTTTATCTAGTCATTGGTCCTTACAATGTATTGCTTTTTAGTAATTTACAAGAATCCTCTATAACTGTGTCTTCTGTTTTTAAGAAAATGTGTTAACCTTCTGATGTTACCTGAAATAGATAAATCTCTTTGGTCTCACTATAAAATGTTTCAAAATAATTTAATTATTCTTATGGCTCTTTTTGCAACTTTTCTGTTTTATCAAAATCTTTTCTTAATTGCTCTCATAACAAATGCTGACATAATCCATTCACTCCAAAGGTGTTGTCAATCTTAGATTTTATTTTCACACATGGCTCTTCACTTGCAGGTGTCAAGTGAAAAGATGATGTCTACTTTTGGATGACAAATTAAATTAATTGTTATGGTATTCATTTGCTTATGAATACTGATACATACTTTGGTCAGTAGGAAGCCAGAAAACTGTCAGGTGTTGAATTTTCAGAGATTGCTGGATTAAAACAAAGTATGTTAAAAGACACATAAGTAACTAAATGCTCCTTAATAAATTCACATGGTCTGGATAATATTTTCTCAGCTCTTATTCCAGCTCTCCAAACTTTTGAGCAACTTCATATAGTTGTCCTGATATTAAAAGTAACTTTTCTTATGTATGCTTCTTTTCAGCTGTACTTCATGTGTCCTTTTCCTCAAACCTTTTCTTATCTTCTTACCTTCCCAAAGGTTTCTAAGACCAATGTTTTTAAGATCAGTCCTGGCTAACGTGTTGGACTGGATAGTGAGATTTACACCAGTGGACTATGGAGGCACAGTGAATTTTCAGTGAAACCGAGAGCTGTTGCTTCTGTTTTGACTAAAAGTTAATGCATTTTAATGTCAAAAGCTTATATCAAATAATAATAGTACATAATCTTCAGATGCAATATTATTAGTTATAATGTATTGCTTACATGCTTATTCATGAGAATTCATAAGAGTAGAAATTTTCTAAAATCTAAACATCTTTTATATGATATATACATATAAACACAGAATAACTACATGTAAATAACAAAAAATGCATTATCCATAATGCAATGTATTGAATAAATGTGAAACAAATTAAAATGAGGTGAAGAAATGTGTGGAAATATTATTATATTTAATTTAACAATGCCGATTTCACTGAATTACCTGTAACTTATATTTGGCATTACTACCTTAATATTTCTTGGGCAAAACTTAAACCATATTCCATTTGACTGCTTCAAAAATAGATGATTTTGCTACTTGGATAGCTAATCCTGCCTGCTTAACACACACAAGAGAAATGATTTGTCATGCTCTTACTCAAATATCCTCCTAATCTGAAAATTACTGTGAATCATGTGGCTTTATGCTTTTTACAAAACAGAAAAAACAGCTTTTTCATTTGAGTTGTCAGATGGTTTTGTACATGTAACATCTACTCTGTTCTTTATTAGCATGTGTTCTATGCTGCCATTGTTCACATCTTTGGCTTTCTTCATACCCTTGTGTCCTATCTTGAAAACTAATTAAATTCAGACAACAGGATAATTTAAAGAGTCAAGAGAACATAGAGATACAGAACACAGCCACCAGACAAGAAACATATGAAACCAGTGCTGGTTTCCAGACACCAGCAGTAGGTACTGGCCAGCATGAACACCATTCCACCTCTTGGGGGTTTGTGCAATTTTGTTGAGGGTGTTAACTAGAAGAGGCACCTTGACGGACCTCTTTGATGCTGCCAACGGAAAGAAAATAACTCAAGCATGGAATAAATGAATATTTTGTACAGCACAAAGGGAAGCTGGAGAAGGCCCATGTCACTTTTCCAGAAAAACCCTTGTAGATCTCTGAAAGCTGTGCCACACTCCAAAGGTGTTGTTCGTCTTAGATTTTATTTTCACACATGGCTCTTCACTGCTGATTACTTTTCTTCAGCAATTATGTGAGTGAAGTAATTTAAAAAGAAACTATGGATACTGGCTCTTCAGTATTTTGTGTTTTGTCATCATTCAAGTGTTTCTTCATCAATTACTTTTCTAATTACATGGTAAAGTAGGCAACCACATATTCTCAGTTAAAAAACTTCCAGTTTTGTGGCAAATTCGTAGTGTGAGACCACAAATTGTTTAGCAGGTAAACTCCTGTCTCAATTACTGACTAGTCTCTGTTAGTCTCACACAATGGGGGGAATTTTCAAAGTAGTATTTCTCCTTTTTTAGAACAGATGGACAGGTCCCTGCTTGTGATGAGTCAGGAGTGTAGCAGGATTAGATCTATTTTTTTGTGAATTTAAAACATTTATCTGAGCAGCTTGACTAGGTTTGGTAGTATAAGAACTCTCATCAAAAATGGGCTAATTAGAGAGGCTAACTTGACTCTGGGTGACTCAGGCTAATTGCACTGGAGCCACACTGACAGAAGCCAAAGTACTAAGCAAATAATTCTTTAACAAGTGGTGTATTTTTCTACAACCTGAATCTGTAACAATGGAGGGATGTCAAGCCCGTCATCATTAGTGATGCTCTAGAGTTCAGAGCATGAGATGGCCATTTCTGTAATGAAATGCAGGTTTGAGACTTGCTTTTGAGTAAATGCGATGAATCGTTTAATAGCTTTAGAATGGCAATTCTTGTTACTTTTTGATGTAATGCAGCCTAAGGAGTCGTCTATCATTTAAAATCAATCCCCTGAGGAAATATTTGATAGAACAATTAGACTGGATGTTAACAGTTTGGCAAGCTTTAGGGCAACATTGACAGTGATTCTTTATATACAAATATTTAGGAAACTGTCAAACAGATTTATTAATATGTAGACTTAGAGCCTGAAAGTAAGAAATGCAAGTAATCTAGTCATTCAAAATACATTCTTTGTTTTTTTAGATGTGGATGATATCACAGATTTCAACAGAATTCTTCTGCTGTTAAAGCTAGGAGTGACATTTAGTGGATTTAACCACTCTAGAGGTGCAGCTGGGGAGAGAAAAAAAAGGTACTTTGTTTAATAGCCTCAAGGATTCCTCTAGCAAGGGAGATCATTACTGTTTCCTTATTTTAAAATCAAACAAACAAAAAAAACCCACCCCAAAATCTGGCAGATGTTGCACGTGATGAGAGATGTGTTGGCTGTGTATTGCAGTTCTTCAGATTCAGGAGCTGCACTCAATCCCATCACTGAAATCTATTTTTTGGGTTTTTGACAGCTGTTTTTGCCATTTACTTTAGAACCAGATGGGGAAAATGCAAAGAAGAGCTGTCAATTTTATTACCATGTATAATCAGCATCTGTGCAATACATCAGACTCATTGCACAGCTTATACTTTCTCTCTGTAGTTAAATTCTTTTGGGATTTCTTGACAGCCTTCTTGCAAGACTTTTTGTAAATTAGTAGATACTGGAATTAAAAGTATAGACTAATTAACTGCTAAAGCTACTATTCTGTCATCCAAATTTACTTAATCAAGATGTTATCCTCTGATTGTTTAATTCTAAAATATATGTCTAATTTGCTCTTCCATATTCAAATTCACATTTTCTTAAGCAAGATGTTTTGTTTTATTTTAGTATTACAAAATACTTTTTGTACATCTCTGATCCCTTTACATGCATTTAGGTGCAACACATCTCTGTGTATATTTTTTTACCATTCTCTACTGAGAAGGCTTAGTATCTTGTACCCCATCTGCATGATTTAAAGTAAAAATGATTCTGTAGAGAACAGGGTGTTCTTCATTCCCAGTCTGCCCCCTTTCCTGGTGCAGCAGTTGTTCACAGAAATGACTTTTTATAGTGGGAAAATAAGCTAGTTTAAAAGTGTCAGTATAAATAAGCATGTTGTCTGTCTCTGTAAGTGCGGAAGTAGTAATCAGTAACGGTGTGCTGCAGGCTTATAGAACAGAACAGCATCCTCCTGGAAAGTGTCAAGTGATTTACATGTCACAGGGCCCTCTGGGGACCGTGTGGGAAGAATCTGTCTACTGGCTGGGGACCTACTTTGATTTGATTTGATTAGGTTGGAAGTCACAACTGCAGAAGCACCTTTGTTTCTTAGAATAGTAAGTGGTTGTACATTACAGTGTCTGCAGTGATAAGCAGAGGGGAAAGATTTCCAAAGAGAAATGTTCTCAGTACATTTCCTAGATAGGAGAGACTAGGGAATAGTCTTCAAAAAAGGTTTCAACCAGTTTGGCAGCATTAACAGACAGTAAAACACTTATGTATCGATGCAGGACCTCTTTGAAGTGAAACACTAAAAGGAGATAGAGGCTTAATATTAAAAGCATTAATTAGCGTTTGTATGGTGTTGGGCAAAGTACTTTTTTTTTACATGAGGCAATGCATGCTTTGATGAAGAATGTACTTAACTGTCTTCCTCCATTATCTTAGTTATTAAATATGCTACTAAAATTAACTGTGACTTTTGAAAAAGAAACCACCAAGGCACTGTTTATGATACATAGATTTTCATTTATAAGGAAGAATGACTTCTGGAATGACTTTGAAATGAGTTGTTGTGAACAAAATTTAAGACAAATTTCCTGGAAAAAATACTGACTCAAGGGTTTTTTTTTTTTTGTTCTTTGGTGATAAAATGCTACTTCTGACCAAGTCATTTGCAAGCACTTAATGGCCAACTTTTTCAGTAATAGATAACTACGACCCAGCCTACTCCAGAATTTAAAATATTTCATTAATATAGGGCATTAATATAAAGGAGTTTTTAATTACTATGTGTTTTATCAGTAGAATGCAAATTTCCTTTAGATATTAGTCTATCTGTACTTTGTGACTCTGGAATATATCTAATTAGATTTTCTCTGGAATAGTGGATGCAAATTTACACTCTGTGAAATTCAGCTGATTCTATGAAGATAAAGCAGAAAATTAGAGGATAATAAAGCTTGAAAATGTGGATTTGATTTACTTTTTTTATAGACAAAGTGGGGTATAAAAGATTTTTCTTCTGTATTTATGTAATCTTATTCTTCCTTATGTTAATCTAATTTTCTAAAATGTGATGTCTTTCAGTTCCTACACTTTGGCATAAGAAAAGACATACTTAGATGATCCTACTATAAAAAATCCTTTATCCAGAAGAGCTTGTAAATATATCCCAGAACTGCACATTCTATCTACTAGAATATAAATGTCTCACTAAAAGGAAATGTTAGGTAAAGTTGACATAAAGTTCATTTTCATATCCACCAGTGAATTGGTGCTAGAACTGCTGGAAAATTAGCTCTCAGAAATATGCTGCAGCAAGACTTCTTTAGGTTTTGGACCCATGCAATTTGTAGCCAAATTGGACAGCAGTAGATGAAGTCTGCTATTCTGTCTTTTCATGAAACATGGCCTACATGGATCCTGTAAGGTACTTCAGTTTATAGAATTAATATGTATTTTTAATTAAGAGAGTAAACTAGAAAATACATTGTCTTAATCTAATGCTAGACCTCGAGTTACTTGCCTTATCCTACCTAGTTAAGATGATTATATGTTTAAAGAGATGTGAATGTAGACTGGAGCTGCTCCAGCACTAGGTTACAAATCTCTACATCATGGACTAATAAGCAGTTTTTATAAATGAGGCTTGTGATAGCCTCGTGTGGGAGCATTGCTACTGCAATTTCTCTTTCCCATATACACAGAGGCATTTTTCCCCACAGTCTCTCTCTGGCAACCCAAGACCTCCTCTCTATTACAGCCTAATGCCTCCCAGTCCTTTTTTACCCCTGCTCTCCTTTCCAGTCCTCTGCATATGCCCTATATGTTTCCCTGTGCAAGATATTCTCTGGCTGGTTTTCAGAGCTCCACATCTGATAAATGCCAGGTTAGGCTATCCCTGGTGGTTAGGCAGTTGGATGCTGCCAAATAGAGTGTGTAACAGGAATGGATGGCTGGAAACCATGCTCTTCATGGCTGGGTTAATTTGGTTTCTCAAGTCCTTCCAGTTGCTAAAATGAGGAAGTTTTATTATCTGGAGGGTTTACCTCTCCCTGATTTAGCCACCTGAGTAGAAAATTATCTTAGGTGATAAGCATGCCTAATCTTTGTTTTCTGGGAAAACTAAGCTAAAATTTTAATGTAAGGACATAAAATACTTGGGTGGGGCCTAACTTGGTGTTGGCCTTTAACTTCAGCAAGTTTTTACTTATTCAGGTGTTTGCCTTCTTCATCTAGCCAAGTGTATAGGAGAGAAGTGACCTTGTTGCTTTGTATCCTGGTCAGCACCCCAGTCTGACGCAAAATGTGTTTCATGGGTCCAAAAGGCTCAGCCAAGGCAAAGAGTATGAATAAGCGTCATGTTTATGGAAAAAGTTTTCAGCCTTGTGCCATTGGATTCCCTTAAGTGTTTAAAATATACCTGAAATCTCTAGCAAGGTGACAACATTTTCCTAAAAAGGACTAAAAACTGTTGTGATGAAGTGAGATTTTCTTTGTGTCTGGAAGATTTTTTGGAGCTTTTGGGTTTTTTTCTTGGGTTCATCATAAGCCATTCAGCAACAAATTAGGCTAAGTTAAAGCATGACCAGAGTAAAGAGATTTTAAGTATTAAATATATAAATATCTCCATCTGAACAAGACTTCATGAAGGCAGGAAAAAAGCTTCAGTTCAGCTAAATCATGATCTCTTGAGAAACTTTACAAAGAGAAACAATTTCTGTTAGAATATTTTCTTGGAAAAGCTTACTCAAAATATATGAGTTTATTAGTTACACTGCACACACACAGAGGCTCATATGTCTCAATCAGAACAAAAGTGAAACAGAAGACAGTTAATAGGACAAGAGTAAAAGGGAAAAAATAGACCAATATTTCTGCATCTAGGTTTAAAAAGGCTCTTTTCCCTTAAATTTCGAGGCAATGTCCTTGTAATTTAGAATAAGGCAGTAAACTTACAGATTTTTGATTAATTTTATTAAGTAGATTTTGGCATTGTCTTTGTGTACATAAATCATAGAGTTGATACCTGTGCATGAAAGAGGGAAATGCAAAACTTATTAGATAAGCATGGTATGTAGTTAGAATAATCCTGCCTTTTCCTGTAGTTTCTTTTGGTATAATAGTTTCTTACCTTATATCTATGGCAGAAATTTGCACTGCCATAACCATGATACAATGGGGTGTGTGAGGAAGTAGCTTCTATTTTAAGTATGCTCATCACTGACTCTGTTTTGGCTTGGCACCTGGGCCATAGGTCTATATCTGCATTGATTTCCCATATACAAATTTCTAAAAGTTCAAAAACTTCTTGGAAAATGGTTTCCATGAGTAGATTCACACTTTACAGTATGGGAATTTTCAATTACAGCCACTATGCACACAGAGCAAGCACGGCCAGTAACATTGGCTACAAGTGGAGATTAAAATACTTGTTTAAAGAAGTTAGAATTTTGGCTGTGCAATCCTAATATTAGATCTTAAAGAAAATAATTAGTGTACCATATCTAAAGAAATTGTGTGCATCTTTCAAAATGTGGCAGTTGCCTTATTGCAGGTAGCAACATATGTTATTTGGTCTGTAGGAACATTCCCCTCCCCATTCCCATGGAAGTCTTTAGCCATTTTTAAATAAAAGTTACTGTGTGAATTTCTATGTGTGAATAGTATGTTTGGAGTAAATTAAGACTAATTCAAGATTGAAATTTGTAATGGAAATTTTATTTTAAATTTTAGAAAATTCTTGTATGCTCTGAAAATAAGTTTTCTTTAAATAAAAAATCAAGATTGGGTTTTTTATTTCAGTACTACTCTCAATAATTTAAAAGTCTTGTGGGTTCTTTGGGGGTTTTTTTGTAATGAAAGAAATAAAAATTATACTGAAAAAGAAAGAAAAAGTTGTCTTCTTTGTTGAAGTCTGTCCCTTCTAGTTTCTTATGGCTTTAAATTCTTGTTTAGCTTGGGGGTTGTATTTTTATGTTGCTGCTATTCTTTTGCAGACGGTTAGAACAAAATTCAATCAAGGTCATACCTCCTGGAGCTTTCTCTCCCTATAAAAAGCTTCGAAGAATGTATGTACCCAATAACTTACATTTATTTTCATACATATATATATATATATAAAACAAGATAAAAAACAAGTCAAGATGGTACAGGGGAACTGCAGTTAATGTGTGAGCACTTACGAAAGTTTGGCTGCTAGAAGGTAAACTGATATGGCAGCCTGATTATTGAGACCGTATAACATGTTCACCATATTAATAATAATTGGGTTTTTACCAAATATTGAAATTGTTTAATATGGTTCTGCATAGAAAGAGTATGTTACTGTAGTGAAAATTCTAGTGAAAAAAAGAGAATGAGGATAATTTCAGATTATTTTTGAGGCTGTATAGCTCTGTGCTTATAGCAAGCAGAGGATTCTTATGAAAATGTTCTTAAGCAATTAGGAAAGGTAAATATTTTGTCTTTTTTTCAAGCATTTTGAAAGGTCTATTTTTGACTATGCATTTTGTTTCAGTGTACTGGCAATTTTAGTGGTTTTATATTCAAATTCTTTGGCAGTGTCTCATGTAAATATTTTAATTTCTGTCTCCCATCCATGCTTAATTCTAATTACATATTATCTTAAAGTTCATTATTTTGAAAATAGTGTGAATTAATTGAATCAAATTTTATTTGTTTCAGTGACCTGAGCAATAACCAGATATCTGAAGCAGCTCCAGATGCTTTCCAGGGCTTACGGTCACTCAATTCACTGTAGGTACCTGTTTGACCTGTAAATGGAAGCAAATTTCTCATATTCTTACAGTGAAATTATTTTGGCCTTCTGGTTCCCTGCAAAATTTTGCTATAAATTCGATAAATTCTGAAAGTTGTAACCATCATTTCAGAATGATAGTGGCAGTGGAACATTCTTTTACAGCTGGACACTAATAGTGTATGGGGTTTTTTGTAAATATGTTCATGGCAAAGAGTTTAACAAAACCAAACATGTCTTTTATTCCCCAGTTAGTTGCTCTTACAAACAGCAAATCCACTTAGCAAGGTCCTTTGGTAAACCTGTAATCAGTGAGGTGCTGATTCTGCAGAGAGCTCTTTGGGCTACACACCTTTTGGGAAAATGTGTGATCCTGCTGCCTCGCAGGACCACAAGGATATTGCAAGTATCAAGTGGTTGTTATTAAATTCCTTTCAGGAATATTGGAATTTCTCTATTTTTGAAGTCAAAATCCCATAGCATATGCCTTTCATAATGGTAGCTTTGCTTTATTCCCTGGTACAGAGTCCTCTATGGCAATAAAATCACAGAACTTCCAAAGGGCCTGTTTGAAGGACTCTTTTCTCTGCAACTGCTGTGAGTATTTTTTTATTTATTCTATTTTGGGATCATTCAATAGGGTAAACATGATGAGAGATTTATGCCAGAAGAAGAACTGGCAGGAAACCCCAAATGTAAGATCAAAGTACAGTAAAACCAAATTATGCTAAAGCCAAAAGAGTCAAGGCTGTTGTAGGCCAGCTTGCCATTCATCCACAAATGTGATCGTATCAGTTAATGTTTCAGCCTAAAATGATTAAAATGAAATTATTCTCCTGTGTGGAATTTCTAAGGATAAAACACATAAAGATATGATATCCTCTAAATGGCAAATATCATGTTTGAAGTTGTGTGGGAACCATAAAAGGAGTGTGTTTTATGTAGAGAAAATATATAGTGGAAATGCTATGCAATTGCATTTCTAGTTGTACCCATGAAAGAACAGAAACACCAGAGTTTCATTGATGACTTCTAATGTTTTCTGACACTCTGTAAGATTCTTTGACTCTGATCTCCAGCTGCTACTTCATTTAACACTTTGGAAATTTCCCCATGTCACCTTTTAAACCGTTGCTCTTTAGACTTTATACTGGAATAAATAATGGCATGGTGATATGTTTATCAAATATTGTCAATATTTAGCAGAAGAGGCTGTGCAGTAGGTGTACTGTATAAAACAAATGGTTAAATAGACCATAAAACAACAGTGGTGGTTTTGAAAGAACTTGTCCCAGAATAACTGACTTGTTGAGTTAGGGTCCTCTTAAAGAATCTAAAGCTTCTTCACACATGTTTAGAATTGTCTAATGTCCAGACTTCACCATGAAGTGGTTGGCAAAATGTCCATTACTAACAACTAATTGAAGATGGTAAAACAGTAAATATATACAAAGAAAATGCACGTTCTAGCACCACCTAGGGGTTTGCATTTTGATTTACTTTAGTCATAGAAATAGTATCGTGGTGGGGAGGGGATGTTTTCCTGTTTTCCTTTGAAGACGTTTTAGTTACAAAATATATTTCAGATCTGGTAAAAAAAAAAAAAAAGAAAAAGGTAAGAGACCTTTCTGAAATCTCAATTCTGTATTAAAAAAAATGTCCATATCTTAATGTGCATTGTATAGATAGTACATTTAGGTCTCAGTAAGTTTCTACTTGTTTGCAAAACTTTTTTTCAGAGCATTAGGTTTCAAATCCACCATTTAATTCCATTTCTGGCTGAACATGGAAAGAAGTAAAAAATATTTGGTTATAAAAATGCATCTAATGGAATGACTTTTTTTTTCTCTTCAGAAGGAGTTGGTTTAGATTGGCTTGTTTGTTACAGCACTAAAACTCTGGGAGGTACAGGGAAGAAAAGGTTCCCTTTGAAGATGCAGAGGAAAAAGGATCCAAGACAGATTTGGATATATTCCATGCCAACAGTTTTTACTACAACGCTGTTAATGTGGCAGCATGCTGATTAGTAACATATAATTAAAAGTGCCACTGCACATCTCTTCCAGCTAATGAACACAGTGTTCAGTTCCTTTTTTGTTTGTTTATTTATTTGGCAAAAGAAACTATTTTTCCTTGAATATACTTGATTTTTTAGGCTTGTTTCTTTGCACAATACACAAATCCCACACAGACATTTTACCAGCACATACAAGAAATGTGATTTTAACTAAGTAAATGTACACATTTCAACTCCAAGGTTCAAATATGTAGGAATATATATAGCCTGAATAAGATACTTCAATTCACTGAAATTCCTTATGTCACTGTCAATTATTATTTGTTACTACATCTCTTGTTCTGGTTGCAAAGGTGCACAAAGCATTGTCTGTGAAAAACGCTGAAGCTGCAGCATGGAGCGATTTCTTTCAGTTTTATAATTATCTTCCATTAAACAGATTATTGAATGCCAACAAGATCAATTGTCTGCGAGTTGATGCATTTCAAGATCTGCACAACTTGAATCTTCTTTCTTTGTATGACAACAAGCTTCAGACCATTGCAAAAGGCACCTTCTCACCCCTACGTGCAATTCAAACCTTGTACGTATGTTCTTGTTCATGGTTTTCTCAAGTGTGACTTCATATTCTACAGTGCAGTAAAAGCACTGGGTACTGCTGAGACCAAAGTGAAATAATGTGTGATATTATTGGTTTTTTTCTTCATGAAAGGCATTTGGCTCAGAACCCATTTATCTGTGACTGCCATCTGAAGTGGCTGGCGGATTATCTCCACACAAACCCCATTGAGACCAGCGGTGCCCGTTGCACCAGCCCCCGCCGTCTGGCAAACAAAAGGATCGGCCAGATCAAAAGCAAGAAATTCCGCTGCTCAGGTAATTTTCTTAGTTCAGCTGCTATTTTTCCTTTATTGGCAAAAAAAAATAGTGGTTATAGAAGTTCTAATGAAAGCAGCTGTCTCTCTACAGAATTATTAAACATTGCAGAATTTTTTTTAGTTCTTTGAATAAAGGGAAATCTGGGAAGTCATAGACTATTGGATCACGGAACATTACTGTAGTTTACACATTTGGCACTATTTCTGAGTAGCATTAAATCTAAGAAAATAAATGTAATATATAAAACTTCAGAATGAAATGCTAAAGTTATTCACTACAAGTATCACCACCATAAATCATTTTGTAAAATTTCCACAGGGCTCTGGAATATGTAAAAGATCTAAAAATTTCTAAGCTAAATATGGAAACATGACATATCCCTTTTATACAGGGATCTTGCCTCATACTGAAATTTACTGTTTTCTTTTTCTAATCTTATTCCATTTCCTACTTACATTTCTTTAAATCCTAACTTTTGTCATATGGTATCCAGCTGTTCCAGGTGCATTTCACATTCTACAGTTTATTCAGTCTCAAGTGCAAATACCAGATGAAAACTGGTTTTTTATCCATGTTCCGGATACATTTATGACTATTCACACTTTGTTGTTTATCAGCTCTTGTTGTGAATACACATCTTTTCACTAAATTATCTGTACTTAACTGCAGTCCATACTTAATCTAATAAAACTCATTCTTTGCTTGCTGACATTCAGGTGCATCTTCTATTTTTTTTTTTTTCTCTTTATTTAGCTAAAGAACAGTATTTCATTCCAGGTAGGTTTGGCTCTGCAGTAAGATTGACTAACTGCAGATATTCTCTCCCTTTCCCCCCAAAAGCAAAGTTTGTCATAGCTTTTAGGCAACTGATGCATGTGTATTAACATTAGTCAATACCTGTAGCTAAACATAGTTTTCCTTTGTAGAATACTAGTAATTCTGTTTTCTGAATAGGAGAGCTTAGCATGCAGCTCCGTTTACCTTTCTCTGTCTCACAGATTTGCACACAACCTACCAAAATTATACCTATACTTAAATTATTTAGAAGGTTGCACCTGCTAGTTCATATTTTAACTGACACTTTTCCTTACCTTGTCCCTTGCCTTTCTGCTGCTACTGTTTTTAAAATGTAGCTCCTGAGCTGCTTTTAAACACGGGAAACCATGCTGCCATCAAAGAGCTAGCACAACTCTAAAAAACTAAACTTTCTACAAATGAACGTTTTCTTGCCTTGTTTTCATGCTCTACGCTTGGCTGCATCTACTGCTTGCTCACCCTCCTTTTGTTTAGGAAATCACAGTGGAATGCTTGGAAAAGAAAGATGATATTCTTAATTAGAGGCATTCTGTGGTCACATGCATACAGTGAATCAGAAATGCTTCCCATTAAAGAAAATATGACTTTAGAGTTGGGGTGAAATAGCAATTTACATACTGCTTTAAACTACAATAAGACTATGATATTTTTACAGAAGATTTACTGATGTTGGCCCTAGCTCTTTGAAACATGGATCTTTCTTTATTTTACCTTGCTTGTCAGTGTGTGCACTGTTTTCTTAATGGAAAAAAAACACGTTATATTCATAACAGATTATAAGTAACAAAATAAACAAGGGAATAATGCATCTATAGATGAATTACAGTGTGTGATTTGCAATCAGGATTTTCTGCCATAGTTTAATATCTAGAAAAATATCTACAATAATTGAGTAGGACACCAGTGCACTTCTTCTTTCAAATACTACAAGTATATCATCATTCTGCAGTCATCTTAGTTGTTGTCTCTTTAGCTGGTATGTTTAACAGCTCTTCTCCAAATGCTGTGTGATGTAACTCTTAAATTTGCAGCAGTCATGTGAAGTTCTTCATGCCCTTATACTAATATGTTGTTTGGAATATGAACAAAAGACAAAATGAAATACAAAATAAGGCAGCAACTTGTCAGCACTGGCATCCACAAAAACATGTTTTAAAGCAGCATAAAACGGGGGGATTCAATTTCACAAACCTGTAGTACCACTCAATGCCTTAATGTGTAGAACAGCTGTATTCCTGCCACAGAGTGACTTCTACCCAACCTTGCCAGCACAACTTCTGCTTGTGAATTAGAAGTGTTTTCTTGCCAGCAAATGTCTTCACAGCCTGGTTATGATATGGCCACACATGCAGTTTAGGCTTGTTTACGTACCCTTTAAAAAATGCTATTCCAGGGGGAGGGGGGCGGAAGGAAGAAGAAAAAAAAGAATTAAATTAAACAAAATGGGCTATATACATGCTTCTTGAAATACAGCTTCTGTGCTTTCTCTTTCTATCAGCCTATCAGGTAGATGCTACCTAAAAGTATTTTAGTTGTTGAAGATGTTGTCCCTGAATATTTTAATTGTTTAAACTGCTAACAGTGATGTACTCTGGACACAGGAGGAAAAAAATACTTATTTGTAGACTTGTTTATTGGGTATTTAAAAGTGCTAAAAACACTTCTTTATACTTAGGTGGATACTATAAAAAAAATCTTAGAATATCTTTAAACACTTAAATATTTTTAATATTTGTTTTAAATATGTCATTTGGAGATGTTGCTCTGCAGACACTATGAAGTCTTATTAAAATTTCATTATAGTAATTTGGAAGACTAAAAGTTGGCGAGTATTAAATCATTTATTTGAAAAAAAATTCATTTATCTGCTACCTAATAGAAATACTCTACAGTAGTTTCATCATATGTATTACTAAAACATTTACAAGTGATAGATAGCATAACATGTGATGAGTCTTGGGGTTTTTTCCCCTCCACTGAGCAATCTGTTTCTCCTATATTTGTTTGGTTTATTAAGGATTTAAGTGGCATAGCCTGTATATTGGTCTCAATGATCCTTGTGGGTCTTTTCCAACTCAGAATATTCTGTAACTTATATATATATATATTCAGGGAGCAGCTTTTAAAGAACACATTCAAAATAGTGAAGAATAATTCATGGGAGGCGTGATCATCATCCTATATGAAATCTGTAATAAACCCCAATCTTATCTTCATCTTTAAATGCCACTCAAAATGAATTATTCTTCCTTTCTGCTGGAGACAATGGCCCTAGCACCATCTTCTAATCAAACGAAAATTAAGTTGAGAACATGAGAGCTTAGTTCATGTTTTTGTCTTAATTGGCATTACTCTGTCTTTCTTTCCTTCTTGGCTATCTTTACTTTTGCAGGAGTTCACCATTTTGGCTGTAAGTAAAGTTCAGTGTCTGAACTAAATCACAGTGTACCTCCCAGCCCTGATGCACCTTCTACTAGTCTCAGTCTTTTCACCTTTGTCCAAGAAGAACCCACAGGTCCTTTTGGCTTCTCTTTGTTTTCTTTGTCACCCACCCTCAGTTCCTTACTGGATGTTTTTTCCTGATATGTTTAGGATGTTTTCTTTGACTGACTCTGGGAAATGGTGGAGGAAACTTTCAATGTGGTTCTTTTTTGGTTTTTCTTTTTTTTTTCTATATAAATATTGTATTTTTATTTAATCTGTGACAATAATACTGTTACTGTGGCACTGGACATTCAGTAATAAGAATGCCATGTCATGTAAGCAAGTATTAAACTTCAAATGCTTCCGTAATTTATACCTACTCCTTCCTCTTTTCCCTTGCTCTTATCCTTGGCCTAATGGATGCAGTTTTGATAATGTAGCGAGATTTTCTGTTGTGCTTGATCTAACCATGTGGTTGTGAGGTATGAGTAAAACATGGTTCTGTCAAGCACCATGGAACGTCACGCAGCTTTCTACAGCATGGCAAGCTGCTGAGGCTTAAGTCAGGATCACACATTTTTTAAATTAAAGCTGAAAACAGGGCTTTCAATCTTATGTGTTGAGATGATGTGGAGTATCAGGACTATAAAAAAAAAATCACAGAGGTTAATGAAGTCCAGTCAACAATACAAATTTCTAACCAGAGAAAGAGAAAAGGTGGCATTCAGGATCTATTTATTCTTGATACAGAGAAAGAAAACAAATTCTAAAACAAAAAGTGGCATTTGTGTGATTAGCTATAAACAAGGCTAGATTGGCTGACAACATAATCAGCAGAAAGTACAGCTGTGAAAAGCTCAAGTTAATGTTATCCTCCTATGTGAAGTTGGTCTCAGTTTCTTTTTCCAGCATATCTTAAGTCCCTATATTGAACCCTCTCTTGAAGCCCTTGTGTCTGTTCAGTATCACAAAGTTTATCACGCATTTCCCAAGTTGCCCACCCGTTATCTGCATTGCAGACGTCTTTTCAACCCTCTCACAAGAAGCAAATCTTATACTTTATTGACTTAGTATCTGTGTTTTGACTTGAATCTTCTACAGGCACTGAAGATTACAGATCCAAATTAAGTGGAGACTGCTTTGCAGATTTGGCTTGCCCTGAGAAATGTCGCTGTGAAGGGACCACAGTGGACTGCTCCAATCAGAAACTCAACAAAATTCCTGATCACATCCCCCAGTACACAGCAGAGTTGTAAGTTGAATCCATAAGAAAGGGTTATTTACTTATGGAGAAACTAAATAAAACTGTCAAACATAAAACCACCGCTTTACTTTTTTTGAACAGCAAAACATGGTGCTGCACTTCAAAGGACTAAATATTCATTAAAATTATTTATGCATTATTTCAATACCATGTAGCCATAAAAACCCATGAAAAATAAATAAGGTAACTATTCAATGTTTCTAGTTCTTCAGGACTGAGCAACCCACTTGGATTTTTTGAAAGGTAGTGGGGTTTATTTTACTTTTAACTACAGGAGAAAGTAGGGCATCCAGTAACCAGAGGGGTCTGTCTTAAAATGTGCTACCTAGATGTTTAAACAGACAGACCTTATTCTTGTTATGCAAAGCACACAGTACGTTTGTCAGGCAGGAGACCAGAGGAAGATAAAGCAGACAAACAGGACAGAGTTGGGTTAAGAAGATGAGATAATAATATAATGAATAGAGATGAGCAGAGAAGAGCTCAGAGATTATTACTTGCTTAATAAGTGCCATATGGGAATGATTTTTAGGCATTACAACTGAAGTAGTCTTCGAGGAGGGAGTGAAAGATAAAATTAAGACAGCTTTACAAGGCTTCCCCATGTGCAAAGAATAGTATAGAAGGGAATGCAGAGATGGTTGAAGGATTGGCAGAAAGGTAGATGAAAGTGGCTGTCCTTGCAAAGCAAAGGCAGAGGAAAATAGCTGGTTTTCCTAGGCGGTTGAGTTTAAAGAACCAGGCAAAATGTTGAGGGACAAAAAAAGGGATTTTGATTTGATATAGTAAAGCAGTATAGCGATGTGGAGACAAGAGTATTGTGATCAAGCTGTCACCCACAGGGGTGAGATGAGCAACAGGATGGCACATCTCTTAAAAGAGCAGTCTACAGCTGGCATCAGAGCAACAGTATGGCAATGAGATATGAAATAATGAGGCTATTGTTAAGTAAGGAAAAGGAATTTAAAACTGAAATATTTCAAAAACACAGATGAAGACTGTTGTCTGTCTCTAAGCTGGGAGAAGGAGTTACACTTAGTGATGTTCTGTACTGGTTTTGGCTAGGGTACAGTTAATTTTCTTCACAGTAGATAGTATGGGCTTATGATTTGGATTTGTGCTGAACACAGGGTTGATAATACAGAGATGTTTTTGTTATTGCTGAGCAGGGCTTACACAGAGCCAAGGCCTTTTCTGCATTTTGTACTGGGGAGGAAGTTGGGTATGCCCAGGAGGTTGGGAGGAGGCAGAGCAAGGACAGGTGACCCAAACTGAATGAAGGGCTATTCCTGATCATGTCACATTGTGCTCAGGATATAAAGGGGAGGAAGAAGGACGAAGGGGAGGGCATTAGGAGTGATGGTGTTTGTCTTTGCAAGACACTGTTGTATGTGAAGGAGTCCTGCTCTCCTGGAGATGGCTGAACACCTGCCTGCACGAGGAGAGCAGTGAATTAATTTCTTTTTCTTTGCTTGAGTGCATGGCTTTTTCTTTCTACTAAACTGTCTTTATCTCTTCCCATGAGTTTTCCAGCATTTACGCTTCTGGTTCTCTCCCCGATCCTGATGGTGGGCAGGGGAGTGAGCGAGTGGCTGTGTTGAACACGGTGTCTTGCTGGGTTTAAACCACAACATGTTCTTATTACAAATCTGAAAATTACAATCAGAGAAAATATTGATACAGTCTTGGATGAAGGGAGATAGATTTCAGTGGAGAAATACATTTTATATTATCCAATATTTTGAGATAAAATTGTTTTAATTTAAGAATAAAAGCTGATGGAGTAGGTAACAGGTTAAAGTGTCAGAGGAGATCAGAAAGTAGTGGTTGTATAAATGATAGTTACTGAACAAAGAAATGAGAAATGGAGTTGTTGAAGTGACTAAGCATGCATTGCTTTGATTTTTAGGAGGAATCATGTTTAATTGTCTCTTCTCTGAAGAAAAAATAATCTTAATTTAGCATTTTAATTGATTTTTTCATATTCTTTTCTTTACATGTACATTTTCTTACATGATAAACTGTCAGGTGTTTTCTTTCCATAATTATGGCTCCTACCTGTTAAATTCAGAAGGAACAATAAATAATCAAGCCTCATCTACTCTGTATCCTAAACACTCAAATTTCAGTCAACAAATTTTTTTTTTGACTAAATGTTTGGTTACAGTACCTCTTTCAGAAAATATCCAGTCTTGTTTGAAGGTGTCAGTGGATTAAAAAATCCACCATTCCCCTGAGACTGTTACAGAACTTAATTATTTCCTTTCACTTCTGTAATTTTTTTTTTAATGGGAACCTTTCAGTTTGAGATGGAATCTACCACTCTTCAGCTTCCATCATTGCTTCCTTTATATTTTTTGCCATTAAAAAGCCCTTTTCTTTCCAGCACTCTATCCAAGTCAGAAGGTATTAAACTGTAACAAAGTCATTATTCAACATTCTACTCGAAAGGCTGTACGGATTGTTCTTCAAGCCATTTGATGTAATAAAAATTTCAACAGTATCGCAAATATTCTAGCGAGGATAGAGAAATAGCTTCTTCATTTTTTTTACTTCTGCTAAAAAGCCATTTGGTCTAACCAAATACAGTCTTTTAGTACTTGCCTCACTGATGCAAAAGTTACAGCTCTTTCTCTTGTTTCCTCCTGTTATTCCTGGTCTTTGAAGTATTGTCTTTGTTGTTTGTCTTGGGACTTCCCAGTCTAGTTCTAGGACCATTCTTTGATTTCCAGTTCACAATATTTACTGGCATGTATGAGAATAGCAGCTATTTAGCCTTTCTTTTTTTTTACCCACAAAATGTGATATAAAAATACTTGTTGGAGTCAAATTACATTCATGCTTCTATAGGTGATGAGGAGAGCTAGACTTATTTCTGCAGGGCGATGTTTGGAGCTGAATCTCAGCTTAGGATGAAGATCAAAAGTAAGGAAAAAAAGGTGTCCAAAGGTAGGCAGCAAAGATGGTGAAGGGCCTTGAGGGGAAGCCGTATGAGGACTGGCTGAGGTCACTTGGTCTGTTCAGCCTGGAGAAGAGGAGACTGAGGGGAAACCTCATTGCAGTTACAACTTCCTCGTGAGGGGAAGCAGAGGGGCAGGTACTGATCTCTTCTCTCTGGTGACCAGTGACAGGGCCACGACCTGGACCCAATTATTGTGGGTCTCTTCCAACTCTGCATATTCTGTGATTCTCTAAAAAAAGTGTTCATTGTGTAGATTGTAACAGTAATAATATCACAGGAAAAAAACCCTATTTCTTCAAAGTAGTTGTTTTTTTCTAAAAAAAATCTGAAATTATTAATGTAGTTCAAGGCAGATATTTAATTTTAAAAGTTAAAAAAATTATAACTAAACCAACTAACTGCTCTTCTAACTTCCCATTTTGTCAATTGCTCACAGTCTTCCAGAAAAACAGTGAAAGATCTGTCTAATCTGCCAGTAAAGTATTTGATATAAAGTACAAGTCTGTAATTGCACCTCAGAAATAAAATATTTTTCAGGCAGCTTTCTAATATATAGGCAAATTCAGGAATCGTTTCAGAAATCATTCAAACCAAATTCCCCAGGAGAAATGTTAAATAAAAAATAATTTCAGTCTTAGATGTTGAATTTTTAAAATTATTGTACAATAGATGATAACCTAACAAGGTAATTTTGGAAAGCCTGAACATCACTGCAGTATATTGCCTTTCAGGAAGGTTCAGCTATTGTTCAAAAACGTGTAATATCTTAGCCATCGTGTTACTAAAACAGGAAAAAGCATCAAATAATCCAGACAAACAGAATGTGTAGACATCATCATCAAATGCTTCTGTTTACTTTTCTATTTTGAGAATGGTATTTCAGTACTTTTCTTTGAATAAACCAGATAAAAGTAATTTTAAGATCATTTTTTTGATCTAGTGATTGACAGGTAACAACTATAGTTGCTGTCTTTACCAGTGAAGAGCACTGGGCTCAAAAAATAATATCGAGATCCAGAATGGAGATCCCATCATATCTATACACTTTCCAGTCATCTGTAATAATTTTGATTCCATTGTGTGTGGACTAATTTAAAAAAAATAAATATAATTTAAATAAAAATTAAAATTCTACATATTAAATTAGATAGAACTGTTTAGCACCGGAAATACAAGACTGAGGAAAAACCAGCAAGTAGGTCAAGATAAAAGGATGTGGTTATTGTACATATTAAAGATGAAGGAGTGCTATTGGGCACTCATGCAAATTTCATTTCAGGATATGTGTATAGGAATGGAGCATGTAAATTATATTAAATAATTATTGTACTGTACATAGCAGTAGTAAAGTATCAGCTGGAATACTGTGTTAAAAGCTTCACTTTTCAGGATGGATATAATTGCTCAGAAAAAAATTCAAGGAGAACAAGAATTGTAGAAAAGAAGACTGGAAAGGTTGAAGGCATTTGTGTGAAAGAAACTTGAGGGACAGACAAAGTAAATTACTTTTAATAGGTAGAAGATTGTTGCAAAGAATAAATGATCAAATTGTTTGCCTTTTTCAATGAGGTTAGAAATGTTTGCAGTAGAGGAAGTATTATTAGAATCAGTAAATGTTTTCATTATCAAGTCATTCTCCTAGATGGTATAGCACTTGAAAAGTGTTTGGAGATGTCAGCATTTATAGAATGGTCAGTGCTTCTGTTGTTGATAGAGAGGGTAAAGAAAAGGCTGTTTAGAGTGAAGAAGTAATTTTTTTAATTGACAATGTGCAAGGATATTTTATATGGTTCCACTAAAAATCACATTAAGTCATTCGGCTGATTTTTAGAGGTGATAGCATCTTCTGAAATTCGTGTTCCTTGTAATTTGGTGTGGTATACAAATGTTTGTGTGTATCCAAAAAACTTCTGTCTTCTTTCAGTTTGGTTCCATGTTGAAACTGTTGTACAACCATACCTTCAGATTTACAACCTTAATTTCCCTTCTGGCTATCAATGAGAATAAACAGGAGGGAAGGATGAACAAGCAGCTTTCTTTAATTTTCTAGGGTTTTTTTAAACTTGTCTTGCAATAAGACAATTCTGAAAAGCATTCTGGGTTTAGAATTATGCTGAATGCCATTTCACAGTTATCTTGTCAGTCATACCTTCTCCTTCCTATTAAAATCTCTAAAGAAAAGCTGGACAGACTCCCTTCCTTAAGAATATGGCTCCATTAGAGCGTATAAAGGATCTAAGACCCTTAATTTCCATTTTCTTTCAAGACAGGAAATAGGGAGTACTGGGTCAATGCAGATAATTTTTTAAATATCTATAGTCCCCTAACCTAGCTGCTGCTAAAGGAATACTGTACTGTAAGCCTTGATACCTGTGCAGGAAAGAGAAGTGCCCAGCTAGTATTTGTTGCTCATTGCATACCTTCTTACAGTGCTAAAAGTCAGCATTTAGTGCTGCCTTAAGCCAAATATGTGTGCCAGCTGTAGTGGTATGAACATAAATCATGGTGAGAGAGGTGTTTTTAAATTCATGGAAAGACCTATGCAGTGGGTTTCATTCCCTATTCAAAAGAAGAGTAATTATTTCATTCTTGTAAATAGTGTTCTGTGAGTACCTCCAGATGTCTGGCATACTCCACCTGATATCCTTTAAAGAACAGAAGACTAATCTTCAGTGGTTTATATGTCCTTCTTAAAGACTTTTATTTATAAGTTGCCATGGAATCCTTCCTTAGATTTTTGTTTGAAAAATTAAAAACATCATCTTATATTCCTTTTCAGTTTCAGCTGTATAAAATTTTGTGATCAGGTTTTGAAAATGTCTTATGTATGCCTAAGTTTAACTAATGAGAATGTTCATTCACAGGAATGAGAATGTTCAGTCACAGGAATTATCAAAATTAGAAATGTCACTGTATAAGGAATTGTTCTTCAGCTACCAGTTAAACATCAGTTATTCAGGGAAACCAGGCTGAAAAGTTCACTTAATGTGGAACATTCTGTACCAATGCCTGAATAATTTTTTTTCTGAAATTGATGTAATTTCTTTTAGGCGACTAAATAACAATGAATTTTCAGTCCTGGAAGCTACTGGAATCTTTAAGAAACTTCCTCAGCTGCGTAAAATGTAAGTGCAACTTCAATGACCTTGTCTATTCAGATAGTGTACTAACTCCTTGCTGTGTCTCTCCACCTTTCTTAGTTCTAACCTACAAAAGATTCAATATATTCTAATCGAAAATCAAGAATGGGTTTAAATTAATCCCTGAGGTAGGTCAGATTTGGCAGCTCTTCTCTATGGGGCTTGGCACTGCCAGCAACTTCTTCTCATGGCATATAACTCCAGCACCTTCGCAGCAGCGTCCAGCCAGCTGGTCTGTTATGCAGCCACAGCAGGGAGCTCTCAGTATAAGCTGCTTAGAAAAGATTCCAGTAATCTTTTGTAACTTCCTGTATTACTCTCTAACCAGACAATTTTGCCTCTTTCAGCAGACTAAGGACATGCTGTTGATTCTGTGCCTCATTAAACTGTCATTAGGTGAGGGGAATATCAAAATTAAAATGACCGAGAAAAAGTTGTTTGATAGGTCATCCATGTAAGTCCATGTTAACTGTTAATGCTCGAAGAGGAGTTTATAATCTTACCAGTTGCAGTTGTTGCTAAAAATAAGACTATGAAAAGCTTTTCTTTAGCTTATGTAAAAGATGTATTTGAGGGTAGATCATTAAGTTAGACTTTGTGACTCTGTGCTCAATCGTTTCAGGATTAAATCCAAACATAAATAGTAAGTGAAGAAAAATGCAAGTAAAAATAGATTAGTGTAATAGATTAGTCACCAAGTGACTACCATTTGTAAGAGATCAGTCTAAATTACTAGTGATCAAAATCTTAAGGGAGCAGTAGTATTGCTTCAACTATTGTTAGCCTTAACCAGATCCTTGCTGGCATGATCACAATTAGTTAAATATTTATTACTGATATTTTTGATAACAAGATTTTAAAAATCCCAGCAATGCAAAAGGAACTTGCCTTTTACCTCTCCACTGGAGTACACCTTGCCACTTTGAATTGTGCTGCGATACTCAGAAAAAAGAATGTAGGAATGTCTGACACAACAGTGTTCTGGTGCTATAGAGTAGATACCCTGTTTTCTTCAATCTTCAGGAATCTCAGATTAGCACTTTTTACAACTACAGTGTACTTTGGAAATATCAAGTATCAATACGAAGCATCAGTGGACAAGGGGAGAGCTATAGAAGTCATTTATCAGGACTTCTGTAAAGCCTTTGACATGGTTCCCCCCAACATCCTTCTCTCTAAATTGGAGAGAGATGGATTCAAAGGGTGGATTTAGATGGATAAGAAATTGTTTGGACAGCAGTGTCCAGAGAGTAATGGTCAGTGGCTCAGAGTCCCAACAGACATCAATGACAAATGGTGTCCCTCAAGGATCTGTATATAATGTCCTCATCAATGACATAGACAAAGCAATCGAGTGCACCCTCAGCAAATTTACAGATGACACCAAGCTGAATGGTGCTGTTGCCACATCTGAAGGATGGGATGCCATCCAGAGGGAGCTGGGCAAGGTCCAGGGACAAGTGAGTCCTGGGAATCTTATGATGTGCAATAGACCAAGTGCAAGGTGCTGCACCTGGGTCCTGGAAACCCCAAGTATCAATATGGGCTCAGGGATGAACAGAAGAGACTTGGGGGTTTTGGTTGACAAGAAGGTCAACATGACCAGGCAATGTGTGCTTGCGGTCCAGAAAGCCAAATGTGTCCCGGGCTGCATCCAAAGCAGTGTGGGCACCAGGGCAAGGGAGGGGATTCTATCCCTCTGCTCCACTCCAGTGAGCTGCATCCAGCTCTGGGGTCCGCAGCACAGGAAGGACATTGACCTGTTGGAGCAAGTCCAGAGGAGGCAACCAAAATTATTAGAGGAATGGAGAGCACATTTCCTACAAGGAAAGGCTGAGAGATTTGGGATTGTTCAGCGTGGAAAAGAGGGCNGCAAGGTGCTGCACCTGGGTCCTGGAAACCCCAAGTATCAATATGGGCTCAGGGATGAACAGAAGAGACTTGGGGGTTTTGGTTGACAAGAAGGTCAACATGACCAGGCAATGTGTGCTTGCGGTCCAGAAAGCCAAATGTGTCCCGGGCTGCATCCAAAGCAGTGTGGGCACCAGGGCAAGGGAGGGGATTCTATCCCTCTGCTCCACTCCAGTGAGCTGCATCCAGCTCTGGGGTCCGCAGCACAGGAAGGACATTGACCTGTTGGAGCAAGTCCAGAGGAGGCAACCAAAATTATTAGAGGAATGGAGAGCACATTTCCTACAAGGAAAGGCTGAGAGATTTGGGATTGTTCAGCGTGGAAAAGAGGGCTTCAGAGTGACCTAATTGTGGCCTTCCAGTACTTGAAGGGAGCCTACAAGAAAGATGGAGAGAGACTTTTTGCAAGGGCATGGCAGAACAAGGAGGAATGGATTTAAACTGAAAGAGAGTATGTTTAGATTAGATATCAGAAAGAAATTCTTTACTGTGAGGGTGGTGAGACACTTGAAAAANGAGGAGGCAACCAAAATTATTAGAGGAATGGAGAGCACATTTCCTACAAGGAAAGGCTGAGAGATTTGGGATTGTTCAGCGTGGAAAAGAGGGCTTCAGAGTGACCTAATTGTGGCCTTCCAGTACTTGAAGGGAGCCTACAAGAAAGATGGAGAGAGACTTTTTGCAAGGGCATGGCAGAACAAGGAGGAATGGATTTAAACTGAAAGAGAGTATGTTTAGATTAGATATCAGAAAGAAATTCTTTACTGTGAGGGTGGTGAGACACTTGAAAAAGTTGCCCAGAGATGCCCCATCCCTGGAAGTATTCAGGGCCAGGCTGGATGAGTCTCTGAGAAACCTGGTATAGTGAAAGTTGTCCCTGCCTACAGCAGACTGATTTGAACTAGATAATATTTAAGGTCTTTTCCAACCCAAGACATTCTATGATTGCAGGATTCTAGAAAATAAATAAAATGCTTCATGTGTCATACATTTACATGCATACACACATATTTATATGTATGTCAGATCTTCATATATAACAGTATTTCTTTTAAGTTGAGGTGTTCAAGACAAAAGAAAAAAAGTATGAATATTAATCAGTCTTGGTGTACCTGTCTGTTGGAACTCCCAAAAGCTTTAAAATCTGGTTAATAGAAAAGGGAAAAAAATTTTAAAAAGATAAATGAAGAGTTAATTATTTTGATAATACTTCTCCATAACTTCCTGATATCAGTTGCTACAACATTCTTTCATTAAGACAATAATAAAGTGACTGCTTAAGTATCACTGGAAAGCAGTGAAGTACTAATGTTACAGAGACACCAATATGAATGAATTCTATATTTTTGTGAAGCTCATATTTCTTTTGGAAGTTCAAAATAGGTGCAAAGATCTTTCTGCACAGATGACATTGAAAAATTGAAGCCTAAATGTTTCATTGATTTGATGCTTCATCAGTAATAAAGCATGTGTATGCACTGCAACATTGATTAGCTATGCAACATTAATCTTTAAAATATCTATGTGAAGTGGGTGAAGTTGTATCTGTGTTACAGCAAGAACAAAAAAGATTTTGGGAAACTAAGGGCTTTACACGGACAAGCCATCTGAGATTAGAAATAATTAGTTTCTTGCTTCCAGTCTTCCGCAGCATTTTGCAGACTGAACAGCTCACTGTGAAACTGAATGAAAGCGGTGATTGTGGATGTTGTCTACTTAGACTTTAGCTAAGCCTTTGACAGCATTTCCCACAGAATTCTCTGGGATAAACTGGCTGTTCATGGCTTGGATAGATGTATAGCTCACTGGGTAAAAGAATGGCTGGATGGTTGGGCCCAGAGGGTGGTGAATGAAGTTAAATCCAGCCAGCAGACAGTCACAAGTGGTGCTCCCTAGGGCTCAGTATCAGGGCCAGCTATGTTTAATACCTGTATTGATGATCTAGATGAGAGGATTAAATTCACTCTCTGCAAGTTCGCAGATGATACCATGTTGGGCGGGAGTGTTGATCTGCTGGAGGGCAGGAAGGCTCTGCAGAGGGATCTAGACTGGCTGGATAGATGGGCCAAGGCCAACGGTATGAGGTTCAGCAAGTCCGAGTGCCAGGTCCTGCACTGTCACAACATCCCCATGCAGTGCTGCAGACTTGGGGATGAGTAGCTGGAAAGCTGCCCAGCAGAAAAGGACCTGGGGATGCTGGTCAACAGCCAGGTGAACATGAACCATTGTGTGCCCAGGTGGCCAACAAGACAAATGGCACCTGGCCTGTATCTGCAATAGTGTGGCCAGCAGGACCAGGGCAGTGATTGTCCCTCAGTGCTTGGCACTGGTGGCAGTGATTATCCCTCAGTGCTTGGCACTGGTAAGGCCACATCTTGAGTAGTTTGTTCAGTTTTGGATCCCTCTCTACCAAAAAAGACATTGAGGTGCTGGAAAGAGTCCAGAGAAGGGTAACAAAGCTGCTGGAGGGTATGGAGCCCAAGTGTGATGAGGAGCAGCTTAGGAAATGTGTTGTTTAGCCTGGAGAAATGGAAGCTCAGTGGGGACCTTTTACTCTTTACAAGTATCTGAAAGGAGGTTGTAGTGAGGTGGGGGTTGTCCCTTTCTCCCAGGTGACAAGTAACAAGATGAGAGGAAATGATATCAAATTGCAGCAGAGAAGGTTTCGTTTGGTTTCTCCATGGAAAAGGCTGTCAAGCAGTGGAACAGGCCACCCAAGGAAGTGGTGGACTTGCCATCCCTAGAGGAATTTAAAAGATTTAGGGATATGTTTTTGTATGGACTTGGCAGTGCTGGATTAAATACTTGGACTTGATGTTATTAAAGGTCCTATCCAACATGACTGATTCCATGATTTTATCCTTCCTCATGGGCAAGTTGTAGGTTACGTATCAGCTAGGTTAGAGAGAGTAGTCAGCACTAAAGACTAAGCCACAACTTCTTGGGTTTTTTCTAACAAATAATATCTTTCTTGTTTTATATGATTTAAACACAGTTCTAGAAATTGCATCAAATAATGTTCGATTTTCTTCCCAATACCATTAATTCCATCAAATAGTCTTTAGCTTTACTTCCATTCACTTTGTCTCAGAGAGTTTTTAAGACCTTTTTAAGAATCACTAGTGTATTATAGCACTGTTTAATGTGTAGCTATGTACTTCTGTAATATGTGTAAATAAAGATATGAAACAAACAAAACAAAAGGAGACTCACATGAAAATATTTAAGAAAATGTGTGCTGTTGCATATGTATGCTTTTGTGTATATATAGTACAGATACTACGTATATGGGATGTAATTTCCATATTTCAACTAAAATCGTAAACACTAAATATTTTGGAAATATTTTAGGTCATTTTCCCCACATTTTGATCCACTTTGCATGCAAATTGCAGATAAATGAACTGTCTTGCTTATACACCCTCCTTTCTAAGTAATGTCATAATTCATTAACATTTCATGTACTGTTTACATTCACACATTTCCTTTACATATGTTGTTGTTTATACTGTTTTCCTACATTTGTCTATCGAGCTAAAATAAATCAGAGAGGTTAGTTGTGCTGAACTCATACAGTATAATTTTGTTATTAAATTCGTCTAAAAATGCTACAAAGGCTGGAGACCTGAAAAAATATAGTTACTGATAAGATTCAAAATAAGGAAAATATGTTCCTGTGTGACTGCAGCATGGATTGGGTAATTGCCATTATTTAAAAACATCTTCCAAAGATTACTTTAAAAATCTTTGCTTCTTTAAGTAGAAGGGCATTCAATTTTTTTTTACTGGTTTGAAGTTGAATTATGTATTTATATTCTGTGCTTTTACACAATAATTTGGCTGTTGCATCAAGACTGCATTTGATGATCTTGGAGGTCTTTTCCAACCTTAGTGGAAAACTAAGATTCTAAGTCTGTCTTGAAATTTATGCGGTCTGCAGCATTTAGCAGTTAATTTAGGATATTTATAAAAGAAAATCCCCTCAGTTCTTCTCTGTTTCTGTTAATGTGTAATAGAAACCTCAGCAACAACAAGATTACGGATATAGAAGAAGGAGCATTTGATGGAGCCTCTGGTGTGAATGAACTATTGCTCACAAGCAACCGCTTGGAAAGTGTTCAACACAAGATGTTCAAAGGACTAGAAAGTCTCAAAACACTGTAAGTATATTTATTTTGGTTTTTTTATTCTTCTTTTCTCACAGGTATTTTTGAGAATAATATTTTATCTGTCCTAAAAAAATTATTTTGGAGAATTAGCTATGGATTATTCAAGCATATTTTAGTTTTTGTTCCTATTTTACAAGAATCTATACGTTATATTAATTATTATTAATTATTAATTATGGGTGTAATGGGTCCTCTAAAGCAATGAAGCAGTTGAGAATGGGCAAACATCCAACTTTAGAAATGGAAATGGGAATAATCATCAAAGTAAAAGAATTTTGCACGGGAATTACACATTTTACGTAATGGAGTCTGATTCATTTCAGCTCAACCATTACTGGGAATTTTGCTGGAGGAAGAAATTGTTCTGGTGTGTATTGAAATGTGGGAAATTTTTCTGTCCTAAGTAATTTTTTTGTCATTTCAACAGTGAAGGCAAGATTAAAAGCACTATAGCTTGAACTAATTTCATTCTTTCCATGAAGCAGTTTAGTTCTTTCCACTCAAAAAAGATGTTTATACAATCTACAGCATCTTGGCCTTCTTCAGAGAGCCTGTCCTCCTGATCTGCAGACCAGAACCAAGATTAAATGGTCTTTGGGGTTTCAGCTGTCCACAGATACTAGGTATTTTAAATAAATCACATCTGCAATTTCTAACCCTGCAGTTAAAACTGCTAAAATTGTTCAAAGCAGCTAGTCCTAGACAAGAGCATGGGGGAAAATTACCATCTTTTGGTGGACAGAGAGGAGAACAATAGCTTCAAAGCTCTTAAGTTTTATAGAAATTTGAGAGATTTTAGAATAGCTTTGCATTCTGAAATTTGTACTGTCTTAGATTCATGCTGAGGAGGAGTCAGGGTAGCCTGATTTCATTTGAATGAAATGCTTCTGAATGCAGTAGAGGTGGAATTTGTCCTGAGAAAAATGAAGTGAAAGGGCCCTGAAGAGGAGGTCAGCTAGTACAAGCCTCTGCTCTATATAAGTAGCAGTACTAGAGTCATCAGCCTTGGAAACATGAAGAGAGGGCTACTGTGTTTCTCTCATTTGGGGAATTTCAATCAGCTTCATTTCTTGTCAATTAAAAATTCATAATTACTGCTTCTCATATTGAAAGAACCACACAAATGCTTCGGGGAAACTGGAGTAGTTTGCCAAAGAGGTTGTGGGGTCTTGTCTGGAGATGCTCAGAAGCTACCTGAACACAATGCTGAGTAACTCTAAGGAAAAGCTCTAGGGAACCCTGCTTGAGCAGGGAGGTTGGACCAGATGACTTGCAGTGGTCCTTTCCAACCTTACCCATTCTGTGATTTTGTGAAATACACCTTGCCTCTGTGAAACCTACCCACCTTTCTGTCTTCCAGAAGCTCCACACACACTGCACTCAGTCTCTTCAGTGAGGTGACGGGCAGCACAGGGGTCACTGCACTGGTGGTCCCTTCGCTGGCAGCAGCCCCTTTGGACTCATACTTCTTGGTCCTCACTCCAGCAGCCACTTCAGCCCTGGTCCTTGCCCAGGCTAAGCTGAAAGATGCTGATCCTTCTTTCTCAGGATGCTGAGGAGCAACAGGGTGAGCTGTGTGGGAAATGACAGCTTCACAGGGCTGAGCTCTGTCCGCCTGCTCTCGCTGTACGACAACCAGATCACCACCGTGGCACCCGGCTCCTTTGACACTCTGCATTCGCTCTCTACACTGTAAGTCACGTTCATCTTTTACTGTAACCATATTTAAATCTCTGAAAGTTGTGGGGCATTTCCTTTAATACTTTGATGTGTACTTTCACAGCACATGGTAAAGTTCAGGGATAAAAAGATGTCATAGAGGCAGTTTTGAGAAATTTTATTTTCTGGACCATCTTGGGCACATATAGAGTCTGTTTTCACGGTGCCCTTTGATACAGTGTTAGACTGGTTTCCAGAAGTGTCTGAGAAGGCAGGAAAAACACCCTGCTCACTCCCCTCGTGGAAGCCCACTGATCAAAACCAGGGCAGAAAGCCACATTTTGGGTGAACAGCATACAATCACACATTGTTAGATTACCATGTTGTCTGTCCTTCTGCCCTGTGCCACCCAGTTACTATCTTACATTTCCTTGGCCTGCTGAGAATCTTAATTCATATGTGTTTAATAATGAAGCTTCAGTCTCATTTTCTATAAAAAGAAGCATCTTTTTTTTATTTAAATGTGATGTAATTTAAGGGAAGTGAAAAGAGTAAGCAAAGCTGCCACTCAGTTTCGTGAAGAAGTGGATTGTAGGTAGCATCATTCAGGAAAGTACTTAATCCCCTTTTTACATGAAAAGTGACACTTTGCACCCAGTTACTAATTTTGCATATTAAGGATGACATGTTTATAAATAATGGAATCGTCAATAGGTTTGTGGTGAAATAAGGAGATGCCAAAAGTACTGTGGCTTTTAGAAGTAAATTCAATTTTGTAACTGGCATGTAATCAACTTAGCTGTCACTTCAGATAGGAAACTTATTCTCTGGAGAAAATAAAATATGGAAATCTTGAGATGATAAATTAATGGAATAGCTGTTGTCAGGTTAAAGCTAATAATGTAATCAGCCTCCATCTCTGTATGAAATTATTGCATTATTGGTACAGAGTATCTTGACATGAAGTCAGGTCTTTGACAGTTTAAAATTATTTCTGAACAAGTTGTATCAAGATTCACCACACAGAGCCTAAATTATACCTTTCACCTATGGTTTACATGCAGTATAGTTTGAAGAACAGTGTTTAGGGTATGCCTTTTTGAAAACAGAAATAGAATCCTTAGGATGAAAGGATGGTGTCATCTGAGATAAACTTTCCTGTGGTTCTCAGAAACCTCTTGGCCAATCCCTTCAACTGCAACTGCCATCTCGCATGGCTTGGAGACTGGCTAAGGAAGAAACGCATTGTGACAGGGAACCCTCGCTGCCAAAAACCCTACTTCCTCAAAGAGATTCCTATCCAGGATGTGGCAATTCAGGATTTTACATGTGATGATGGTAAGGAAATTAATATTTGAACTTTTTATGATTTCAGCTCCCCTATAGACAGCTGCACAACTCCCATAGTTCCCTAAGTATTGCACTTTAAAGGCCTTCATGTTCAGTTTCTATGTCAGTTTAAAAATTTTCCACCCATTTTTGGATGATCAGCAAGCACAGGCTGTTGTATGTATGCCTTCAAAAGTTTTTCTTGCCTATATTCAGTACTGTAATTAATAATTTAGAAATAGTATAAAAAAGTTGATTAAATGCTATAGTACAGATGAGAATATTTTCAAACACCAGTGCTTGAATCAAGCACACTTTCAGGTTACTTGATCAAATAACATGACATCTTACAGCTTGTGGCTTCATTAACTCTTAATTAAAAGAAATGCTGCTATCTTGCATCTCTCACATATACTTCCACTTACTGCATTATTGGTTTGTCAATTTTCAAGGCTGTATCTTTTTTTAAAGAGACTGTTTTTAATACTTTGTTAATTTTATTGTCTTTCATTTCCGGATTTATTCTTTCTTTAATGATTTTTTTTTTCATGTAATAGCATTCTTACCTAGTAAAACAGCATTGTACTAAGTAAAGCATCACCTGAAATGTAAATTCTTGGAGTGATGGTTTACATAGATGATGTAATTTTTTTCCCTACCTTGATTTATTGTAATGCAGAAATATCATGTTGGCTTAAAGAAAATCCAGGTGGGCTATTATTGATAATACTGAAGTGACATTTATTAGCAATCTTAGCATCTGTTTGTTTTTATTAACCAGGAAATGATGACAATAGCTGCTCTCCCCTGGCCCGCTGCCCTGCAGAATGTACTTGTCTGGACACAGTAGTTCGCTGCAGCAACAAAGGTCTAAAAGCTTTGCCTAAAGGCATCCCAAAAGATGTAACTGAACTGTAAGTGGCACGCTTTTTTTCCCTTTTATGAAAATTAATGTCAGATTTTTATTGTTTGGGTCAAGAATGAGGGGAAAAGAAAATGAATAATTGAATTTAGTAGATGAGTTGAAATTTGTTAATCCACTGCTTTATAAAGACTTTCACATTATCTTGAGAAACTTGAGTTTGAATTAGCAATGTTTTGTAAGTCCCAAACCACTCTTAAGAACTATCTGTTGCTGAAAAGCTTTAAAAATATATGTATATAAAATTGTAATCATCTCAGAATTTATATCCCCAGCACTGAACCATTGTATAACTGTGTGTAGGTGATATGTTACAATGGGTTAAATTAGGGGCAACAGTGAATCTGATTAAACTCTGGTCACTGCTTAGGAAGGAATGAAGTTCAATTACATGAGAAAGCAAAAAGAAAACAATAATATGAACGTGTTTTCATAATGAACATGTTTATTATACCTCTAAATCAATACCTTTTACGTCTAAATCAATGGCCTTCATCTCTGCCAGGGAGTTAATTACACCTGGACAGTGGCTTTATCATACTAAGGGAGTGGACTGGGAAGGGTGCTCTCCTGGGTTTGTTACATGTTAATAAGAGGGTCTTGTGAGTTAAGTGGCATCTGGTGTCTGTGTTGGCCACAGTGGTCATAAAGCAGTCGAGTTTAAAATCTCTGTTGACAGGAGGAAAAGTGCCAGCAAAACTTCAACTGTGGATATGAGGAGAGCAGACTTCAGGCTGCTCAGGGATCTAGTAAGATCTCCATGGGAAATGCTTTGGAAGGTACTGAGGTACATCAGTGCTGGTCACTTTTCGAGTATCACCTGTTAAGAGCTAAAAAGCAAGCAATTCAAAAATGTCAGAAGTCAAGCAGGTGAGGCAGAAGGCTGGCTCGGCTAAGGAGGGATCTTCTGGAGCTAAGGCAAAAAAGAAAAGTGTGCATCAAGTGAAAACAAGGGTGGGGGACATGGAAGGAATACAAAGGTGCTGCTTGTCAGTGTAGGAAGAAAATTGGCCCAAATAAGAGTTGAAGTTGCCCAATACTGCTGGGGACAATAGACAGAACTTTTAAAAATATCTTAATAGCAAAAGGCAGTCCAGAAAAAACACTGGTCCATTTTTTGACGAATATGGTCACCTCACAAACAGGGACATAGACAAAGCCTCTGCTTTGTTTACTGCTTTCTTCAATTCGGTGTTCAATACCAGTGATCGGCTTTGAGGGTCCCAATGCCCATGACTGTGAGAATGATTAACTCCCAGCCAACCCGAAACTTTCACAGGATTTGCTGCTTCTGCTGGCTTTCTCTAAGTCTATGAAGCCTGATGAAATTCATCCAAAAGTACTCAAAGAGATGGCTGATGTCATTGCAAGGCCTCTCTCAATGGTTTCTGTATGTTCTTGATCTGGAGAGGTCCTAGTCAACTGGAAGCCGGAAAATGTCCCAGTTTTTGAGAAGGGCAAGAGGGTTGACCCTGGTAACTACAAACCAGTCAGTTTCACTTCAGCGAGAAGTAAAATTACGGCAAAGAAAGGTTCTTTCTCAGAGGGTGGTCAGACACTGGAACAGGCTCCCGAGGAAAGTGGTCACAGCACCAAGCCTACCGGAGTCCAAAAAGTGTTTGGACAATGCTCTCAGGCACATGGTGTTACTCTAGGGGCTGTCCTGTGCAAGGCCAGGAGCTGGACTCAATCCTGGGGTGCACTGGAAAAAGTGTAACCAGCAGGTCAAAGGAGGTGATCCTCCTTCCCTATTCAACCCTTGTGAGGCCAATTCCAGAGTATTGTGTTCAATTCTGATCTCCACAGTTCAAGAGAGACAAAGAGTTACTGGAGAGGGTCCAGTGGAGGCCAGAAAGATGATTAGGGGCTGCGAATCTCTCCTATGAGGAGGGACTGTGGGAGCTGGGCCTGGTTAGTCTGGAAAAGACTGAGAGGAGATCCCATCGATACATACAAATATCTCAAAGGCTGGTGTCAACAGGAAGGTGCCAGACTCTTCCATGGTGCCCAGCAACAGGACAAGGAGTAATGGCCATAAACTAAGCCACAAGAAGCTGCACCTCAACATGAGGAAGAACTTTACATTGAGGGTGTCAGACCACTGGAAAGGCTGCCCAGGGAGGTTGTGGAGTCTCCCTCTCTGGACACATTCAAAACCCAACTGGATGTGTTCCGGTGTCACCTGCTCTAGGTGATGCTGCCTTGGCAGTGGGTTGGACCAGATGATCGCCAGAGGTCCCTTCCAATCCTAATGATTCTGTGATTTCGTAATGCTTCCAACTCAGGATATTCTATGATGCAGAGATTATGATAGTTTTGTGCTATTTCAAAAATGCTGGTTTTAATAGAATGTCTTCCTTTTCACATAGGAAGTTTTATAAAATCTGGGATATTTTATTAATCAATTGATATATTTTTTCTATGAGAAAAATTTAAAGATTGCATTTTATGAAAGATACGATTTGAATATGCAGGCGGACAGTAACATAGATATAAAAAAGAGCTTTCTGCCTCATGTACTGTTTGAAGATATTAACTGAAAAGTTACTCATAAGACTATATGAGCAAATTTTTATGCATTATTGACCCGGGCGATCAGCTCCCAGACCTGATCCGCATCAGCTCACAGCACTACCCTCTATGATGGCCGGATAGTTGCAGCCTGATGCTGTCACAAGCTCACCAGGGACACGAGCACCGATGATAAGAGCGCGTCAGCAAAGGAGAGACAAGACGGGAAGGGACCTTTGCTTTGAACAACAGGTTTATTAGCCTCCATGCACAGGGAGCAAAGGGCAGTTCTGAGGGCTGGGACCAGGGTTTTATACAACTTGGAAGTGGGGCGGAGCAAAGGGGTACAACCAATGAGGAAGCAACCTGAGGTGGGTGGGAATAAATGAAGAACCAATGAGGTACCCAGGAAGGAGGGACCTCTACGCAGAACCAATGAGCAGTTGGATGCTAATGAAGCTTCTAGAACCCTATGAATAGTAATGAGAGTGTATGAGTAAACATTAAATGAACCGTGCGGGGTTTCCTCGGGGGTTTACTGCAACCTATTTACTGCCTGTCGGAACTCAGGGCTGCTGTCCACCATCCCTTGGGGACTGCGGTGGCAGCGCACACTGCCACACATTATGAAAGGGAAAATACGAACCTCAAAATTGAGATATTCGTTTGTTTTGATTCTTGATCAGATAGGTCAAAATACTGAAAAAAAATAGAAATTATTTATGAGAAAAAATGTTGGTTTTTCTTACATATGGCGAGTATTTAATAATGTTTCATAATGCCTGGTTAATGTAGTGCTTTTCCAGAAAACAGCATAACTACGTTTTGTAAGTCACTAAAAAATTTTACGGTTTTACAGTTTGGTATTATATAGACGATTCTGAGATGTCCACCATTAGTCTGGTGCTTGATAGCATCCAAAAGTCTTTAGCCATTAATAAATTGCAATTATTAAGGACTCAGATTAGCACATAGGTATATAAACCTATAACTTTGTTAAGTTTTGGGTTTGGTGTTTTGGGGTTTTTTTGCTCAAAGAGAAGATGACTTTCTTGAATATAATCTGGTATAAACACAATTTGGCGATATAAGGTCATCCACGCAATGTAAAACAAAGCAGCTAAAGAGAGATACTTTTGGAATTGCAAGTGGAACCCTGTGACTGAAAATTCACTTGTGTACAATTTTGTATGCTTTAATTAGTGTCTAAGCATGCAATTTAGCATATTTTTCAAAAGGATAATGGAGGTGGTTCCTGCTAACAGTTGCATACTGATTGATTCTTCTTGCTCATTAGCATGCATGGCTCTTCTAAGATGTACTCTTCCTGTGTTTTATAAAATATCTTAATAGTTGCTTCATTTGAACAAGGAGGAATTTTTATCAGACAAGTGGACACTTGTAGTACTTCAGTTCTAATGAAGCTTAATAATATAATCTAATTTATCTGTTGATAAAAGAATTTCTTCAGAATACTTCTTCAAAAATTTTAAAGGTTTGTTTGGTTTTTTTAATAATTAATTATATGAGCCCGTGCTTTATTCGCCACCATTAACATAGTGTAAGTGTAAAGCTTGTTGAGACACATTTTGGATTTGCCAAGCAGCCCTAGAATGGCATGGTCCAAGGAAAAAAAAAGGAAGAAAGAAAGAAAGACAGCCTTTTGATTAGATGTAGATGGTTATTAACTGTGTTTCAGCTCATCCATTTAGTCAAGACAGAAGTTTCCAAAGATGCTACAGCATACGTAAAAATATTAAATAAAACTAAAAATGTCTCTATCAAAGAGTGCTCTTAGCTCAAGCTTGTTGCAAGTATTTGGATAGCAAAAATACCTTCTTTGTATAGGGATAATGAGGGTGTAGTTTCCACTTGGGTTCCAGGAATCATAAGTCATACCACCATCAGGAAAGTCATTTGCCCCAGCTGAGAAACTAAAGACCTTTAATCTTCTTGCCACTATCTGCTTCATTTCAAACCATCAGGTAAATTCAGCACTTCTTATCATCTCTAAACTATTTGCCCTGGTTACATGAAGAACCCCTCCACTTGTACTCTGTTATGTCTGGCTGCACACTGGAAGCTTTTTAGGCAAGGCTTGTTACCTTCCTCCGCCTGTAACGCAGGTGCCGGTACAGTTTGATGGCTCTGTACCCATTAACTCTAAGGATGAGAAGGTCTCTTATTGAGAATTATGAGCATGGAAGAAGAGTGAGCGATATAATACAGGAGCTGTGAACCTACTGAGAGGGGAAAAAAAATCTAAACTTCTAGTGAAGGGTAATTGATTACTGTCTTCAGTCCCTAACATACTTCATAGGAATAGGATTGTAGCACGTTATGCTGATGTATCATGAAATATACAGGGATAAGTTAAGGAAGGTGACCTGAACCACAGGCACGACAAATGAATTTGCTGTTGGAGCTAAAACCAGACCTTGCTGTTCGTACTGTAAAGGACTACCTCTGCAATGTCAGAGTCTGTTTCTATTTTTGATAGCTAAAAATCCACACTTAATGTGATTTGCAGAAGTCAGATTTACCTTTCCTCTGTAGGTGTGTGGGAGATGGAGATGATAAAGACCTCATTTTGCAGAGTCGTTATGAAATAATAGAAACTATAATGCAAGAGATGATTTTTACCATGCTACTTCATAATAGGCATTCTATATGATACAGTAGCATTTGGATTTTAGGCTACAAATCCTCAGTTGTGTCTCTAAAAACCAAAATTTGTAAGCATGTTTTCTTATAAAATGGAAATACTATGCGTTCATTTACTATTAACTTTACTGTTGGATTCTGAGATTAGTGGATGAAGATGATACTATGCTATTTTAATGAAATACATAATGCTCTTTGTTTTGTTTTTCTGGTTTAGTTATTTGGATGGAAATCAGTTTACCCTTGTTCCAAAAGAGCTTTCCAACTACAAGCATTTAACACTCATGTAAGTAGTTTTAAAGCAACGTTCTCTACTGGAATTAAAAACAAAACAAAATACCTTACTCAATTACACCTGAATTTATTTATGAGAAAAAGTCTGTAAAATGTATCATATCTTTCAGCCAATACCCAACCACATTTTATAACTGAGGATGTTTTATTCTACTTATCACATCCTACATATAATATGCTCAGTCTCATTTTATGTGTATGGGTATTTTATTCCAGTGATTACATCACAAAATAAATAAGCAAAAATTGCAGTTGACCTCAAAAGAGACTTAAGATCTTATAAAGTCAGGGTAATTGTTTCTCCCACAATATATGATTTTCATGACCTAAGGAGAGAGCGTGTCTGAAATGCCTTGCTGCCAACTCTATTGCTGACTCACTATGTGATTTCAGGCAAAATACTAGGTGCTCTAAAATTTGTTACCTCTATCTCCTGAATGGTTTGAATATGATTTCTTTACCTTTTAAGTGTACAGTGAGAAAAACAGGAAGACTGTGGATGTAAATGGCTGTAATTCTGGCTGTAATTCCATGGTCTTTGTTAGGACTATAAAAATTTATACCAGCTGAGGCTGAACTGTGTTACATTCTGAAAGCAGTTTGTGGGTTCATTATAATCAGAATGAAAAGTGGAAGGGAGTAACAGAATCCCTTAAATTTAATTTTTCACTGGGTTTAGAGCAATTCAAAAACAAGAGCTTGATTTCCTTTATTTACCTCATGTTAGACAAAAGAAGTCAGAGTCACAAATTTTAAAAAGACCCATACTTTCAAAACTTTTTGTATTTTTCAAATAACATCAGGAAAAAAAACTTGCAATATTGTCAAGTCTATCCAGTGTAGAACTTGTAGGAAATCTTTGTGAATTGTTTAGGGAAGTTATGAATAGATGAACAGTAAATAGAATGCAAATGAGTATTAACAGTCTCCATTTATCAGACCTGCAGGGCACATTATTTTAAACTCTTTTGTACATTTACTCCTACTGCTGTTATGTAGTTGAGAATGTTCCTCCGCTGTGTTTGGAAAAAGAAACCACTGTGCATAGTCCTGTGGCCAAACAAAGAATTGCATACAAGTCTCCTGAGTTCCCAAATAACAAGGAAATTTGTTTATTTTTATCTTTTTCTTTCTCTTGAATATATTGCTCTGTTATACTTGCCTAATACGTTTATTATGAGTCAGTCATCTTACATGCTTCCATGAAAATTTCAAGTGGGGAAATACGTATATTGCATAGCTATTCAACAGTATTCTTAAGTTAATATATCAAGGTTGCCTCAAAAACAAAGGCAGTATTTCACCACAAAATACATGAAACAATAGTGAAGTAGTCAACATAAAATGAAAAGTAAAGCACAGTATGAGAATAAAGAACAGAGAGTATTCACATTTAATGCAGCATCTTTGAAGCTACCAGCATACCACTCCAGCTTCCATCATATTTATGTTTAAGATTTTATTCATTAGTATATTGAACAAAGAAGACCTTAAGGCTTTTTCTGTAAATCTTAGATAGAGTTCATTATAATTATAGCTCTGGGCTTTGATTCTTCAGCATCTAAGTGTTAAGTAGAGTATTAAATGATATTTACTTAGGTATCATTAGGGACATGACTAGAATGACTTTCCCTTTAAAAAAAATCACTTTCATTTTTGTGCTTGAGTTTAAGAAAGATTGCATTATTAACTTGGTAGCATGATGAACATTGCTGTTGTATTAGAATGCATTGCGCTGCTTTTTCATCTGTGTTGAAATGAGAATGCTTTTTATTGATCAAGCTAAACACTTGCTGGGCTTGTATATGGCATGTGAAAATAAAAGCAGGTGCTGCTTTAAATAGTTAAATCAATGATGATACTACTTCTACTAATGAAAATGTGTCTGTCATTTTAACTTACAGTGTTTTGGCACTGGGGCCGTCATGTTAAGGTCTGAATTTCTGAATTTTTTTTTTAGAGATTTAAGTAACAACAGAATCAGCACTCTTTCTAATCAGAGCTTCAGCAACATGACTCAGCTGCTCACCTTGTAAGTGTAAACATGTAACAGTGACTCTTTGGAAGCATTACGGTGGGGTTTTTTGTCTTGGAAAGAAAGGGCACTTAATTGATATTAAAATTTGCTTGATTTGGAGGCTGTAAAATAACTTGTTTCCTAACCAGCTATGTATGCAAAAGCTGATTTTGGCTGTGCTCTGCATAGTTTACTGAATGACTGATACACTTGCTGACAGCATTTTATATATTTTCAGAATTCTTAGTTACAACCGCCTGAGATGTATCCCTGCACGGACTTTCGATGGGTTGAAATCACTTAGGTTGCTGTAAGTATTATTTTTTAATCATTGCTATTTTCCGTAATTTTTATTTGTGTACAGAAGATAGCAGAACCATAGGAAGTCAGCAGATTTTAAAACTTGTCAAATATTTGAGAAGTGATAATTATGTAGCCTTAAAAATCTAAGTGGCTCCATTCTGGGGAAGTACAATCTCAAAATGCTGCACAAGAAGTGACCTGATGCTGGAGAACATTTCATATACAGACGTGCACTTTCTACTTTTTTGATTTTTAATGTCAGCTGCATTTCTTTTTTTGTGTTATGTTCTTCCTTGTTATAAGCATTAAAGTCTAGCAAAAATGCTATATGCATAAATTCCTTCAGTATATATGAGGGGGGTTTGCAGTTGAATTTTGAATATTTTTATTCTGACAGTAAATTTCTTTCTGTCTTGTTTCATTTAATTTGGGAGTATTTCCAAAACCATGACATCATGGTTAAACACTGAAAATCTTTTTTAACTTTGATTTTTTCAACTTTTTGGTTGCAAGAAAACTTTCTATTTTACCACTAGGAAAAAAACATGGTTGACAGGGCACAAAAATGGACAAAGGAAAATAAAAACAGTCAGTCTCATTTACAGCTTCAGTTTGTCATAAAGGAAGAAGCCTGCAAAAAATCGTTTTCAAACATCCACAGCAGAACATGTAATTTTGGCCTCCATTTGGGTAATTTATAACCGTGTAAATACTTGCTTGGATTAAATACATCAAGCATGGCATTATTTAAGTGTGCTTTCATAACTTCAATTATTCAATGTAAATATAGGTAATTTCAAGAACCATAATTCTATATGTGCTAGATATTCATGTAACTGAATGAATTTATAGAAAAGTAGAGATACTTTTCACAGAATCACGGAATAAACTGAGTTGGAAGGATCATTGAGTCCAGCTCCTGGCCCTGCACAGCACCATCCCCAAGAGTCACACCATGTGCCTAAGAGCATTGTCCAAACACTTCTTGAACTCTGCCAGGCTTGGTGCTGTGGCCGCTTCCCTGGGGAGCCTGTTCCAGTGCCCAACCACCCTCTGGGTGAAGAACCTTTCACCAATACCCAGCCTAAACCTCCCCTAACTCAGCTTCGGGCCAGTGCCTCAGGTCCTGTCACTGGTCACCAAAGAGGAGAGATCAGTGCCTGCCCCTCCTCTTGCCCTCACAAGGCAGTGAGGTCTCCCCTCTCTTCTCCAGGCTGAACAGACCAAGTGACCTCAGCCACTCCTCATATGGCTTCCCCTCAAGGCCCTCACCACCATCATTAGTCTCCTTTGGACACTGTCTAATAGTTTAAAGTCTTTCTTATTGTGGCACCCAAAGCACCCCAGCACTGGAGGTGAGGCCGCCCCATTGCAGAGCAGAGCGGGACAATCCCCTCCCTTGCCTGGCTGGCCATGCTGTGCCTGATGCCCCCGAGGACATGCTTGGCCCTCCTGGCTGCCAGGGCACTGCGGGGTCATGTTCAGCTTTCCATGACCAGGACCCCCAGGTCCCTTTCTGTGGTGCTTCTTTTCAGCATCTCATTCCCCAGTCTGAACTTACATCCAGGATTGCCCCATCCTGGGTGCAGAATCCAGCACTTGCCCTTGTTGAACTTCATATGGTTGGTGAAACCAGCAGGTTTTCTACAAAAGAAGTATCACTATTCCCGGTAGTGATGCTTAATGAAATCTTTCATTCTCTACCTCTGCTATCAAATTCAGACAAAAATGTTAATACTTATGTTAACAGTCAATGCCTGTATGTTCTATGAATCCATGAAAGATTAAAAAGAACATATGAACATAATTAATGCAAATTTCAGGGAGCTGCTGAAAAAAATCAGAAACTCTTCTGCTATCCGCTATCTCTAAATCCAATCATTACTTTGCAGAAGTGTGCCTGCTTTTATCAACTTTTGTCTTTCAATTTTAAAATAATCACAATATTTACATTTCTAATGAAAATCCAGGATGCAAAAAATCAAATGACAATTAGGCTGCCAGTTATGGCTTAACAAAAAAGAAAAAAAAAACACAAACAGTTGGAAACAGTGAGGAACTGGAAATAAAAAAATGTGAAAAGCTGAAAACTGTTGAAAGATGAAATTTGCCAAGTTAACCTGATGATTTTTATGCATTGATATTATTGTGTTTATTTTCTCTTTAAGGTCTTTACATGGCAATGATATTTCTGTTGTTCCTGAAGGAGCCTTTAATGATCTTTCAGCATTATCTCACCTGTGAGTATTCAGCTGGTATACTGTATTTTTTTTTGTTATGCTTAGCAAATTTCATATAGTCAAACAAAGACATAATGCAAAGAAGTTCTCTGGAAGAAGCTCGTGCATGTGTAGAGGCTGGGCACGGGCCAGAGAGCTGGCAACAGCTCAGCAGAAAAATCCTGGGCCTGCTGCTGGGCTGCCAGTTGAACTTGTGTGCTCTGCGTCCTTATGGCAATGAAGGCTAAAGACACTCTGGGCTGCATTTGAAAGTGAGCAGCCAGGGGATTGAGGATACTGGTCACTCTTTTCTGCTTGGCCCTCCTAGGGCCACATCTGGAATATGTGTTCAGTTTCTCCAGTACAAAGCAGATGTTTATGAACTACAGCAAATCCAGCATAGGGGCAAGCAGGTTTGGGTGGTGGCTGGATTGTATGAGCTGTAAGGACAAGCTACAGGTACTGGGCTTATCTAGTCTGAAGAAAGGGATGCCAAGGAGATACCTAATAGTCTTCGAGCCTCTAAAGATTACATCAATGATGGAGACTCAGAGGTACACAGCGAAGAATCAGAGTAAACCATCAAAACCTGCAACAAGGGAAATTTGATTGAATATAATGAAAAACTCTTCACTGTGAGGATGGTTCAGCCAGGTTGCCCAAAGAAGTAGGAGAATCTCCATCCCTGGAGATCTTGAGAGCTCAGTTAGAAACAGCCCTAAGCAACCCTGACTGCCAAGGTAGCCCTGCTTTGAGCAGGAGGTGAGAATAGATGACCTCCAGAGTGCTGTAAATTATTCTATGATTCTGTGTCGGTGTCTGTAAAGTTGAAACTAAACACATCACGTCTGATTTCAGAATATAATTTGAGGCAATAGTTTTCTGGTTTTTAATTTTCATTGGGAACCTAAATGAGAACAAGCTACCTTCTGCAAACCTCATGTTTATGGATAGTTAAGGCTTTGAGGAGTAACTAGTGCCTTTAGATATATCTGGGGGTTTAAGTTTCTGAACAGCAGCAGTTGTTAAAAACTTAATTATGTGTTTCTCATTCAGTATTGGACATTTGCATTTAGCTTGCCATTTCTCAGAAATTTCATACTGGTTAAGCTTTCAGTCATTGATAATTCATTCAAATGCAACTATTTAACTTATCTGCATGAAATGTCAGTAAAATGAATGTAGATTTGATCGTTGCTGGTATTTTTTTCCTAACGGATACCAGTTATCCATGTTATTATTCTGATTTTAGCAGAACAATTGTGTTATCTCAGTTCAGGCTGACATCCACTTCTGCAAATATGGAATGGCCAAATTTGAGGTGTTTCTCCTTGAATGGGAAGTTCCCTTGTCACTAAGTCTAATTTTTTTACAGGCTCTTATGCCTGACTGAACAAATATGTATATTTTCTTGAGTTCAGCTTGAATGTATTAAAAAGTTAATATGAGAGGGCTTTCTGCTCAGTGAGGCAGAAAAGAGCACTTCAGCTCTGGTAGTTTCTACTGCCTTTGCTTGCCAAAGACTTTCTTGTATCTCTAGAAGACCCACTGATTCAAAGCTGTGGAACAATCTGAAAAAAAGTTTTGAAACATCTGGAGAAGGAGGATGTTCTAATACCGCCATTTGATAGTGTTTGCACATGTTGAGATTATCTGTTAAAAGTTCCATGATTATTGAATTTCATAAAAAGAACATGAGTACATCTTTACAGAATAGCATAATGCTTCGATCCCTCGAATTAACTACAAATTGTGTCATTGTTTTCAGAGTTTTAAGAGTATTTATAGTTTCTAGCAGAGAAAATAAACACTTAAAAAGCTGTTACAGAAATTAATTCTGAAAATCTCTACCTAAATTATTTTTTAATTAAAAACAATCAGAAGGGTTATAATTTAAAGAAATGGATTTGCTTTCATAATAAGGCAATTCTTATGTAACTACCACAAAGCTAGGATAATGTAGTTTTATTTACTTATGCAGCAGAGAACTCTTACAAAATTCTGCTCATAGTTGTGAGTTCAGTGAGAGAGCTCCAAAGAGAAAATAATTAAATCAAATTTGGAAGCCTAGAAACAGATGGTTTGTACCAGCCTGGGAGCCATAAACTGAAAAGGAAAAATATCAGGGCAGAACTTTGTGGAATTGTCTTGACTGTTTTGGAAAAAATACTTTATTCTTGTTAACTTAATTGCCCAGTATCAGTTTCATTCTGCAGCTGACCTTCGACATTACAAACCAACAGTGAAACAGAGCTAGTTGCTATTAGCTCACCAAAGTTCACGCATAGTGCTGTTAAGAATATCTAGATTTCTCGACCAAGTTTCTACTAAAACTATCACTTCTTGATCTAGAACCCAAATCCAGACACTTAGTGCTCTAACAGGCGTTTTGGTGGTGTGAAAGCAGATTTGGGTTTTTGATGTTTTTTGCCAACCCATTTTCTGGTTTCTTTTTTAAAAAGCAGCCATTTAAAACTTGATTCCCTTTTTTATTTGTCTGTTCTCCACAGGGCTATTGGAGCAAACCCTCTTTATTGTGACTGTAACATGCAGTGGCTATCTGACTGGGTAAAATCAGAATACAAAGAACCTGGTATTGCACGTTGTGCTGGTCCTGGAGAAATGGCAGATAAACTTCTTCTCACGACTCCTTCTAAGAAATTTACTTGCCAAGGTACTATTGTTATTTTTTTTCTCTTTGAAGTGTCAATTTTTAATGTTTACAAATAGTTGAGCTGAATTGGGAGTCTTGTGTGCTCAAAATACGTTTATTATAACATCTTCACTCAGCCTTGTCGTTATTACTCATACTTAGGGATATAGCCTTTGGTTCCATTTAGGAAATGTATTTATTTTAAAGATTGTAATTCATATTTCTTTTAAAATAGATAGAGAAAATAGTCTGTGGACTTGCAATGTAGTATTCCTCATGATGTACATTGTACATCATAGTACAGGATGTACATAGGTACTTTGTACTGCCCCAGTCATTAATAGAGTTTAAACATCTACACTTCTCTTAGTCTTTTTCCTTCAAGCTGTTCACTGTAAAAAAAATCTGTAAATACATCAATAATCCTTGCAGTCTGCAATTAAATGCATAATATATCTCTGATATTTCAGAAGAAAGCACAAACCAAACCAAACCAAAAACAAACAAACAAAAAACCAAGGAAAAGGTAGATAAAGGAACACGATAACCGCTATAGAGGTCTTGCTCTAAAATGTTGTTAAACGGGCAGGTTTCTCAGGGTATTTAACTCCATGTTGGTACCAGTGTTGCTGGCATTTATATCACAACCTGTATTACTGTCCGTTAATTCCTAGGCTCTTTTTCTGAACTGTACTATTCCTTTTTAGAAAAGGACCCTTTTTACTTACATCAAGTGAGAATCTCGTTTGTTTACTGTTTAATCTTCCTCTATTCCACTGATTTATCTCTTCTTAAATATTTTGAAAACACAGAAAGCTTCTACTGTAGCTTCATTTTTCATGGGCCAGATTTTGAAACATTGAAACTCCAATCGAAAAAGAGAAAAACAATTATGTGTTCTTATATTTGTAAGCCATTACTAAGCTCATTGTGATTTCTGAGGCATCAGATGAATCTGATCTTTCATCTTGTAGAAGTAACTTATTCTCAGTGTCTAGGTAATCTTCAAGCTGTTTTGACTTATTCATCTTTTAATGTATCTTCAAAGGTGAGCTTTATCCCTTTGTCATTTTGTTCTTAAAAAAGCAGTGGGACTTTGTCAGAATTTGTCCTATCCAAAGTTGTTCTTTACTGCATATTAAATCTATTCAATCTTTTCTCTTTAGACTTTCTGTCAAAAAACTTTTTTTTTTTTTTTAATATAAAAACCACTGGAAGCCATCTTGTTACTTGTGATGCCAGTGAATTATTTCCCCTCTGAATCCTTCTTGAAATTTTTCAGCAATACATCTCTGAGGTCATGCCCGTGTTCATTGCATATGACACTCATCTGTCGTAAAGTCTCTTAGCCTCATTTTAGATAGGACATTTGCTGGCCAATCTGATCATTTTCTTTACAACCATCCACTGAACAATGTTGCAGATATGCCTTTGTTGCACGCTGTCGTAGGGATATGAGTGAAAGAATATTTGCATGGACATGAAAACCTGTTTATTTTCCAGCTTTTTCAGTTTTACAAACGATATCATTTCTGCCTACAATCATTACGTTTCTGTCAGGCAATCCAGAAAGTATGTCTTACTCCCTCTTGCTCATCAGGAAATATCCTTTATATTATTATGCAGGGTAAGAACTGTGTATTTGTTCCATTTCCAAGAGTGGAGATCTGGTATTATGGATACCTTTGAAAGAAAATAATTTTCCTGCCACTGTCCTATGAAGATGCTCATAATTACAGATTGCAAATCAGCAGCTTCTCAGTGATATGATGGCCCTGTAAGACATTTTGTGTCTGTTGCTCAAAGAAAAGTAATTTTATCTTTTGTTTAAAAACGAACTGCTGAATAATAGAAATTAGGAAGATGCTATGTTCCTATTAGAACCAAAATTTTTGGTTATGAATAAAAGGGCTGTTTTCAGAGTATCTGTAGGTGGTCTGCTACTGTATATGTATTTACAGGAAAAAAGTAATGTATAATTCCCTCTTATCACTGTCTATGGATTCAATTAATAGTGAAATGAGTGCTTGAATTTTACCTACATAACAAATAGTTCCCAGTGAAAATGGCATTTTACAATAAAGTCTCATCTCAGTTGTAAAGCTCGACAAAATCACTTTACCTTACTCTAATTTTATGAATTCTTTTACTGCAGGAATCATTCATTAATATTTTCTTCTTCCAGTTATTTTTCTACGTTTGTGGGTGGGGTTTTTCTTTCTTTTTTTTAATGTGGCCTCTAACAGCTTCTCAATCTTTTACTTTTACCTCTTTATCATCTATGCCCTGCTTCTAGAGATTCCAGGGCCTTGTGGTTTTCTGATACCAGGTAAGGTTTTAAGTAGATCTGGAATGGGTGATATGCTTAAGAACAGACCTTCTGACCTTCCTTTTGTGTACCTCAAGCAGACTTCTTTCCTAAGACATGCATGTTTGCTGTCCGTTTTCCCCTGTGATGAATTTACAGCTGATTATTCATGATACATCCTTTAGCATATTGTATGAACAGGTTTTTTTTTTTATTTCAAAAGTCTGGGTTAAAAATCTGAAAGTTATCTGACTGAAATTATTCATTCCATTGTACTAAAATTGGTGATTTCATTAGCAGTGTAGATGCTGCTTTTGAGGCCATATGCAATAGAGGAGTCATAAAATGTCAGAGCTCAAAGTTTTTCTTGCAACAGGTTTCTTTAGAAGCTGCTTTGAGAGGATTTGTGTCATGGTTTTTCTTAAAACATCTTAGCTACATGTATGTATCTATGTCAATAAAATACTCTTAGTTTTTCTGTGTTTACAAAAGAATTTTTTTTTTTCTCAGGGCTTATTCAAGAACATAGATGTCTACAATTTGAAAAACTAAACTAAACAATAAGTTATGAACCAAATTCTTTTTCAGATACAAGTCCTGTAACACATTCAAGCAGAAAGAGGAAGGGAACAGTATAGTGAAAATGAAAATAGCTTCCAAAACTGTCTTTGCTTTTTTTTATCTTACAACTGAAAAATGATAAATCAAAATATTCATTTAAATTGGATACCACATATATATAAGTTTGAAATAAATAAAGTACAAAATCAGATAATGTTGGTTACTTGCCTTGTTGAGAGTTAGGTTCCTATTTTCTTTCTCTGTTTTGGAAGTGAAATTTAGATTGATAATCTATTTGGGAACAAGACCTTCGTTACTGAATGTTTTTTTAATTTGTGCCAATTAATTAGCATTTTTTTGCATGAAAAGTTGAAAAGAGGACATAATATTCAGAATAAACAGAAGGAAGGATTGACTCCCAGGCTACAGCAGAGTGTTACAAATTTTTATGTGTGTGGCTCTTCCACTTAATTTTTTTCACAGAACCTCTTGATACACTCAATAATCAGCAATAATCTAGAGTACACTCAGGACTTTCTACATGTCGATTCTATGATGTTTGTTTCAACTTTTCCACCTCTCTCACACAAAGTATGTGTGCTGATCTAACACATACTTTGACCCTGTGTAGATTTCTCTTTCAAAATAATGTAATGAAGAGAAAAAAAAAAAAATTAATGATCCCTACAGATAATGGCTTTGGCAAAAAGTGCTGTATCACATGCTACTGTGTTCTCCTTGCAAGCTGTGACACAGAAGGATACCAGCAACTGCGGATTAAAAAAAAAAAAAAAGTATTAAAAAGTCACCCGCTCTTTGTCCAACACTCCCTAGTGGATCCTTACAATCACATGGCTTCCTTCCAGGCCAGCTCCTTTACAATTAATCTGAGATTAATTTGCAAAGAAAAATAGGAAAGTTAGGCATTCTAAGTTTAAAAATAGAATAAAGCCCCGTATCTCAGCAAAGCCATTTTAGCTTGGAAAACTCTGTAGTTTGGTTCATTTTGTGTAAAACCTGTTATGGAGCAATCAGACATTTGCTCTTGTAGGTCCCAGGAGTTTGGGGGTTTTTTTTCCATTTAGAAGAAATCACCATTTATTCCTTCAGACGTACAATTCACCTGTGGGTAACTGAAGGGTTTTTTTAATCGGGGAAATCTGAAATCAAACTGGAGGCAGTATTGTCATCAGGCCATAGAGCTGATGACAGAGAATGTATCTTCATTCTCTTAATAGGCATTTGGCAAAGTCACCCATTTTCTCTTAGAGTAATCAAACTTCACAAAAATTATGAAAATTAATCATTATTTATACACAGGTGTTTTCTAACTTTTAACAAGAAACTAGTGATTTCTTCAGCTGTTTGATCAAAAAAACAAAAAGAATGTTACCTAACTTAAAAATTCACCATAAAATGGCTGTATAACTGGAAAACTACAAAAAAAAAAAACAAACTGAAAAAGATCTATATAAAAGAGATAAGATTTGCGTAAGTCAAAGCTCTAAGTCTGGGTTCTGAAACTTAAGGTTTTGGCAATTTTCGTTTCTGAATTCTTTCATTTTAATCATTAATAGAAGAAGCTAGTCTGCAAGCATGGATTGCAGTCTTCATTTGCACATAGGTTCGAGGTACAATTTACATAATTTGTGGGCTCTACTAACACAGTAATGCACAGAACTGTGGCTGACTCATAAGGAAGAAAGACACAGTATAGAGCTATTTATGGTGAGATAGCTTGGACAATGCAATTCAAATTACAGTTTGCAGATGTTCAAAAAGTTTACAGGTGATTTTAGAATTTCATTTTGCCATCTATATGATCCTGCAGATAAAAAATAAGTTAAAGCAAAAATGCATTTAAAAAAGTGTTTTCAGTAACACCATCATGGGAAGGATTGGAAACTGTGATAGCCCATTTCCTCACAGGCAATTCCTACCCCATAACAAAACAAAAGCTGAAATTGTATTCTTCATTTTGTTAATAGAAAGGGAAAATAGTTATCATGGATCAGAACTGTATGGCTTTCAGCGGATAGGAATATGGGAATCACTTTGGTGACATCTTCTTAACAAAAACCAAAAAGTGACGCTTAAACCAAAAATCCAATACCAAATTTACTTGGTCACATCAAAAGAATTAAGGACAGTTCAGCATTTCATTAATATAGAAACACCACAAAGTCTAAAATAGAAAGTCTATTTTAAAATTTAAAGCAACATGGCAGATAGATCCTGTCCAAGGTAAATTAATAGTTGCTTGTTTCTGACTATGAAATTTGTATTTTTAAGGGCCTGTGGATGCTAATATTCTTGCAAAGTGTAATCCGTGTTTATCAAATCCATGTAAAAATGATGGAACATGCAATAATGATCCAGTTGACTTCTACAGATGTACATGCCCATATGGTTTCAAGGTAGGTAGTGCATGAAGAGGAAAAAGCTCACTGAAATGTAAGCTTATCCTTAACAACCTTGAAGTATTCTTTGTCTCCCTTCCACTAGTGTCTGTATTTTCCTCTTACATTATATTTGTTGTTCCCTGTAGGGTCAAGACTGTGATATTCCCATTCATGCTTGCATTAGTAACCCATGCCACCATGGTGGAACTTGTAACTTGAAAGAAGGAGAAAAAGATGGTTTCTGGTATGTTTTTTAATTGTAGTAACAGGATGGAAAACTACTGAGATTTATATGGTAAAATAATGTTGGTGTTAATCTTTAGGTTCTCTGGTAAGTGCACCACAAAGGCAGATTTTTAGCATTTGGGAAATTTTCAGAGTATGTTGCCATCCTTGGAAAGCTTCTAAAGCTTTGAATCTGTTAAAAACAATAACAAATGATAGTGATTAGTTGAGGCATATCAGGTCAAGACAGCATAGTATTGACTCCATTATGTTAATTAATAGCTAGCTAGATCCCTGCTGAAAAAATCTCATAATTCATCTGTTGTTGTGTGTATTACTTCAACAGACAGCATGTAAATGATAAAATATAAATCCCAGTGAAACAGAAAATTAATGATTCATTTGAAACTCACTATGCCAGCCGATAAACATGCTGTGAGCATTTTTAATCTTGAGTTATTTAATCACACAGTACAATTACTCCAGATGTACTTCATGAATTATGAAATAAGGTTCTTTAGCATTCTTATGTGAGATTATTAGTCATTTAATAATCTACACCTCAAGCTTGTTAGAAATAACACGTCAAAAAGATACAATTCATTATCTTACAATTCATTATTACATTATTCTTCCTTTTAATCCAAATTCTGCCCAAGGATTAAATAGTCTTCTATTAAAAATTAAGCATTTACATCTTAATACTATGCCTCAAGAATTTAAATTGCCATAGTCATGCCTCAGACCTTTTTCGTTTATTTGTTTGAACGCTACATATTTTGAAAATCAAAGCAATCTCATAGTGAAAGCTTCAGAAATTATAGATATTGCAAACTACATGAAAATATATGTGTAGTCATGTTTGAGTGACTTTTACATTTACTATCTTTTTTGATGTATTTGTTTTTCAGAAATATGATTAAAAGCAAAAATAAATTACTGCTTTGAACAATTTGTGCAGGCTTTTTTTATATGAATGCATACACATTAAAGAGAGTTTAGGTTAGTGCATTTAACTGAATGATTGTGGAAAACTACTATTACATACTAATCACTGATTCCACAGTATTTTCCATGTATTTAACCTTAAAAAACCAAAAGGATCACTTTCCATTAGAAATGTAATCTTATAATGTAAAGGAAGCATGCTTTTCAAAAGGAGTGCTCCATGATTTAATTAAGGAGGGTCCTTAAACTAAAGACTAAGGTACGACTTTAGAAGCATTTTTCTGTAATTTAAAATACGAAAAAATACTTTGGGATTGTTTAATATAAGGACTTTTTGCATTATATCAGCCATGTTCTGTTATGGAATATTATAATTCTAATGTAATTCTATTAATTTCAGAACTCCTTGTCTGGACTCCCCACCTAAAATGTCCTTGTGGTTATTTGGTTTTCTGTATTACAGGTGCACATGTGCAGACGGATTTGAAGGTGAAAACTGTGAAGTAAATGTTGATGACTGTGAAGACAATGACTGTGAAAACAATTCTACTTGTGTGGATGGAATTAATAACTATACTTGCCTTTGTCCACCTGAATATACAGGTACGAGTATAAGAGAAAGCACAGGTAATTCTAAGAATTCCTAGAAGAACAGTATTTCCACTTCGCAGGTGAATTAGTAGTTACTCTACAACTGACTTAATACCAGGTTTCCCTCCATATTTTTCTCCTATATTGTTTGTAGTCAAAACTAGACTTGATGTCCACTCAATAATTCCTTTTTTAGTTTTGAAATTACAGCATTTTTATATTTAAAAGGTCATTCAAAATGTGCCTCTGCTTACTGTTTGCCTAGACACCACAGTGGAGGACCTCTGTAGCTGTAGAAATCTGAAAAATATTCTACTTTTATCTGTAATCCTCATTTTACTATAAAAAATTTGTCTGTGCCATTGGGGAGCTGTGTTTGGCGCCCCTGGATGCTGCCCTGTACTCTGCTAGAAATATTAATACCGGGTGTGATGCTTCCTGCACAGAATAAAAAGACAAGTGTCTAATCATTTGTTTCTATCAGTTGGCAGCCCAGTCAAAGCATATCCTTCTCTTTGTGACAGAAGATCTCTTTCTTGCTCTCATGGTCTCGTGGGAATGGAGGATAGTTGGAACAGCAGCACGGAGGAAGTAGATCTATTGTTTGCATTGATATGTTTTATAGCTTTTCTAACTAAACAGATCTATTTTCTATCAGCTACCTGACTACTAGAAGAACATAGAGCTTAAATTCATTATGATTTGAAATGCATAAAAAAGAAATGTGAGATCCACAATAATTTGGGAATTAACTCTACTCAGTTATCCTATATTTTTACTTTAATCAATCAATCAAAGTTGAGCTCTGGGAAACTGTAAGGAGAGGTGAACTCATGAATTAATTTCTTTTATTGAAAACCCAGATAACTCCTTTCTCACCACATGTGTTTCCATCACTAGTTCTACAAACTGTTGGATTGCTCCCATGTTTTAAGGTATTCAGATTTAAAGTCAGAATTTAAATATTGGGAATGCATAGTGAGTGAAGATGTTCAAACACAACTGTAAGACATACAACTTCATAATCTAATATAGGTATTCATCCAGTACTTATTCTGGGTAAATGGTAGAAATTTCCCCATGCAGGATAAGCTACAATATCTAAAGGAATACAAAAGCCAAAAAGCTATGTAACAATAAGTGGATGATCCATACCTGGAAGGACAGACATAAGCTTCTACTAAGACAAAATACTCTTTTGGCAAGTACCAGTACCTTAATACCTAAGAGCGATTGACAATTCAAGCCTTGGAAAGAAGTAATAGGTGCTTATTATTACTGCCTCAGTAAGCAGAAACAGGTGCTTTCTATTTCTCCTACAACTAATATTTCAGGTATATGTGAGTCAAGATTCAGCTCCCCTGGCATCAGTTCCTGCCTCCTTTAAAATGGGATCAGGTATTCTCTTGTGTAGGCTGGAAGAATGCAAAGCAAAGTCACATCAGTCCAGTATTCCTCTTCAGTGGCTTCATGCTAAGAGGTTTCATATATCTATTACATAGTAGACAGTTCACTTGCAAGTACATTCCTCCTCTGCAGACTTGCAGGTGTCGCTCATTTCTACGTTTTCACCCTTACTTTTGGTGCCTTTAACTAGTTTGCTGGATTCACAGTATGCCATAGGAAGGACTGCTTTTTATTAAAGATCCATAAAGTGGATACAAAGGATTGTCTATATGTGCTAGCCTAAAACTTTGTTTTAGTGTACCTATTGCATTTTTGGAGTATTGTAAATGAAATGTAAACTTTAAATTTACAATTGAAATAAAAATTGAAGCATTTCTCTATATATCTCTATGGATAGAGCAAAAAAGGAGAGAATAAACATTGATAAAATTTTTGATGTTTGTATTGCAGTTCTTTAGTCAAAATACAAGAGAATGCATTTTAAAATTTGTTTCATATCTGTGCATAATTTTACCATAATCATACTGTGAGTTTTACAGATACGATGCCTGCTCATAATCTCTACTGAAGTCAGTAAGACACATGAGTAGGTGAGAGTCTTCTTGCCAGCTCTAAAAGAAATCAAAACAATCTATTTCTAATCAGTAAGTTTAGCCTCCCTGTTAAAAACTTTTGAGAATTTACACTAGCTCATCAGAATTTTTTCAACTTTTTTTCTAAAAAAGACACTTTTTAAAAAATGCGTCATTAGAGCCTCAACTCATTTTATAGTAATTGTGGCAAAATTCAGGTTTTCCATTGCACAGAATAAAGTACATAATTCTACAATATACTATCTATCATACAAAGCATCTAAGAATAGGACAAAACGTGTGAGATCCTAAGTGATTTTTGAAATTAGTTATAAGGTGAAAATGTAAAACATTGAGCTAGCCAAGGAGTCCTCATTTCTGTCATCCATGGTCTTGCATAATAAATAACCTTCAGTATTAAGAATTAGACTGAAAGCAATGTGGGCACATCAGGATCTAAAAAGGGTAGTGTTCAGAATATAAAGTAATTGTACAGTTACCTCAAGTGTGTGTGAGGTACCAAATAATTTGTAGAACTTTTCTTTTTCTCTGGACTATAACCTGAGTTGAAAGATAAATAACAGAATCCCTGTCAAGTAAGTATAGAGTGATTTTCATGAGGAACTTTGTAAACATTTGGATTTTGATATCTGTTCTAACGGTTAAAATCAGATCTGCATATTTCTAATGTTTGTTTTTTTATGAAAGGTATTTTTCACTAAACAAATTCACGTACTAGCTGGCCAAAGGTAGGTTAACAATCAGGAAAACAGGCTATATATTCATTCAGTATATACAAAGATTTTTATATTCAGAGGTAGTGATCTCTAAGGTCAGAAAGTCCCTGAGCCGTAAGTGGCACAGTAAATATCGTAGGAAAATACTGCTCTAGGCTTGTCCTTTTCTCTTTTAATTCTGTTGGCAATACTCTGAATTGTCTTTGTTCAAGATGTCACAGCATACATGTACTCAACATGGAATTGCACCAGCCCAGAATATTTTTCTGGGTGAATGGTTATCTGCAAATATGCTTTACATTTCAGCAGCACAGTATAAGGAAGAAGTCAGCTGGTATGAAACCTGCTGGTATGAAATGTAAATATTCTTCTATAAAGTCTTATTTTTATGAGGCCTTGTTAGAATCCGAGATGAACTGCAAAGAATGTTGCAGTTTAAAATCTAACAGTCTCTTTCTGACTTTTCTAACAATCCCTTAAAAATCAACACTTCTCAACTATATTGTGTTGATTTAAAAACAAGCAATTAAAAAGCTTATTGTGTTGTTGCTTAAGAATCAGGAATCCATTTTGCTCTGCCTCAGTTAAGTTTTACAGCAGCCACCAGAGTTACAGGTGGAAAGACAAAGAATGGTATTTGCACTATAATATGAGCTTTCTTAAGATCGCAGACTGTAACTGTGAAACAACAGTAAGCAAATGGAATCAACAGACGTTCAGGGTGTCTGATGAAACCTGGAGAAATAAAACATTCAAAATACCTCACTATGTCCTGCACTCTTTAATCTTGCTATTCTCTTAACATTACCATGTCCTTTATTTTAACCCCAATCTAGTAAACTTCAGGTCATTTTATGTACATTCTATAGATTACAGATAATCATTTCTCTTGCTCATTGTCATCAGTCATTAGATCACAGAACTAACTGATCCAGAAGTAAAATCTCTCTTACGCCACTGGTGGCATGTACTTCTTACCTTTCTGTTTGTTTTGTTCTGCTGGAGGTGAGACTTTGAAGCTTGCTTCATTTGCTGTATCAACCTCTCTGCTGCTATAGTTGTGCATTAGCTTAATGTGCTATGCTGTCGTATTACAATGTAAAAAGTCTCTTGTCTCTTCTGTCTTTGTCACTGCAAGCTGCTAATCTGAATGAAGTGGAAAAAGGTCAGTTGTCTTTTAAGCCTATTTTCACTTACCTCGGTTTCTCACTTTCCTTTTCTTAAAGGTGCATGGATTTCAGTTATTACAAATGACCAAATAAAGCATATGTAGATATAATTTGGAAAGCTCACTGCAAATCCTCAAATTAGGCACTTGGCTGTTGCTGTGAATACATGTAAAAAGAATGTTGTTGCAGATACAGATTGCTGTGCAGGAGTACTTTAATACTGCATTCATTGTCTTTTTTTTCAGATACATTAAAAACTTGTGCAGACACTGATATAGGACTAAGAAAAAGCTTACATTATTATGTTCTGGAATCCTTATTTGCCTCACCTTAAAGCCACTGCTTGGTTCTCTGCCAATGTATTCTCTGTGTTATAGCACTATTTTGCTTTAATTTTTTTCAGTAGATTGTGTTACTAGAAAATACGCTGGAATATCAAATGGCAATCTTCTTGCTCATCATTTCTGTGGCTTTTTTTGGTGTAAATGTCTTAAAAAACTGAAATAACCATATTAATCTGGGGCTGTGGTAAAAGAAATGTAATATTGAAGAGATTTATGACACTAACTTTGGGTGTTTGATTTTTAACTTTTTTTAAGTTTCTGCTTAGCACTTATCACTCTAACAGAGACAAACCATCTTCTCTGCAATCTGATCATATATACAATCTGAGACCTAGCACAATCAATGACAGTATGAAGTTGCATATTTAGTTTTAAAATCAAATTCATAATTTTGTGGTGTGTTAGCCATTAATTTGATAAATATATTTTCAGTTTTTAAAGCAACATAATGTATTATGTATAGTAATGAAAATATGTTCATTATCCATGAAATAACATGTTGAGCAAGACTGCAATTATATCATCTATGTTGATTAATTTAGACCTCTGATGAATAATTCCTACAACTTAAACTCAGCGTAAATTTTCTCTGTGACTGAAGCAGAGTATAAGAGATTTCCAGAAAATTATTCCAACCAAAGGTTTTCCATGCTTAAACTGTCGTCCATTTAGACATGTTGCTGTATTTGCATTTTACTACTACTCATCTGGACAGAAAAAATAGCCTGCTGTTTTTCTTGTTTATTACGCAAACGTGAACTGCAAAATATTAAAATTACTAATTATAGAAAGAACAAACTCCTCACAAACAAATTATCAAACATCCAGGAGATGTGAACTAAGTTCAGTTCCAAAATTAAGCAGATGTACATGTGATACATATTTATATTAACTTGCCAGCTGAACATGAAAGTTACTGATAGTCTGTAAGGTGCTTAGAGGATCAGTCAGTTTTATCATGAAAGACATCTTTTGAATTGTGACAGTATTAGGGGAAAAAAAGGGATAACTTCAAGCAATATCTCAGTTTGGGCAAGCCTTAGAGACAACCTTCTTGCCAATGCAATAAAGGAGTTGCATTACTACTTTGAATTCACTTGGTAATCAAATAAGTACCTTCCTGAAATTTAAGCACGCAAGTAATCAAATGCAAATCATGTGACATCAAACTTGATAAAAACATGAATAATTTCATCAAATTAAATCATAATCCTCATCCTTGTAAGAAATGCACGTATTACATATTCTTAGAATTATGGGATACATTTGTTACTCTTGCTTTTTATCACTCATAAAATTTTCTTTTTTACCTGGTTTAATATACTTTAAATGACTGTTCTATATTAAAAGCTCAAGAAGTAAAGTAATTTTAGTGCATTTGCATAAAGGGGAAATATACATGATATTTGCGGCAAGCTGAGCTACTTGCTGCTGGTTTAATCACTGCCATCAGTCATTCTAGTCTATGATCCACCCTTCTGTATACCTTAATTGTCTTAAAACTTACCTGCCTAAAAGTTAATATTTCTTTGCTGTTACCAAACAGCATATGTAAAATAAGTGGAAATGTTAAACTAAATAAGCCCCATCTTACACTGAGATCCACAAGCACAGGGGATAGCTAAAAAGACTTATGCAATGGTGAGAGATAGGAACAATCCAGCAATTTGAGTCTAAAATTAAATTTAAAAAAAATGTTCAGATTTATGATTATAAACCACATCCCACTGTGACTGCGAACTTCTGTTAATTCTAAGAAATTTTGTCCCTCATATAGTAGATATTTTTATTTGTATTTTCTGAATAATGAGCTTAAGACCTGATATAATTTATGTTGTATACAGTACATCAAACTCAAGACTTAATAAAAATGTAGCTATTTTCTGTATATAGTTTGTTAAATGGCACTGACATTTTCCAACCCTTTATGTGCTCTATTGGCTCTTTGAGTCGCGGTATTAAACAGAGCCCTCCAGTCACAGAGTCAGATAGCAATACCTAATTGATAAAGCATAAACACTGCAGAAGTTGACTCACAGTATATCATAACTAAGCTCAGAAGCTGGAATGGATGTATAAGCACACACATTAAATCCTTCTATTCTAGTCTGTGATAGGTATTTGGTATTTTGACTTTGGAAGAAGGAATAAGTCTTCCAGGAAAAACCTCATTTTTGATAATTAATACTGACTACTGTTGCTTTGCTTTTCTCTGTCTAGTTTTGGTTCAAATATCAAACTCAGCTTTGCTAATAATTTAAGGGTGATTTTAAACTTGTTTCTTCATAAGCTTGCCTGTAATTAGCAATGTGCTATTATATTCAGAAGCCCACATCCATTTTTGTTAGAGCTGTCCTCTTCATTCAGAAATGTAGTGGCTGACATTGCTTTATTTAAAATTTATTGCCCAATTATTCAAAATAACAAAGATGTAAATCCTTTTTCACCTCGTTGCCTTGTTACTCATTATTTGTTGTACTGCATGTCTCTATATTGGAAAATCCAGAATTAAGAGTCTTTCAGCCTTGAGAAAAGAAGGCTTGGGGCAATCTTATCACCCTGTTCCAGTATTTAGAAGGGTGGCTGCAAGGAAAATGGAGACTCCCTTTTCTACAAGGAATCACATGGAAAAAGGGAGAGGTAATGGGTACAAGTTACTCCTGGGGAGATGCCAATTAGATTTAAAAAGAGGGAAACTTTTTACAATGAGAACATTGAGCCATTGGAATAATCTTCCCAGGGAAGTAGTGGATTCCCCAGCATTAGACACTTTTAGGATTCAGCTGAACAGGGTTCTGGGCCATGTTGTCATTTCTGCTTTTGCCAAGAGATGATCCTTGTGGGATCAACCTCATGTTCTATGATTAAGTTTTTTGTGCTATGTAATCTTATCAAGTCGTTAGAGTGAATTAACACACTCACAGGAAAAACAAACTGACCTGTGAACCTAGCAAACATATAGCTTTGGTTAACTATATCAAGTGTTATCAGTATACATCAGTATTAAATAATGTTGTCTGGCTGTTTAAGTCTGCATCCTAGTCTATGCAAAATCTCAGTAAATATTTGTGTTGAGCTTGGAGGGTCATGTTCATTTGTGCCAACCACAGGGTTCCGCTGGTTTCAATGCTACTCTATACCAGAATCCAGACTCCCTAGATTAATTAAGCAAGATGTCTTATGAAAAGAGTTATTGCTGGTTCTAATTAAACTTTGGAAGCTTTTCACAGGTTTTTTGACACTTTATCCACTACTTATTTTTAAACAAACTAGTCTGTTCCTTATTTTCATACATACGGAAATGTTCCCATCTTTCAAAAACATAATTAGTTAGCCAAGCTCTTACAGAAGCCTCAGTTACAATATTATTGGATGAATAAAAGAATGTCCTCACACATTGTTTTCAAGCTTCCTTGAATTGAGACATCTTTTTCACAAGCTTTTTTGATTGTTTTGAAGTGTGCTCTTTAAACATTCTATTATGTTTCCCAAATCAGGAAACTCTCTAAGATTTCCTTCCAGTAAAGTCAAGGAGCCTAACTTGGTAAATCTGGTATTTTCTCCAATAAGTGTTTCACTTTCATCACTATCTTTTTATTTCAACAAAATTAACTACTCCCTTTCACCTTGTCTCATTTAAATTCTGAATAACACAATGGTTATTCATTGTGCTAAAGGAGGGGTTTCTTTACCAGCAAACTATGTTCTTCAGTGGTTTAGATTCCATGTCCCATAATTTACTTACCTTTTCTATTAACTTTTTCAGAAACAGTTTAATTTTGGCCATGGGAATGCCCCATTCGGAATATAGTTCTGTTAGCAGTTATTAACAGTTATTAATATTATCTACTAGCTGTACAAGACCTCGCATTTGGATTATCTTGGCTTGTTCTTCTGGTATTTATATCTTCATTCAGAAATTGAGTGTCTGATGTATGTATTTTGATTCCATCTTGAATTTTCCTTGTTTTTCTTTTTACTGATCCTGTGTAAAACTCTGTCATTAATGTGTTGCTTAACAACACAAAAAATACAATTGGGGCTGCTATTTCGTAAAGCTGCTTTAGTCCTGCTTGCCTGTCCTTTTTAGTAGTCCTTTCCTTCTCTGGTTGTAGTCCCTTCCCACAGCAGCAGTCCTCTTCTGTCATGGCAGTCTTCCTCTGTAGCAGCAGTCCTTTCTCTGTGGTGGTGGTGGCCTTCTTCTGTGTTCTTTTCTTCTCTTTTATCCTCTACCTCTCCGAGGGGCAGCTGGTCTCTGGTCTTTAGTAGAAGCACCTGGCTCCGAACAGCTGCAACTCATCAAGGGACTGCCTACAGCCTGTTCTTGCTCTCCTACACGCCTCTCTTTTTGCCAATAACTAAAGATGGTTTGGCTGGGGCACACCAAAAGGTGCAAATACATCACAACGTTAATGCTACGGGATTTTTTTTAACTAAAAGTTGTACTATAAGTAAAGCTAACTTTAATGGTCATAGGATTTTTTACATTAATCTTTTGCTGCATGGCCACCACGTTTACCATGTCCTTTTCCTTGAATCCAGTTTCCTATTTGCTAGGGACTGTTTAACTAAAACTCCAGCGATATGATACACCATGTATGCAATTTGTAAATGCAAGGGGAAAGCTTCCTTACTGTCTTGCTGTCACAGAACAAAAAGTCCTGCTTCTATGTGCTTTTTTACAGAGTACTCAGATCAAACTCTGACCATAATCTCAAAAATGCCTGGTGATGTTTTGAGGATGTTTGCAAGCCGTTTGGCTGCACTATGCCTGGTAGTATAACATTGATTTTATGATTTGAGGTGGGCATTTTTCAAAACTGTAAACCTGTTTAAAACTTAAATGTCCAATCATTATGTAGGCTTCAAAGCTAAGAGTGGGAATTAAGGAGATATCAAGTGCACCTGAGCACCCCACATGAGGGCATTCAGCTTTCAGTGTAGTTCTGAAGATATTAGGGCCGTCAACCTCTGAATACTAAAATGCAGTGTACTCTAAGAAATCCTGTATTTTATAAATACATGGGGAAGGAGTTACAAAAATGGACAGGCTTAGACACTATTCAATAAAGCTATATGCCCCACAAGGTATTTCCGAAGTCTGTGCCAATGGTAATCCAAGCCATGGCCCAATTAATATCCTGTAGCAAAATCAGTTCCATAAATTTGACAGCAGTGGCAAGAATGCTTGCTCCTATTATGCCACTCCTAAATTGCCTTTTTCTAGGTGTTTTGGTTTTCTTTTCACTGAACTATTGCTGTGAATGTATAAGAGACAGCAAGCTCCAGCCCTGCTTGGGAGAGAGGCTCAGTGTGTCACTTTCAGAAGTTCTGATACGCTGTTAGATTTAATAATCTTAGAAATATTTAGAGGTGTTTTTGTCCAAGTTTTGTTAGTATTGTACAAAAACATTTTTACTATCTGTAGTTAGGGTGTCGTGTATTTTTCAGTTCTGCATGTAATTAATATACAATATATGCCATAATAAGATATTTGTGTGTGTGTACATATGTGCATATATATCCACATATATGTAGGCACATACATACATTTCTAAACTACAGGAATGTGCACAAACTAGGTTAAAACAACAGTCATTTTTGCTTATTCTACTCCCATGATCCTTAAAATCAGAATTCTCTGTTCCCATACTCACATCTCACTCTTAAACACTGCTGGTCTTTAAACAGATTTCAGCTATTACAGGTTCTGCAAATTGACTAAATGCTATGTGAAGAATAGCATTGAAGACCTCTTATATATGTATTTGTTTGAACAAGACCCTTCGAAAAGAGAAAGGGTTCTGGGTTTTGTTTAATATATCGTGCGATGCGAAGAATCCCTAGTATTTCAGGATTCTCTGTGCACTGACCTAGTCATAACAGTTGCACCTTTCCAGACTAATAATTCTATTGAGGGCTTGAAGAGGCTTTGAGGATAGAATTAAAATCCTTTGTATTAGTCATCTTCAGTGGCCTGCATTTGATCTCCATTCAGTTTCCTACATATATTGAGTAAGTCACGTTGTTACTGACAGTTTTCCTGAGGCTGTTAAGTGGCCTGTGCATGAGGGCCTTTTTTTTATGCTAACTCAAACCTTTGTTTGGTTTGTAGAGAAAAGGCACTACTTGCAAATTGGGAATGTGGCGTTTATTTATTTACTTACTTACTTATTTATCTTTAAAAAAAAAAAATCTTTGTGTGGAACCACTCTGTATCTTTTTAATGGCTGCAAAATACTTGTCTAGCTGTTTTTTGGCTTGTCCTCTCATTTTTGAAGGTGTAGAGGTCCCATGTCTTATAGCACTTAGTATATATGTTTCAGTTATGTTTTTACTGGCATAACCATCTTTGCTCCTCCTTCAGTTTCGCTTTTTTCTCTGTCCTTGCTTTAATATAGACTATTCCTCATGTCTTTTGAAGTTTTTGTTTATTTGTCCACTATATTGCAAGCAACGGCCATGCTCAGCTCAGTAAAACTAGGGATACCAAATAATTGCCTCTTTGAAGGGAAGTTCTGTTTGAGCAGTGAAAGTGTCTGATCATTCACTTCCTTCTTCTGCTCTTTTCTTTGTCATTTTAATGTACAGTTCTACTCTACTTGCCAGCTCATGTTTTATTACTGGACGGAGGACAAGGGACAACCCTACTCCCTCTGTAGTTTTAGAGTCTGATGGACCCGTCAGGCCCTGAATTCAGCAGGCACAGGGTTTATACTCGTTTATTATACATGTATTCTTCATATGGATGCTGGAATAAGTGTATCTACCTTACAAACCAGTGATTTCAAGTTTAGCAAGTGCACTGTGCATGATATCATCTGATGAGTTAGTCAGGGAACACGGTATTGTTGATCTGTTTATAAACCTGTGTTTCCTTTTCATAAAGTTGCAAATAAAATAATTTTTAACTATATTAAAATACTTTTTAGATTATAAGCCCATTTTGGAAATTAGAGCCACTGTCTCTATTATCAGGGAAAGATAGACATTTTACATAGATTATTTTTTTTCTTTTCTTTTCACAGAACAGATTATAGATAATTATGGTGCATTAACAAATGCAAAAAATGGAGAGTCATATTTAAGGAAAAATAGAAAACAAGTTTTCATTTTTGGATAATTGGAATTGTAATGACATGCAGTGATATTAACAGGGTTTTTTCAGGTAATAGATTACTTATAGTGATAGTGCAAATCTGGATATTTCTGTCTGTAATGTGCTTAGAAATAAGTAAGAGAAAAGCATATTGATGGCTTTTTTGTTCCAGTGAGAAGACTTTCAATCACCAGTGTTTCTATATAGAAGAGCTAGATAAATATTGTAAATGAAAAAATTACAAAATTAACATTTATATCCATGAATAGATGATTGATGTTGAACTTGATATTGTTTATAAAGGAGTCACCAGGTATATTATTATTTATTTTTATTATTTCTGTATTACTATTTATTTATTAGTATTTATTCTAAAGGTATTTATTACTATGTAAAGAAGTATGCATATTTCAGTGTCAGCAAAGGAATTTGTAGCCATTGCTTTTAAAGTTCTGTTCATTGCTATTTTCAGGTCACTGTGATATTTACACTGAATTGACAACATGCATTATATTTCAGGTGAACTCTGTGAGGAGAAATTAGATTTCTGTGCCCAAAACCTGAATCCTTGCCAGCATGATTCAAAGTGTATCTTGACACCCAAAGGATACAAGTAAGTCTGAAATATTATTAGCATCCAACTGAATCAAAATTTGTATTTTTCTATTCTAGATTCCTTTCCTTCTGTTTAAGTGGAATTCAATTCTATTCTCAAAATACTAGTTTTGATTATTATTAAGCATTATGGCAGAACAGGCCATTATTTTCATGTAAAGCTGCATTATTATCTTAAGTATGTTTTACTGAATTTTACTGATCCTTAACAGTTCTAATTCCAACCAGATTTTAAACAGAAACACAGGGTAGTCTTTATAATAGTCTATCCAAAACCTTTTAGGAGTTTGGGCAGTAGGAAAATAATTGCATTTAATTGAAGTGAAATAATTATATTGCTTTTAGAGAAGTAATTGTGAAAGAGATTATTAGGAAGGCACACTGGAAGGTATAAAGTAAAGAAGTCGTTCCCCAGGAAAGCTAATTTTTAATTATGCCATATCTTTATCATGATTAATTAGTATGCACAATTTAAAGGTTTTTTAATAGGCTTTAGGTTAATAAATACATGAAACCTGTGGCTTTAAATTGTTCCTACTAGTACCATTTTTATACATAGCATGCTTTTATGCTAAAATCAGATTATTTATTATCATTCCTGCTACTTATGAAATGACATTTTATTTAAAATATGGCAAAAAATACATTAACTATTCAACTGAATGTGAAATTAAGTTGATAGTTTTCAACTGGAAAATAGAAAAATTGTTGGGTTTATGTTGCAGTGCATTATTTTTGTTTTTCCATGTCCCTTCAATACTAGCTTAGTGTCTTATACTTTACTGTCCAGTTCATTAATCTTTCCTGTTACTTTCTGAGATTTTAAATCAGAAAACAGCACATGTAGTATACTTCAAGAATGTATCTCAGTCAGACTTTTAATAGCATGCTTTATATTCTTTTTCTCTTTTCTTGTTCGTACATGTCTTTGAATAAAAAATGAGACATATTTGATTGAAGTACTAAATTTAAAATTTCACAGCTATTTAAAATCACTCTTTCTACCTTAAAGAAAATTTTGGATGCTAAAAGAAATAACACCAAGGAGGGAATCACAAGATCTCAAGAAATCAATTAAAGACATCTTAATTTAAAAAAATACCATGTGAATTCATGGATTTGTAATCTTTTCCATTAATTTTTCACAGAGTTCTGGGCATTCACTCAGTCTTATGTATAAGAATTCCCTGAAGAAAAGCCACTAGCATTAGCAATGAGAGTTGCACGTGGAAAAAACCCAAACAAACGAACAAACAAAAATCATTACATACTCCCTTGAGGATGAGCTGTTTCTAGTTCAGCGGGGGTTCAGGGATGGCAGATGATGCATTTTGAGACTTCTGTTAGTTCACCAGCCATGGAGCTATTTGTCATAAATCAGACTGGTGGAACTTTAAGGGCAAAAAATTATGCATAACCTTTAAACTGTGTAAATGGACCATTGGTCTGTTCCTAGCTGTTCAGTTGACAAAGAAAGTAACCATCACCACAAGCCTTGGATTATTTGTCTCGGTTTCACCAGCCAAGCATATTGATTATATTTAATGTTTGCAACCATGAACAACATCCTGTAACATTCTGCATTGCTCATAAATTCTAAAAACTGTCAAAATTATTCATGAGGGCTCCCTAGATTTACGCACAATTCTTCAATATAATGGCAGGTGTGTAAACATTTTAACTAGCAAACCTCTATTCATTACATGTGTAGATTCCCCATCTGATAATATTATTAAGCTATATAGTCTTTACACACAAAGTAACAGCAATGCCTTTTTTCCTTGATTTTTAAACAATACAGTAGTTCCTTAACTTGGTCATAATCACACTGCATCGTTAAAAGGCACTGTGCTATCTGATTTGCTCTCCTGTTTTACAGATGTGACTGCACACCTGGATATGTAGGTGAGCATTGTGATATTGACTTTGATGACTGCCAAGACAACAAATGCAAAAATGGAGCGCAGTGCACTGATGCAGTTAATGGATATACGTGCATTTGCCCAGAAGGATACAGGTGAGAAAGATCCAAAGGCAGTACAAACACGTATGTCTTCTGTCAAAGTTGTTTTTTCTTGGAAGTACTGATTGTCTTCTGTTTTCATTTAGTGGCTTGTTTTGTGAGTTTTCACCGCCAATGGTTCTACCTCGCACCAGCCCTTGTGATAACTATGAATGTCAAAATGGGGCCCAGTGTATCATAAAAGAAAGTGAACCAATCTGTCAGTGTTTATCAGGCTACCAGGGTGAGAAATGTGAAAAGTTGATTAGTATAAACTTCATCAACAAAGAATCCTATCTGCAAATCCCTTCAGCTAAGATACGCCCCCAGACCAATATCACTCTACAGGTAGGTTTGCTTGTGTTGTAGATTATCTTTTCTGTAAAAGAGAGTAAATGACTTTTCATGATGTGGAAAACTTTTCATGGTGTGGATGTCATTAGCTCACTTAGAGAGCTTTTCACAGTTTGAGCTAAAAACTCTAGAAGAGTTAATGCAATAACTCTATATATTGAAGTAGATGGGCTTATTGATAGGAAAAGAAAGAGTTTTGTCAGGTTGTCCTTCAAAAAAGAATTTTATAATGAAGTAACAGACTATGGCAGTAAATTCAGAGATTCACTTAATACCTCATTTGGATTAAATACTTAATTTTAGTTGTTTCTAAATATTTCTATCTTTTAACTAGATTGCCACAGATGAAGACAGTGGGATCCTGCTGTACAAAGGCGATAAAGATCATATAGCAGTGGAACTGTACCGGGGTAGAGTGAGGGTCAGCTATGACACAGGATCATATCCAGCCTCTGCTATTTACAGGTGAACCTGGATGAAACACATTTGTAACTGAAACAAAACCTATATTCATTCTTTATATCAAAGTCACATTTTTTAATAGATGGTTAAAAGAAATATATGCAAATGAATGTACTGTCAGACACTTAAAACCTCTTGCCAAAAGATGTGATCTGGCTTGGCAAATAACTCTAATGCACGCATATCAGAAAAATAATATATTACTTGATGCATTAAAACAGAATAAGAGTTAGCTTTCAGCAGAATATTTATACATTTGTGTAAAGCTCAGATGTGGCAGTGGAGGTTTTTCTTTGTTGAAACTGCCGAATAATTTCCTAGTGTGCTGAGTAAAAGGAAAAAACTGTACTGTATAAGCAGAAATTAAATAGGAGCTTCTCTTCTCTGCTCTGTTAGGCAGTCATATAATGTGGGATTTTTCCTTGGCAAGTGAAGAGAAAGCTAAAAACTTGATTCTGAAAAAAGGCACTACCTTTGAAAAAGAAATGGCTTTTGCTTCCAAAGTCATTAAGAGGCAGAATCCACAGCTGCTTCTGGAGCATAATTTTTGAGGGTTTTTTTTAAATCAAATTTCTCTGGTTCTCTGAAAAATTATCACCTGAATTTTTTGGGAGGTATTATATAACTTCAGAAGAATTTGCAGACAGTCATTGCAAGAGTGAGCAGAAAGACAACAGGCATCACTTCCTGGCCTTGACTGCCCTCTTGATGCTGAAGCTACTTTCAGAAATAAAGGAGAAGTATTAAATCAGTTTTCCTTGAATCTTCTTTTTGCTCTATTTACACCTTTTATGTTATAAAATTATATTTGCTTTCCAGAGTTTGTAACAGTGACACTGTTCTGCATTCTATTGGGGACATCTCATTGAAAACAAATTATTCTTAAAAATGGCTGTACTCCTATGGCAATACAAAATCAAAAGCTTAAGTATATATAGCAGTGAAACAATGTTAAACTCTGTTAGGTAGTACCACCAAAGGAACTATCATTTTCATAGATTACTAAAAGCATTCCACAGGGGGGAAAAAAGTCTATAAAATACAACATAAAGCTGTTTAGAAAAAACATACCGAATAAGCATCTTAAGAATCTTTTTATTTTTTTTTTGTGATATGTATTTCATAAGGTTTCCTTACAACTTCATGAAATGGTTAAACATGTAAAAGTAGTATATGTATTTCAATTGTATAAATTTTCACTTTTCCAAGTTTCTAAAATTCAAAATAATATTATTTTTCTTTTCTATCTTGTTTAGGGCTAAACAAGAAGTTTAGATTGTTTTTTCAGGAATTTAATTATTTTTGTTGATTTTTAGTTCAATAGGTACATCTGCCTGAGAATAAGAAGCAATAGGAATGAGGGTCCAATGTAGTTCCAAGTCATTTTGGCTCCCATTTGTTTAATCTATCTAGAATACTTCTTCCCATTCAAAACATATATTTCCCTCTCAGAAATTTAATGCTTTCTCTGGCATTATTGAAATATAATAAATAGTGGTAATTCACATTTGTCCATTGTAGTTTTCTAGAGAAGGATTGAAAAACAGTACTCACACAGAAAAAAAAACCATAAACATGGAAGGACTTAATAACAAAGTGACCAATTAACAAACAGTCCCAGTTAGGTTACTGTTACAAAATAATAAGAAGCATCTCCCCTACACAGTTGATCGTCTCTTTTGAATTATGTGACAAATGAAGAATGCAAGTGCAGTGAAGAAAGGGATGGGAAGTGTAGTGATGTGTTATACAGTGACACTGTTTAGTGAAGCAGATACACATTTTTAATGTTATTAGTTTCTGTTATTGTTTTATTGTTGTTAACCTCCATTTCATTTCAAATAAGCATGATGGTGAGTTTCTGAGATATTTGAAAACTTTCATGTAATAGTCCAACTGTAGTGAAGTCTTCTGCTGTTGAGGAAAGGCTGAGGGCATACCTTATCTCTTTCTACATCTGTCTGAAAGGAGATTGTAGCCAGGTGAGGGTCAGACTCTTCTCACAAGTAACAAGCAATGGGACAAGAGGAAAAGGCCTGAAGTTGCACAAGGAGAGGCTTAGATTGGATATTAGGAAAAATTTCATCATGTAAAGGGTTGTTGAGCATTGGAACAGGCTGCCCAGGGAAGTGGTGTGCTCACCATTCATGGAGGTATTTAAAAGAAGTGTAGATGTGGTGCTTAGGGACATTGTTTGGTAGACTTAGCAGTGCTGGTTTTGTTGTTGGATTTGATGATCTTAGAGGTCTTTTCCAACCTAAAAGATTCTGTGATTTCATTATTCTATTTTGGAAGCCATATATACATTTCCACATTTGTATATAGGTTTATATGTGCATCTAGTGATAGCTTTACAAATTGTGTACTGTTGAATTTCTGTTTCAGGTTCTAGAAAGGAGTATGTTGTAGCACAGAATCTTTTACACATTTTACTCTAATCTCTTCATCATTTCCAGTTCTTACTGTTTTACCCTCCTAGGATCTTTGTGGTATTTTCTGCCCTTTTTGAGGTCTTTACCTTCTTTTTATCCATTCATTGCATGTTGTCTTTCTGTACCTTTGTTACCTATTAAAGCTGTCTCCTGGAATGTTTCCAGTCCTTCCCTCAGCCCCTCCCTTTTGTTCCCCTCCTCCTTCCCAATTCATGGGAACTGACTGCAGAAAGAGCCATCATCCCAAAAGCACTCATCAGTCAATCTGAAAAACAAGATGAGATGATGGCACTGCCAAGACCAATAAATAATATTCATTCCTTGGAGCTGGTTATTTGGAAAAAATTTATCCACTTGTGTTTTGTCCGGTCTGGGCATCCATTTTTAGTGTTAACTATTTTTTACACAAAAGAAAAAATACCTTTTCATTCTGTAAACTAGTTTTCATCACATATTTATTGGAAATATGGGAGTATTTCTTCCCAGATCGTTATTCTTCTACAGAGTACCAGCAGCCTTAAATCAGTTCTTCTTACAGCTTTTCATTACGATCTATGCATTCAGCTCTTATATCTCCAATGGGAAATGGGCTAGAAGTAATGTAAGTGCATTGGCAGGAAATATTGCAGATATGCCTTGGGTTTATTTCCCCTTCAATTTAAACCACTCTTACCTAGGAGGGCTCCTCTTTCTGTAGTAAATTTTTGCCAGTAAAACAGTTTAAACCTGGGGCTTTGAATAATCACTCTTATCAGAGACACATTCCCTTTACACATTATGGTTTGTATATCCCTGGAATGACCTCTTGCTCTAAAAATGCATTTTCTGTGTTGCTCTCATTCTTCTAAATACTATTGTGTGAAAGGTTAAGAAGTTGTAAAATAAGTTTCCTTGAAACAAGAACATTGTATTAGGGTTTCTTGCTTCCTGAAGTCAAGAAGTCATATGCACTTTGATTTTTTAGCACTTTTTTTTTTTTTTACCTGGATTCATTGAAATATGTTAAGTAACTTAATCATGGCATCTTTTTATTGCTTAATCAGAGAAAACAAACCTCTTGATACCTTGAATAAATTTTTAGGAAAGATGAGCCCTGACCATTTCCTTTCCTCCCACGGAAACTAGCAGTCCCCCTCCTGCCAGCTCCCATAAAGTGTTTATTGTGCCAGTGTCTGCTCTGTCATGTGTTTGCACTCTCACATAGAGCTGGGTTTATGTAAAGCATGCATGCTACCATGCAGATCTTTGATCCACAGTGAGCAGAGGCTGTTCACAGAGTTGGTAATAAATGGCTAAGAAGCTGTGAATGACCATGTGTGCTGCTTATCTGTTCCAGGACAAAAGCAGTTAGGTTAATTAAAACATCAGTAAGGATGTTTTAAGGTAATTTGCTTGATTTTCGCCTTGAGATTTAGGAACCTAATCCCTTTCAGCTATCCTGCTCTCTCAATGAGAAGAGCTAATTGACTGTGTGACTGTTCAGTCCATTTCAGGCTGTCACACAACTGGTTCATTTAAATAACTTTTTTCAAATGCTTAAGCTCACTTATTTGATGGTACCCTGAAACAAATAAAGACTTCCATGGGAATGCTTTTAATGTCAGTTCTCTAGACTCCAGCTCACACCTTCCGTGCATATATTCAGCTCTATTTCTCCAGTGGAAAATGGACTACAAGTTATGCAAGTACAATGATACTTTCACCCCCAGAATTGAGTAATGATATTCTTCCTTCTCTGATGTACTTAAACTGTGTTCAAGCGCAGAGTAGTTCCTGCACTTAAGCGCTTGCTGCATAGATACTGAGGCTGATAAGCACTGGCAGCTATTTCTTGTACCTAGTAACATGAGTAGGCTTGTCCTTATGCAGGGTAAGCACCATGCTTGAAACAAACATTTTCACCTTGACAGCCTTCAGGCATTCTCGTACTAGTGGGTTCATATCTTGTTACTAAGCAGAAGGAAATGGTCTATGTAGATGAGAAAAAAAAGAATGCAATATTCATATTCACTGTACTAGCCAGAAGCTGAACACACTTAAATAATCATGCCCAATAAAGATAAAAACTTTATTGCAAGTGTCAGTGGAGCTGTCTGGACCAATGATATGATTTTGTCTTGCAGGACTAAAGTTAGATGCAGTTCCATGTTCCATGAAATAGTATATTTCTGTATCACTGGAGTTGACTCAGGCCTTCATACTTGCAAGCAATATATGTAAACGCAATACTCTGCAAAATGTAGGATACACACAGACTTGCATACACATGTGTCCTGTTACTACAGGCCCTGGTCAAAAGTCTCTCCCCATCTTTCTTATAAGCCCCCTCTCAATATTGAAAAGCTCCTATAAGGTCTCCCCAGAGCCTTCTCTTCTCAGGCTGAACAAACAACCCCAGCTCCCTCAGCCTGTCTTCATAGAAAAGGTATTCCAGCCCTGTCATCATTCGTGCAGAAGAAGGGATGTTTTATTGTATTGGCTTTTAAGCTTATGTGCATGTCTTTGCTTAAAATGTAATGTCCAGGAGAATGCACTCCTAGAGAAATTCTGTTCTGAAACTGTATTGACTCTTAAAGGGGAAGAAGGTAAAAAACTGTTCTAACCAGACCATCAAGTGTTTAATATTAATGTTTATTTTGCAGTGTGGAAACAATTAATGATGGCAATTTCCACATTGTGGAGCTGCTAGCTATGGATCAGATTCTATCTTTATCTATTGATGGAGGAAGCCCCAAGATAATTACCAATTTGTCCAAGCAATCCACTCTGAATTTTGATTCTCCGCTGTATGTAGGAGGTAAGAGGATCTTACTGCTTCTTACTAGAGGTATTATAGATAATTTACTCTGGTAGTGTGCTTTAAGAAACACATGGTAAGAGACTCATTCATTGACATAAGACCTTCAGATGAATCTTTGGCAGTTAATGCCAATAGTTTCAATTTTAAGAAATACTATGTCCTCAAACTACACCTGTTGCTTTTTTATAATTATTATTTTGTAACTGTAAAATTTTGTAATTTTCTACTGTTATTTAGCCTTTTATTATACTGAAGAAGCATTCTTAACATTGTTTAGCTGCATGAAAATTTAGTAACGCATATTTAGAAAGTGTAGAATGGTAGCATTCTGTTTTGCTCAGTTTACATTTCTATTTCCCTGTACTGGTATCTGCAGGAAATGAAAGCAATGTATAAAGTCACGAAGTATAATTTATGTCTGGAGATCTTATTGCTTAGGGCTGATAGGAGTTAGGACACTAGGTAAGAAGGGAACCAACTGGACAGTTGCCTCACTGTATGAGTCAGGGCTTGGGTTTTGTTTGTTTTGAGAAAAAAATATAATTGTTTTTCTAATTGTTTGTTTCACTTGTGCAGCTAAAGTATTTGAAATATTCTGATCATTTGATGCAATTTACTCTGTAGAACTATGAGTACAAACACATTGTTTTTAATAGCAGTTTCTGTTGGATTTCTGCTGGGCCTGTGCAATCAAGGTGAAAGTCAGAAAATTCAGCCAACACTTTGTGCCTCCTTACTTCGTAGCAAGTCTAAGTTCTTAGTGATCAGAGATTCTGCATAGTTTTTAAATACTGCTTAAATTCTACAAATTTTCATGTTCTACTTAGTTTAACCTTATACTCTTACGAGAGGCATGTAAGGAGTCTCCTTCTGATCTTTCTGTAAAAAGAATACTTACTTTTTCATTTTGCCTAATTCTTTTATGTCTGAGAATAACTTTTTAAACTTAAGCATCTTGCCTCCTTGCAAAAAATTATGCTATCAGTGATACATTTGTGTGAGGTACTGATGCCTTCAAATGAGGATTGCCCTGTAGAAGGGCATAAACATTGCATAAACAACTTCTGTTGTTTACGTAGTGTCCTATGCCACATTTGGAAGAAGGGGTCCTAGACTCTGATAAGAGACTGTGTGCTTGCTTACATGTATTGTCAACATTAGTTTGTTTAATGTCTGCTGAGGCCAGTTGTACTACTTGAAAGCTGAGCTTAGTGCAGAACAATAATCCTCCTGTCTGTTATAAGCACCTTTTGATAAAATGAGGCCAGACTGCCAACTGTAAACATTTATTCTGGGCACATTCTTGACACGGCGATGTTGATTTGTGATATATGGTTCTCTTCCTTGCTTCTTCACCCTGCAGATCTGTGCCTCCATTAGGAGAACCATACTGATCTCCATCGTCATCTTTAAGTATCAGAAGAATAACTTTTGAAAATAATCTTTTTGTTTAGTGATTTGATACCTAAGAGCAGCAGTCTTTTGCATTCTGGTGCATGTTCTTTAGGGAGGTCCCGCATTTATTTTATTATAATTCTTCACATTCAGGCTCCAAACAGACAATTATTTCTGCTGTCATAGAAAATGTTGATTCAAAAAACCATGAAAACCAATCATAGAAGCACATTGTAACAAAATAAAGGGAAAAACCCCAGTAGGTTGATGTTCAGCTCTTTAGCTTTCCTCTTCTTTATCTAATTTATGGATTTATGATTTTTAAAATTCTCAAGATGGGTAATTTTCACTCTTGTATCTTTATAATACCCGTCTCTTTGAGATTCAATAATTTTTTTCTTATCCAGCTAAATCTAGATTTTTAGAGAATTTGATCACACATTTCCATCAGTTAAGAACTTAAACTCTCACAAGGATTTTATGCAGTATTTTTATCTTTGCCAAAGTCTTAGTTTGACACCTATATAATCATGTAACTTACACTTACCACTTTCCTGCTAAAATGGCATTTCAGATAAGCATCACCTCAGTTGGCAGGATGAAATTCAGACTTGACAGCAAGCCCTTGTACAGTGTGTGCTCTCATTCCCTCTCATTCCATCTCTTCCTGCCTTCCCCCTACTCTTTTTTTTTTCTAATGTTACTCTTGGGTCACAATATTTAGCCTGGTTTGAAAGGAATAATTTAACATTATTTTTACCAAAAAGTGAGCTAATCAATTTATACCTTTTGAGGTTTTTTTTTTACCTTTTCCAAGTGTATGGCTCTTTTGTGTGGTCAGAAATACACGTGCTTGGTATTTTTCAGTCTTTCTATAACAAATTTCAGTAAATTATATTGAAAGTGCATGGCTTTTGTAAGAGTTCTTAAGGGACAATCTGTTTCTTCTCAAAAATTCTTCAAAGGAGTCACAGACATCACTGATACTTCACATTCTTCTCTCAGAAATTAGAGCATATTTTACTAGTTGAGAGTGGCACCTTCTTTCATGGATGTCCCTATTTCTGAGACAGGTAGAGTATCAGCTGCTTCTCATTTGTGCCTGCTCTGTTCTGGCAGCTTCTAGAATAAGATACTTGCTTTGACATTTTTACTGTGTGACTGTTATTTAAGAGATGTTCTTACCATTTGCCTCCTTGAACAGTAATTTACCTGTAGTCTGGTTCAGTGTCCAAAAGCTTAAAAGGGAGTGGGAACTACTCTCTTACCTTGCCAAAAATAGATTTGAAATATTTGTCTATATTGTTTCTATCGCAGTCCTTTCCTAATTGGTAAAGAATCTTTATATAAAAATGATCTAAGAAATATTGCTAAAGAATATAAGCAGGTTTTACACACTTTGGCCTTCTGACATTTGGTAGCTTGCTAGAAGAAGCAGAAGTGTATAGGCTGAAAGCTTGTGCATATGTTTGCATTACGTTTCCAAATGTCTTCCTTATTAGAGAATATAGACAAAAGTTTTTCTGAATCATGTGTGATATACTGCCTATTATCTGGTATCATACATACGTGCTTATATGGTTCCCAGAAATCATATCTAAGTTTCCTGACACTTTCAAGTATAACATCTGGTTTAGCATTGCATTGGTGTGCTTAGTTTTATACACCTTTTATTTTTACAAAGACTAAGTTCAATGCATCTATTCTGCTGAGATACTTCAAGCCTTTTCCATGAACATTAGCTGCACGTGGCTTTCAAGGGAGACAACAGGGTGAAGGGACCTTAATGACTCTGCTCTGTCCCTGGTTTGAGAAAATGGCAAGTAGATGTGAGGGAATGGAAACTCATGATCGGTTGCAGTCTGAGTCCTTTAATATAATAGTTCAAAGGCTTTTTAAGTTTGACCCTGGCTGGGTGCCAGGTGCCCATCAAAGCCACTCTATCACCCCCCTCCTCAACTGGACAGGGGAGAGAAAATATACTGAAAGCTCATGAGTTGAGATGAGGACAGGGAGAGATCCCTCACCGATTACTGATGTGGCAAAACACACTCAAGTTGAAGAAATTCATTTAATGTATTGCCAGTCCAAATCACAGTAGGATAAGGAGAGGTAAAACATGTCTTAAAGATACCTTCCCCTCACTCTTCCCTCCTTCCCAGGCTTAACTTTTTTTCCCCCGATTCTCTATCTCCTTCCTGCAAGCAGTGCAGATAGATGAGGAATATGGGTTATGGTCAGTTCATCACATTGTTTCTGCCATTGCTTCCTCCTAAGGGAAAGGAGTCCTTCCCCTCTCCCAGTGTAGGGTCCGGGAGACAGTTCTCTGCAAACTCCTCCAGCATGGGTCGCCCACAGGGTCACAAGTCCCAAGAAAACCTGCGCCAGTGTGGGCTCCTCTCTCCACAGTTCCACAGGTCCTGCCAGGAGCCTGCTCCAGCACAGGCTTCCCGTGGGGTCACAGTCTTCTCTCGAGCATCCACCTGCTCTGGCATGAGGCTCCTCCATGTGCTGCAGGTGGATCTCTGTTCCCCTGTGAACAACCATGGGCTGCAGGGGCACAGCTGCTCCACCATGGGCTGCACCACGAGCAGCAAGGGAATCTCAGCTCCAGTGCCTGGAGCACCTCCTCCCCCTCCTGCTTCTCTGACCTCAGTGTCTACAGAGCTGTTCCTCTGACACAGTCTCACTCCTCTCTGGTCACATCTGCGCAATTACTCTTTTGGGGTTTTCTCCTCTTTAGATATCTTATCACATAGCTGTTGCTACCGTCGCTCACTGGCTTGGCCTTGGCAGACTTGACGGGTCCATCCTGGAGCCAGATGGCATTGGCTCTCTCGGACATGGGGGACACTTCTGGCAGCTTCTCAGAGAAGCCACCCCTGTAGCCCCCCACTACCTAAAGCCTGGCCACACAAACCCAATGCACTTACTTAACTGATAAGATCAAAGAAGATTAGGCTCTTCAACAGTATGGATACAATATTGTTCATTTCTATAATCACTGAAGCCTAGCACAAATGAAATTACAATAGCCTTCAAATGAAAGGCTACTTCATTAGGTTGCACAGCATTTCTGCAAGAGTCTTAACTGTTCAGAGTAATATAGAAAATTATTAGAAGTATCAGTTTACATGGTTAAGGAGCAACTATGCAGAACATTGCTGCTTATCTAAGTACAGGAATGAAAATTGTTGATTTTGTCTGGGAATAAACCTATGCAGCTAATAAGAATATTTATTTTCAGGTAAACAGATCCTTTTTAATGCTCAGTGCACTGTGATTTCCTTTACTTGTGAGTCTTGGATTCATTTAGGCATTTGTGTATTCATTATTAGAAAGTATTATCTTGAGGACTATCTACTATAGGCTAATATGTTGGCAATAAGTTAAAAAAAAAAAGGAAAGCAGAGGGTAGGAGTAGAAGAAACTTCATGTTTACGAGAAAAAGTTTAATAGTAATGTTCCTTCTGAATTATTCTTGAATGATCATAACAGGATAAGTGCATCACATACACCTACTGCTCTAATTACACCTGTAACAATTACAGACTGTAACAAAGGAATTACTTTGAAAATGGTCAACATTGTGGACATTTGCATTATCTGAAAGTTCATACACATAAGTAGTTTGATAGTGAATTATTGTTATTATTGACTGTTTTAGACTGTAATGACAAACTATGAATGGCTTTCAGTTTTATTTTATTAATCTGTTTTGGAGACATGCTAAACAAAAGTTTTTTTAGTTTTGGAACCTCAACCTGTCCTTTCCAAGAAATTTTCTATAGCAAAACTTCACATTTGAAATGTGTGTGCCAGCTCCATTTTGATGAGCTGGTCCTACTAAATTCTTCTGGATTTGAGTATCTTTGCTTACAAAAAATGATGTATCAGCTGCTAAATTGCAACAACTTTTGTTTTTCTGGGATTCAGACACTATGTGCTATCCTGGACTCAAAGGCACTAGGTCAAACCCAGGCAAAGCTGACCTTTTCACTGTCCTGAGCTTCCTGTATGATGAAGTCATACACATCTCTTAAGTGTGACTTAGAGACTTACAGGTTTGGAGCTGGCTTACACACATGCTTGACAACCAGGACAATTTCCAAATTGTTGTTCGTGTTCCAGATTATTGTTTGTGCTTCTAGTCTAAATAGCTAAGAATAATTAATTAAGAAGAAGCAGTCCTTTAAAAGCGTTTTAAAAATAAATAAAATGGTATAGAAAATTGTGAGGTTATTACACTGATTATTTGCTTTTATTAATTTCCTAGGCATGCCTGTGAAAAATAACATAGCAGCTTTACGCCAGTCGCCAGGGCAGAACGGCACTAGCTTCCATGGCTGCATCCGTAATCTGTATATCAACAGTGAACTCCAGGACTTCAGAAATGTGCCACTGCAAGTGGGAATTCTGCCAGGTTGTGAGCCTTGTCATAAGAAAGTTTGTGTGCATGGGACATGCCATGCTACCAGCCAGTCAGGCTTTTCCTGTGAGTGCGAAGGAGGATGGACCGGCCCACTCTGTGACCAACAAACTAACGACCCATGTCTTGGAAATAAGTATGTCCTTCCTCAAGAAAGAACAGTAGTATAATATGCATATAAGTCTCCTGTTACGTGTATTTTTTTCATAGAAGTTCACACTTGCAAGAAGCAACATAACCTGGGCATGTAAAAGTGAAAACAGCATCCAGGTTTATAGTATATATTCTTCCCATAAACCTAATGAGGAAAAGTCCCCAGTTTAGGGGAACAGATTCAGACATCTCACAGAAGTTCTGCCTAAAGCCTGGGAGGTTCTCTTTCATACTTCTGAATGGGCTTCTTTTGTAATGAGATGCACTGATGCAACTGTGGGTATGACCCTTGGCACAAAAATAATTTTGAAGAAGTTGCAAATGGAAAAAAAACCTATTTGTTTATTTTTAATTGTATAGAGGAAGGTAATACTATTATTATTATTAGCAATAATAATAATAATAATTATAATGTTCTCTACTGTGTTTTCAAAAAATTATAAAATGGCTATATCTAATATTTTATATTTTCAGAGTACCCCAGGTTTTTGCAGGAAAATAGATTTTGATCTTTATGGTGAACTTCTGTTTAAGTCTGAGTTAATTCTATTTACTGATTTGAGCAGAACATTTTATATATGTCTATAGAGGGGCTCATGTATATAAATGTGTGGAGAGAGAAAAAGATGTGTATGATTGTGTATATGACAGTTTTATATCTATGCATGTCTTTTAAATTTACGGTAGAGACAGATTCAGTTTGAGTTCACGGACTCCCAGCACAAGACCAGAAACTTCAGAAATTCAAAGTTCTTCTGTATTTATTAATCTTTGGCAACAAGATGTCATTCTGTTTGTCCTTACCATTGTCCTCATTACAGCTTGGGAAATATCTCTTTTTTTTTTTTTTGTAAAGTAAGCCTGCTCAGATCTTTTGGCTGCTGCTTTTTCAGTGCAGCATTTACCTATGTAATGTTTGACTTTTAAGGACCGGTGGCCTAAGTTTGCTAAGAGATTCTAATAAGATGATTTTCAACTCCCATATAAAATGATGTTTAAATCATCTTTTCACATAATGTGTGGAGAGTCTGACCCTTTAAAGCCTTATACAGCAGCTAGCATGCTTTACAATGCAGTTTTCTTTGTATTGCTTATAGATTCTTTCAGTACCATTTAGTTTTGAACTCTTCCCAGAGCTAGAGCAGTCAGGTTTTGAAGGATGTCATTATAGCATTTCATCGCTTATTGGTCTTTTTCTTACCCTGCCCTCTTTCACAGTAACTTTAAAGAAACATGGTCACAGCAGGTTAAAAAATAAAAATGTGACTTTACACTTCTATACCTTAGGATTAAAAAATAGCATCAAACTGTAATCACACGTTCTACTATAAGAAAAGACAAAGAATTTATTTAAACTGTCCTTGAAATATTAGAGTCTTCATAGCTTCTTATAACTGTACACATTAGCACCCTAACTGAGTGCTTTTTTGCAGCAAATTACAAAGTTATCAGTATCAGATGTAGGCAGTATCAAAGATAAAAGCAAGTGAGCACAGCATTAATATTTTGTTTGCTGTTGAAAGTATTGGGTTTGTTTCAGCTGTATACAGTGCTGTGAGCTTTTAAGACAGAAAGCCAAACCAAAATTATTTGGAGTGGAGGAGGGCTTCGTTGTTCTTTAGTTCCTGGGGATTTTAATTCTGTATTTCTTGATTCATCTCTAAATTGTCTATTGAATAGATGCATTTTATCCATCTAAGTTTGGCATTCTGCTTTATCTGAGCAACAGAATTGTCACTGTGATCTCTGTTTCGAAAATGTAGGTGATCTTTTAGAGATCCCTGCACATCATGGAAAGGCTTGAGACAGATTTATTTTACCTACATCTAGGTGTTTGAATTCAAAATATAGTGACCAGAATTTGTTCTCTAGTCAGTAAAGGAATAAGCACATTTCAGAAGAATAAATTAGACCTCAAGTTGTCTAATTGCCCTCTGGATAAGCTCATTTCTCTCCTTGACTGTGTCTGGAGCTTATGGCAATTATACATCTAACTTGAGTGCCTGACACAGGTACCTAAAATTAGATGAGATGAAACTGTGCCCAAGAGTTTGCACTTAGCTTGATGTTCCTTTCAGTACAGTCTGAGGATGAAATTTAGAGCTTCAAAGAGCAGGTGGAAACAAAAGTATGAGAGTTGGCATTAGCTAAAATTTAATCATCTTCTAAGTCAAAGCAAAACTTTACCAAGGATCTTGACACAGATTGCTTTGATATCTAAAGCCTGTATAGAGTATGACAGGATGTCAGTGCCACCTGAGTAACTTTGTAGATCAGATGTCCTAAAAGTGGATGTTTTATAAATGGTGAAAAGATCAAATGTTGAACATAATGAAAACTAAACAAAAGCTATCTGCCCTGTGATACTGTCTAAGCCTTCAATTTTGAATTGCGTAATAACAGTCTTGGAATATCAGACTTCAACCACAGGAACAATTTTTAATTTTTGTAGAGAACGTAGTTGCTTCAAAATACAGGCTAATAGAGAAGTTGGAGTTGCTTAACCTATTAGTTTTATATTTGCAGGTTTTAATCCCAAACTGGTTATATTATCTTAAAAATTTGAAAATGAGATGTTGCTCTTAACAGAATTCTTTTACAGCGACATGCAATTTTAGATGAATTTTTGCTATCTTCAAATTGAAACAAACTATTTTTCTTTAGCTCAAATGAGATTTTTTAATTTATTTTTTTTATCTAAAGTTTTTCATTTATTTAGATGGCTGCCATAACATACTAAGGAGGTTGTGAGCTCAAGAATCTTACACTATAGAGAGGAAAAACATTAGCGAGGAGGAACATCAGGAAGGTTGACCTGTACGTCAGCATTGCATTCCTCCCCACAGAGGACTTTTCACTGTGATCTCCCTAGGAAACTGTATGTAGATAGAAAATTTTTCTATAGAAACAACAGTTAAAGAGAATAACACTATTTTTGGAAGGAAGTTATTGACCCTGTGCTAACAAATGAGGAAAGGGAATTAATTTTATTCCCAGTCATTGGTGATGTTTTCAGAAGATGAAATCCCCTAGGATTACACCTAGAAACAGGTAATTAAGCATCCTCCTTTTGGGAAACACCACCTCTCTCTCAAAGAGAAGAAAGACCAGCTGTGTGTTCCCATACCACTGTACATCAGAACTTAGCAGATGCAGCTTAACTCACAATCTTTTTTGTCTAATAACAAAATTTGAGCCTGCCACAAATGTTTATCAAAGCTCAACTGGGAGATTAGCTGCTTTAATCACTTTGGGTGAGACTTGATAATGCACTGCCTCCTTTAGTGTGAGGTTTGGTATGAATTCTGGGTGAGTGCTGCTGCCTTGCAGTGAAGCACAGACCTGCCTCATACAAGACCCTGCTACTGGCAGTTGGCAATGCAGACTAATGTATTTGAAGGGAAAGCACACGCTCAGCTTGAAACTACCATTTCTTGAGTCAGAATAGTTTCTGTTAGGAAGGGCCTGATCTGTCTTCGTGCTGGGAGCCCCATATTTCATGAGTGACAATATGGCGTTTCTTTTAAATGATACGTGAACCAGAATTTCAGGCGAGTTTCTTTTTTCTTTGGCTTGATTTTGCTGTGTTCTTCTCAAAAGCATGCTGAAAATTTAGGTAGACAGGAAATGTTGTTTTTAATAACTGTGGCCTGTAAAATTTTTCCATAACACATCTACAGTGGCTATTTTCTGGTGAGAGAGAGTTCTGTACTGCAGCTTGTTTTGTGTAAACCTGAATACCAATTATAAACCACTTCACTGCATCTCACTGAAAAAGTCCATTAGAAACAAAAGCAATTTCTTCTGAGTACAGTCCAAAGTATTTGTAGTTAATGTTGCTTAGCCTGAACTTTGATGAATAATTTATTTTTATTCTCTTGGGCTTGTTTCCCCTGTAGATGTGTGCATGGTACCTGCTTGCCGATCAATGCATTTTCATACAGTTGTAAATGCCTGCAGGGACATGGGGGAGTCCTCTGTGATGAAGAGGAAATGCTGTTTAACCCCTGCCAATCCATCAGGTGTAAACATGGCAAATGTAGGCTTTCAGGACTTGGGAAACCATATTGCGAATGCAGCAGCGGATACACGGGGGACAGTTGTGATAAAGGTAAAAAAAATTAATTAATGTTGTTGTGGTCTTAGAAAATAGGCTTTTTTAGTAAAACATGAACAGCCAAGCACATGAACAGCCAAAAACATGACCAGTTTTTTTTTCCACAACACACACATTTGTCACTTTTTTTTCTACCATAAGAATTTATCTTGATGAGAGAAAAATCAAGGCTTTCCCATGAATTTGTTTACATTTTGAGGATTTTTTCATCAAATGTTTTGCTGTGAAAACATTTCCTTTTTTTTTTTGCCTTTATTCAGAAACACATTTTTACTATATTTAACTATTACCTTTTACCTGCTGTATCTTTCTGTATTTATTGTTTCTCTACCTTCTGCAACTGAGAAGCCAAATCCAATGATTCTGCTCCTAGTTTTATCACAAACTCTACTTTTGACCTCTCAGCTTCAACTGATTTATCACAGCGAATTATGCAGGTGAGATGGATGAAAACAGGATGACTTTTCCCCCTACCTTTTTCTTTTTCCTTTGTCTATCAAAGCTCTCCCTCTCCCTCTCTTTCCCTTACCCCAGATGGCATTTATTTTGTATTGTACATAGATGTGAATAGAAGAATATGGTTTTAGAACTTTTAACAGATGTCTCATTTTTAGCTGGCTTTATACCTCAGTAATTTATGAAGTTAGCGGAATGTAACTTATATTAAATAAGAGTTTGAATAATATTAAACTCCAGGTCTAATAAATTAAATTGCATGCTCTCTGAAACATTTCCCTATGGTAAACAGAACCAGCTGCAAGCAGTGTAGGAACAGAAGATGTGTATTTTTATAAAAGAGGAAAAGATTTAAGCTTCCAATTTTCTTGTCATTGTAATAGCTTCGTATTTATGGTTTACATATACATAATATAAGCTTTACCAAAAATAGGAGGTATAGGGAATGAAACCCAGCATTAATCAAATTACATTTGGTAGAACCACTAGTTTCCAATATACAGTCTCAGTCAAACTTTAAAATATCAATCCCAACTGCAAATGGCAGCATCTTCCTGTGTTGCACATTCTTTGACCCATGTCCGAAAATTGTATCTCTTATTTTAAATGTTGTTTTCTACAGAAATCTCCTGTCGAGGGGAACGAGTCCGAGATTACTACCAAAAGCAGCAAGGGTATGCTGCGTGCCAGACGACCAAGAAGGTATCGAGACTAGAATGTAAAGGCGGGTGCTCAGCCGGGCAGTGCTGTGGGCCACTACGGAGCAAGAGACGGAAATACTCCTTCGAATGCACTGACGGGTCGTCGTTTGTGGACGAGGTTGAAAAAGTGGTGAAGTGTGGCTGTACAAGTTGTCCCTCCTAAGTGTCCCTGTCACACTTGTCTTTTGAAAATGTTGTATACTTATTGACCGTGTCGGACTAATTAATGCTTCATAGTGGAAATATTTGAAATATATTGTAAAATACAGAACAGACTTATTTTTATTATGAGAATAAAGACTTTTTCTTCATTGAAAAAAAGATTCAAGTGCTTGAACTGAGACTTCTCATACCCAAGAGGAGCTTTGAAGAAAAAAAAAAGACCTGGTAACATTGCAGCAGAGATGGGAAACTTTAACTGCTTTTAACATGGATTCTTCTTCATAACATGCTGAAGATACACTGACACTATACACATGTGACTTTCAACTTAACAGCTCAGAGATGAAATACTGACCAGAACACAAGGCTTGTTTTTTCACTTTCGTATCAGTCTATTTTATTGTCGTGACAGACCATACCAATCACTTACCTATGGATGAGGAAGCTTTATGAGCAAAAAGAATCAGATTATACAGAAATAACAATTGTTTGAAACACATTTCGTCTTTTGGAATTGTTTAGCATCTTGAGAAGATGGGGTCTCATTTAATGAATGGGAAATGGGAGATACAAGAATATACTATAATCCTGAAATCTCCTGATGGTGTGTACTTTTATGTCAGCATGTTAGCAAAAGAAGCATAAAAAAGTGTTTATCTTCCCTTTTACAGTATTAATTTTTTGTAATATAAATGTTCTGGGGATGATAAAATAGATTATTGATGGATAAATTAGTAATAATATGGATTTCTGTTTCTATGAGTTCTAAACAACTCTATACAGTATTGGGTTTCATTGAGAAATATTTATTGTATCAAAGTACATTGTACTTAACCCTTTTAGGCCATCCCTTTTACTGTTTTTCAATGCTTTAATATATATTAATTTATATTTGTCCCAGTATTTTTGTAATTTTTTTTAAAGGACTTAAAAATCAGGATTTTTTTGCAATAGAACTAACGTAGCATGTCGTCTTGGGGTAAATGTTTTCAATCTGTTTTTTCCTTTCCATTCCCTTTTACTTTTCCTTAGAATCTGACCACTTGGTATCACTGAATAGAAAGTGGTGCCAATTTGCAGTTTCACATATAGCAGATATTCAGGACACCTTCCAAGAACCTGTAATATATGACAGAAAATGTCTTTACACTAGATGGCAATTGTAGAGAAGTTAATTTTCCCTATATACAGTACTTACAGAAAATAAGGTGGCGTGTAGAAAATGACATTAGAAGATAGATCTTTATAAATTAATATTCCCATGGAGCTCTTTACCTTTTTTATAAAAAAGAAAAAAAGGCTGTGCTATCAAAAACTGTGATTTTCCCCAAATAATAAAACTACTTTACTGCCCTGATGTTCCCCATGTTAACATGTTGCTGCTAAATTATAATGTATAATTGGTAATCAATAGTGGGTTGTGTTCTTCTTTCAGTAAAACCCAGGGTACCCTGTAAAAATGCAGATGTTTTTTCAATTTTATTTTATTATTTTTTTTACAAAAAAGTTAGATGTACATGTGTAATGCAGTGTGCTTTGTCATATTTGGACTGATATCAGTAATGCTACTGATGTTTGTAAATTAAACAGATATTTACTTCATTAACAGCATTTATTTGTATTCTTCTGAGAAGTTTAAATTGTCTAGAAGCCTTTAATTAAACATCTGTTGCAAAGAATATTTGGTAAAAAACAGTATAAAACCCAACCCTAGATCTAGTGTATTCATTGCTGAAAATCTGAAGAAGGAATTTACTTGGGATTATTACACCTAGAGGCGGTGACATCTGAAAATGTCTGTGCATTATGAACTCAGATGAACTGATATCAAAACTAAGAAAAGACTGATAAATAAAGTACTCTGCAGGAAAAGGCAAATTGAGTCTATCCTAATACTTTAATGGTTATAAAAGTGGCAATTTGACAGTTGTTCTAGCAAGTAATTTGATTCTTTAAAGGGATTCATTTTCGCTAATCTTTGACTAAGTATTTTAAATTTAAGCAATTGGATGGGATGATACTTAACCAGGTTTATCTTCTCTAATATATTTTTTATAAATAATTCTGTGTTTATCTTACTTAGTCTACTTTAAAATTTGCCTAAATATCCAATGAAGCAGCCTTTGATATAAGGCCTTTTTTGCAGCTTCTATGACTGCAAAAAAATCTGCTGTAAATAGGGGTAGTTTTGAGAAGAAAGAAGCAATTTTTGCCTAACAATCCTTAAACAGTATTCTTGGAATGGAATTCTTGGATGGAAAGATCACTTGGAGCTCAAAGTCCCTGTTCCAAGTATCTGGAACTGGATTGCTTTCTGTCCTCATACTGAGAGAAAGGAACTTTGCAATGGTGTTCAAGCAACACTGGCAGCTACTGGTGATCTCGAGGTCATCAAGAGAGGGATTTTTTGTGGTCTCCAAGCAGAACCAGAAAACCCCGATAGAATTAAAAGAGAGAAGGAAAAAAAAAAGAAAGAAATCTACTCAACACCCCAAAACCAAGCCCAGCTTTGTCACCTGCCCCTCTGAAGAAAGACAAGGCACCTACATCAAGTGATGAGTCAGCTCTCCTTAGCCCCCTTTCTCACCACCTCAAGCATCACAAAGTGCCACTGTAGGTGACAAGAGAGAACTTCCTCAATGGGCTGGGTCACCCTAACATCTTTCTAATACCTAAATAAAGTTTCTTGTAATACTGCCATAATAGGCTGCCTTGTACCTGTATTCCCCAAAAAGAAAATGGGGATCTGAGGGAACTGCCACTTCGGGTATCACTACCACAGTGGAGAATTTAGTTCACTGCAGAACACTCCAGACACAGGTTTTCATTCAAAAACATAAGTCATGCAGCTTTTAACACAGAGCTTAGGAATTAGGTTTTTCTCCTTGTGTCTGCTCCCTTCTCTAGGAATCACTCTCATACAGTCTGTTTTTAATGTATTGAATAAAATCCATAAAATGCATTGGATCTGAAGGATATGACTCAGTAGAGTGGCCAAGTTCTCGTGTCAATGTAGCACTGCATACAATTTGAATTCTTTTTTCATTAGAAACTAAGAAAAATAAAACTTGGAGATTCCATCATTTTCTGCCAGTATTCTTAAAAGCTGTAAAAAAGAGAAAACACATGAATACTACTTAATTTGTACTGGTTCATGCACAGCTCTTACTGTCATCTCACAGATGACAAAGTTGTGAAAGAGCATGAAAAAAGACCATTCTTGAATAAAGCTAACAAAAGTCATTGTTCTTTCGTTAACATTGAAAGTCAGTTCAGAACAGCAGCTATCACGCATGGAACCAGATTCTGCAGTCTGTATTAATGTTTCTGGGGCAGATGGATATTTGAGGGATGAAAACACTGTTCTAAGCAAACCGCTGGTAGGCTATGAACAAGCTTTGAGAGATACCGTTCATTTTATAAGATCTATTGTAGTAACAATTTTGTCTTCAGAATACTTTTTATTGCCATCTGGGGATACCGTGAGCCTTAGTATTACAAGAATCATTGAGGGGGCTCTGTGTAGGTGCCACAACTAATATAAGACTCAGATGAGGTTATGAAGGCATTTGTTTTAGAAAGAGGAGCATGCAGAGGTTTTGGAAATGACAGCAAGTCTGGCAGACCTGATAATCCCCAGTGTACTTGCAGGGATGGTAGCAAGGCACTAGAGTAAGTGGATTGTCACCGTGTTAGTTTTGACGAGAAGATGACTAAAATGTGGTGACTAAGGTGATGACTAAGAGATGAGAGTGGTACATTATGGAAAGGAGCTTGCTGTTAAGAAGAAAATGCCCAGAAGTTTTGGAAAACTGTCAAGAGTCTTGGGGGCTGTTTGTATTGAAGCTCTATTTTGGGAGCTTTATCTGCAGCTGCTTGAAACTTACATGTTTTAAAAAACCCCTTTAGAGTTCTGAAAAACACACTCGGTATTTCTGTCTTGAGTTAACCCTATTATTTGAGGAAAAGTGTATCTTTTCAAAGCAATTCAAAATCTCATCTTTTGGTTCCTTTCTTCTCCTTTTGAAGCAAGTGTTATTCCTGCAGTAGCTCATTAGGCATGCAAGTGTCTGTGCTTCAGCTATCCCACCTTACAGTGGAGAGCCTGGCACATAATTTCAGTTCCCATAAAGTGCCATTCACCAGCTGAGCCATTCAGGATTCTTGGCTTTTAGAAGTATCTATCGACAGAGCTGATACCTCCAATCTATTTAAGATTCCTGGAGTGGAAATCAGAAAATCATTGGTAGTTGTGACTATGTAGGGGCTGTCAGGAGTAGCGTAAAACTGAAGTGTTTGCCTGCATGCCTGGAGAGCCTGCTCTTTCACTGTGTTCTTTATGTATTGTGTTCCTGGGAGAGTGGGAAGTCGTGCTCATCCTTTCTAAAATATTTTAGAGTGGAGGGATTTTGTGTCCTTTTGTAAATAAATTGTCTAGGCTGAAAATCATAGGCCTCTTTGGCCCTCAGCCAGGTTAAACTGTGTCTGTATACCTTAACATCAACCATCATCTTGGACACCAACAGATCCTGATGTTAAAAAAAGTGAATAAATCTTGCTCTCAGTTTAATGAAACACAGATGGGAAAAGTAAACCAAACAGAGAGTTAACAGCTCTATTCACTAGTCTCCTGGGCTCCATGTGATTAAATCAGAGTTGGAGGGTATGTTCCTGCTGCTGCTGTTCTGGCCAGTGTCCGTAGGGGTGATGGCCAGCAAAGGAGAAGTACTCTGTCAGAGCTGCATGTCATTTGTCAAGCTGAGAAAAAACAGTCATCTCACTGAGCAGCAAGATTTCTGGCTATCCACAGTCCCAGAAAATATCCTCCACCTCTACAGCATGACACCCATGCTGCAGGAATTTTGCTCAGCCATGGGAACAGGCTTTAAAACTGCCTCCCAGATCCACAACTTTATTTCAGAATGCTGATCTTAGTAGTGTTTTCTGGTCTTTACAACTCCATCCTTTTATTTCATTCCAGGTTAGAGGTAAACTCCTCTAGTTCTACACATCGAGCCATCGAGCCTCAGTACTCTCAATCATTGCCCGATACTACATACAGGAAATTAAGATTTGGTTTTTTTGTTCCTGTTTTAGGTATTCATTAAAATTTGTAGAGGGATCAGAAGACCTGCCTTAAAGAAGAAGGTTATACATCCAGCTACAGAGATAAAACCTTTTCATAGCCTTTATAATTCAGAAAATGTTAAACTAGCTCCTGTGAAACAGTCTGACAGGTATAGAGTGATATAAACTTATTTTTTTTATGGATTTGTAGACTTAGACCAGGGGAATTGTTATCTGTTTTTGTCTGCTACTACTTTTACTTTTTTTAAAATTCCTTTTAGGATACTTTCCATATCACAAGAGACAAGTAAAGATAGGATTAATGTGCCTTGGTTGCTTATTCTGACATTAAAGTTCCTTAAAATTATCCAGTATCCTTCCTTCAGGACATTTTTCTTCTTTCTCATAGTTTTTCACATTCTAGGCGTCAATCTGTTGTTTCTGTGAAACTTTGTCGATTTTGTTTAATTTCCAGAACAGATTTAATGCTTCCAGAGAAAGGAAAAGGATACCTTTTTTTTCCTGCAGCTGTGCCTAAAATCTCTCACAGAACATCTTTAGAAGTATGTTTTCTTTTGAAGTCCTCTGAGACTAGGTTAACTTGAGCTGGTTTTACCGCAAATTTGGTTGGTTTTTTTTTTTTGTTTGTTTGCTTCTGATTAGCTTTATTTATTTAATTGCATTTACGTGTTTCTGCTATGGTAACAGCAATAAGTGGTGTACCTTCTGACCTGTGCCTTAGAAGTTGCTTGCTGTTTTGAAATACCAAGTTTAAAGAGTCTGAGGTTTGCCTGTTCTCTCTCCTTTTTCCTTCCTTTTTTTCCGTTTTGTTTTTCACTGGATCTCCCTCCCTAACAGTTCACCCGTTTTTGTGTAGTTTTATGTTTATTTTGTAGAGGAAAGGTAAGAACATGAGACAATGTCAACAGTAAATAAAACTGATCACTGAAGGCACGTATATATACACTGAATATCCATAGCAAGATCATGTGGCACAGCACATACTCCTCTGCAGAAAAAGATTCACTATTACTGTAAATAAATTTAAAAAAAAAAAAATTTAAAAAAAAAACACCCAAAAAAGAAACCCAAACTAAACAAACCCCAAAAAGGGCAAACAGAAAAACCATAATGAGAAATTTTGAAAAGCAGCTTAAATGTGAGAATCAAAAGGTTTAAGTCCCAAGTGATCATAACAGTGCTCATCATCCATCACTGCAAACCACAGACCAGCCATTGGCATTCCCGCCTTCTCTCCTGCTCCAGGCACTCCAGACACTGCTTGCTCCTCCTTTTCCACCCAGCCAACTCCAGGCCTGACTGTGCCTGCCATTCCCACAGCCTTCCCAGATGACACTTCTTCCTTCCCATCTGCACAAAGTCACAGCAATCACTTGCCTGCATGTGCCTTCCCTAAGACAACTCGAGGCATCTAGTCAGGGCAAAACACCATGCTGGTGATGGAAAGAACACTCTCCAGCTAATTAACATTTGAGCATTTAAAAATCAATTATTATTTATTAAACTGCTACAGCAGAGTTCTAGAACCAATCAGTGGGAACTGTGGCTGTCAAAACATTTAAGTAATAAAATTCCCAGTCTGTGTGTAATATGGAGAGTAGTGCCTCTTCATTTTCATTCTGAAAAGCAAGTGTAACCAGGTTAATTGAAAGGAAGCGTAGAGAGACCTAGCACTAACTTCAAATCTGCTCAGCAATCACATGCAAACACTACAAACAGAAAATATGCCCCAGTTTGTCTGTTTTGTTTGGGTTTTTTACTAAGAGAACAAAGAATAAGCAATCAAATAGGTAAGGCATGCATGCCTGGGAAATAAGAATGCTAGAAAGGAACCAGCTCTGGCTATATCAAAATGTTAGGCAGTGAATTCACAAGGGAATTAACTGCTGCAATTGCTTGTGGCTAACAAACACAAACATGTATTTTCAAACTTTTGTAGAAAGGACACTTACAGCCCAGAAAAGAGTGACCAGCTACACAAGTCATCCTACTTCATGCTGACATGAAAGGACTGTTTGGGAATGAGTTCTTTTACCAAAAGTGATCACGGTTCATTTGAATTTCATATGGTAATTAACAGACTTGTAAAATGCAGAAAAACAACAGTATTAGATGAGACAGAAGAAAATATTAAAGATTTAAGACATCTAGGGCCAGATTCACTGTAGGCTCAAGCTGCTTCATGCTGTTTCAGTGATGCAAAGCAGCTGTAAATCCAGCTTAGCTGGCCTAGAGCCACTGCAACTCCTATCTGCTAAAAAAAAGGGAGTTTTCAGTGCACCAAACCTGGGTTTGGAACTGTGGTTTGTCCTGCAGCCTATTGGCTAAAGGAGCCATCACTTGTGTTACTTTGGGAAAACCTTTGTGCCCCTCTCACTCAGTTCTGCCCTGCTTCCCCATTTAAAGGATGCTGAGGATCTGGGAAAGGAGATTACTCTTCGGTGTTGCTCTCCAGACTCCAGGGGAACGAAGAGAATTGGCAATTCCTCTTCAGAAACAGCAATCAAAAATGAAAGACAGGAGGTCTTTAACCAAAAAAATAAAATTAAGTTAGTACTATTGTAGTAAAACTGCTTCTGGTGAAGTCATTTCTTGAAGTCATTTCTTTAATACTGTCTCTTAAAGACTCACTTAATTGTGGCTCCATAAGAAAGCATTATGGAAAACAGATTCTTCTTGTAAAATCTTTAGTGTGTGTATATATATACACAGATATACAAGGGTAGAATGTGCATACTTTTTTTTGTTTGTTTTTCAGGATGTGAACTTATTCAGGCTTTTTGGTTCCCCTGAGCAGCTCTGAACAACAGCAGGTATGATTAAGAATTCAAGGTAGCTGGCAGCAAGGAGATTTGACCTAATCTATCTTGACTTTGTGCTCTATACATTTAAATGCAGCTTGTCTGTGTGGAACACACTGTGGTTCAGTGGGGTACAGCATATCTAATCTAGTCACATGCATGCACTGAAATAGCTGTGTGCACATGGAGATCACTTCTTTTTTTTTTTTTTTTTTCAGTTTTAAGCCAAATTAGACGATCAAAGCCATGTAAAACCTTTTGTAATGAAACTTGAAGCCACATGTAATGAAACCAGATAGTTTTTCCTTTCTGATGTTAAGTCTTTCCTGTTTTCAGGCATTACTATAAACCTACATCTTGGTCCAGTCTGTAACTTGGTCCAGCTTAGATTAGCTTTGCAAACAGTTTGATGAATCTGGGATGATTTATAGCTGGAGGTAGAAAGAAAACAAACAAAGAACTTAAATTTTGGCCTGCTTTACGCTCAAAATCAAGTGTAACCTCCTACTGACTACTTTTGGATTTTTGTGTCTTTTCAAATCCCAGAAGGAAAGCACCCCACTGGATCCTGAATCCAGCACGAAAAAGATACTGCAGTGGTAAATGTAAAAGTAAGCTTCACAAATATCCTTCCCTTTTCTGGGAAATTTCCATTTAGACTTAAATGAGGGATTTATACAGAAGGAGATTGAGGAAAATGTTTCCTCCTTAGTACCAAGAGCTGGACGTACTCATCTTTGTTCAGAACACAAGAACTACATCTATCAAAGAGCACTTTACCCATGCTATCCACAAACTTGTTCATTCACTTTTAATTCAGCTTAAAAGGAAGATGACAAATATCAGCAGGGAGATGTTTAGCTAAAGGAAGTGTGACATTCAGAAAAATCAATACAGATTTGCAAAGAGAGCATGGCTTAAATTTAGCAGTGAAAAGAATGTGAGTTATAGAAGCTCTAAGGGTTCCTATTTCCTATCTCCTTCTAAGTCTAGTGAGTCTAAATTCAAGATATGTCTTCAGGAAATAAGGTGATAGCTGTGAAGGATATCCTACACCTTTATTTCATAACATGGATTCTTTCAAAAATGCTTCTTTACTGGGCCATATTTTTCTTCAGAAATTGTGCTGTCTCTTGGTATTTCTACCTGTTACCACTGCACCTGCACCAGGTGACACTTTTATCTGGGCCAGGCCATCTTTGCTTTCGGCATCAGCAAGCAGAAGGGGAACAAACCAGTCCCACAAGAAACAGCTGCGCAAAATATGCCCTGAGCAAAATCTGAATGAGCAGATGCTTTGCTCCTTTGGACCAGTGTGGGTAACACTCTGTCCCACTTAAGGGAGAAGCTCAAAGAGATGACTGAAATTGTTTGTGTGTTCCAGTATTTGGCCAGAAGGAATGGAATATATGTTTTGACACACCTTCATTCCCATATAACTAGAAAATAAAAGTATAAACAGTCATAGATCTTTAAAAACATAATACTGAAGGTATCTCTGATTCTTCATAAAAAAGCATTTTATGCATACAAATGAGAACACAGAAGTGTGGCTCTACACAAGCCTAAAACCACAACTCTTTCCATTATCAAAAACTTACTCCTGAGCTAAGAGGATTTCAATCTCTATCACATTACAGTATATTCAACATCTAAAATATCTTTTTTATTTAAAGGTATCCTAAGCAAGAGAACAGTGCTTATGTTACAACAGATAATGTTTCCTATTATTATCAATAGTGGTCACTTTCAAAGGAGAGATGCACCATTGAGGCTCAGCAACATTGCCATGAAATCTATCCACACCTTGTGTAAGGTCAATCATGCACAAACCCATTTAACCAATCTTTAAAATACACAGGAATCCTTTAATTCATTCTAGATCAAAATGCTGGTTTTCATCCATTTGAGGCATGAAAATATTTATAATGGATTCAGAAAAATTCCACATAATTATCCTGGTTGGATGTGAAATTTCCTTCAATCTTTGATCTATAATGTAGGGATGTGTCAACTCGACCAGAGAAGTTTTATGTGCAGGAAATAAGACAAGCTGAGTAGCTTCATGGTTAATTGATTAAAAGGTTCTAAAGAAGGTGCAAGATCAAAGAGCAACTTAATGGTTTTATGTTACTCTAGAGAACTGTTGGTCCACTTGTCTGACAAGACTGACCTTGGGCAATGAAGTAACAGGCAATTAAAAAAAAAATTGCAAAACTAAAACACAGATCATATTTATCTAGTTCAGCATCCTTATTTCCTTTAGCAAGTATTAGGTGGCACACCCCAGTGCTCTTAAGACAGCTTCATTTTGTTAGTCTTTTATGCTATGTGGTCTAAATATTGAGCACACAACAACAACAACAACAAAAAAAAAACCAAACCACCACCACAAAATAAAACAAACAAAAAAAAAACCAGAAAAAAACCCTCAGAAACTGAGAATGCCATGCCATTGGTTAAAAATCTATGAAAAAACAAAAAAATGTCAAACTATAGCTGAAAGACAATTCCTTGTAGAGTCCCTGGTCTGTGGAATCACTGAGCTCCCTCAGTGTCTTCACCAGCACTGGGAACTGATGACACCTCGTAGCTTGCAAGATTGGCTCATCTTGAGAAACATATTAGGAAATGGGAGCTGCTCTAAAGTAATATAATTGCTTAAAATAAAGGAGATTAAAAAAAAAATAATGCGTTGACTCTTAAAGAAGAATTTAAGAAGGCCATTCTCTAAATGGCACTTTTAACCACTATACTTTCTGATAAGGCTGTCATCATCTGGCTATACAAAACTCTCATGAGCACAGTTTGGTTTATGTCTCCTGAATACGAGCACCATACTTTCATTGAGGTAAAAGAGAAATAATGAGAATATCAGGGAAATAATAGCAAGAATTGCACACAAAAAGATTTCCACAAGCTGCACCATGATCAGAACCCAAATTTTCCTGAGTTCTGATACAGTGTGGTATTTTCTAGCCACGACCAGATAATGTTTTGCTTTAATTGAACAATTAGGACTATCAGTTGAGACAGCAACACTAATAAGATTGGAGCTAGGCTCAATCTGGCACTCTATTCTATTTCACTCTCCGGTGTTGGGCTTCTGGAAAACAGTAGTGCTTAAATCCAGATGCAGCCTCCCCTTCATGCAGAGATGGCTTCATAAGTCAAAGGAACAGTTACACTAAAAAAAATCACAATTTCCTCTTCTGCATTAATCTTGCTCTCACCAAAACCAAGGTAGTCTTACATGTTTTTCCATGCATTTTTTAATGTTTCTATGGATAATCTTGTCCCTCCCCAGCAAATTCTCACCTCATTACTGTGAAGCAAGGCCCCTTCCTCAGGCAGTGCTGCCACTGTTTCCACCTTAGCAAAAAAGAGGGAATTCTTTCTCTAGATATTTATCTTCCCTTCAGTATCATCAGGAGACCTTGGCCAGGTGGCAAGAAGTATCACAAGATGCCCATCACTCAGAGCAAAAATATGAAGGCATCATTGAATCTGGAAACAACTTCCCTTGAAGGAAAACTACTCGGTTAAGAGATACCTAGGAAAGGACTTGGATAGTCTGAACTATTGCAAAGAGAAAGAGTCACAGGAAATGTCACAAGACACAGCATCCCGGGGAGACCCCTCTCATCTGTGGATTATAAATTAATTAACACATCTGACCAGTGTGTTAATGACACCATACTATGCTCTACTATTAATGTCTTTTATTTAAAGAACGTGACTTTCAGGCCAAGGATGTAGAAGTTCCCTGTTGTTCTATTTACTTAAAACAAACAAACAAACCCCTACTACTGTTCCTGCTGGCCTGCTTCACTTCACAAAGAAGAATATCCCACTTAAGCTGACCAGCTGACAGCTCTGCTAAGTGCCTGATAAGCTGCCTGTCCTGGGTCACCACTGAGTGGGAACTTCTGAGCTGTGTAATGGGATTAGCTTTCCCACACCATTCCCAGAGAGCGCATTGTTGAAAGAGGAATAGTTTTATTCATGGCAACAAGTCAAACACAAGCCCTTGGCAAGTCAAAATAAGAAAAAATAAACAAACAAATGGAGTTTTGGCAGAATCTGGGATTTGCCCTATTGGAAATTTCTTTCTAAACTGATGAAGAAGTTGACTGATCTGGAATGGGCCACTACATTTACAATAGAGCTAAAGAGTAACTCATTAAAGACTCCTTTTTTTTGTTTTGATAAAAGATCTTTCATTACCTCAAAGCCCTTTCCTTCACAAAGATCCTTAAAAAAAAAACAATCCCAACCTAGCAACATATCTTTGGGAGGAGGGGGAAAAATACTAACTGCTAAACTTTCTGTGGAGGAGTCTTGAATTAGAAATTTTGTAGTTTTGCAAGGACAAAATGCAGGGAATTGTTGTGATTTAAGGATATAATAATTTTCAATGTGCAAATTCCCTTTATTGGAGTATAAATGGTGCCTTGAGGGCACATAACAGCATTGAATTGGGCCTGGCAGAATCAGTTTTATTGTATTCTACTGTGCAGAAACGATTCCTTCAGTAAAATTGTCACATGACATTTTTCAGCCTGCTCAAGTTCAGTCTTGTTATTGTAAATTACTTTGTAGTTGAGAGGTATATCCAAACATCTGTACTTAATACTGTCTTGAACCTTTTCTATTATAATCTAAAACTCTCCTCTTTTTGTTTTGCTCTAGCCACTTTTGTGGCTTGTATTTCCAGTATAAGCACTTTTCACAATTCTTTTCTAAATCTCAATTTCATTCTCCAAATGATTCTGCTTTACTGCTTAACAGTACTCCAAAGAGACCCATTGGGAATGTTACTTCCTATTTCCTTTTTCTAAATCTTTGGTGGACCTGATGTGTTTCCAATGTCTTGTTACCAACAGATTGTCACCGAGGATTTGATTGTCACCTCTGCTTTTTGGTGCTTCTATTTTTCACAGTGAACCTGTTGCTACACCTATAGTTAAAATGCCTTTACACGTGTATTTGGACCTTAGGCCTCTTCAGTATGGTGAACCTCTCACAATTTCATTAGTGATTATGGTATCTTCACATTTTCTGTTTATGCACCAACCAAGCACCTGGGGAAATAGGGCATCACGCGGAATCTTACAAACTTCACAACTTGAGAGGCCAGGTGAACATTTCTGGGGCAGAGGTACTGCTGTAGGGATTAGCAAAAAGGTTGTGCTGTGAAGACAAACCAGCTCAGCTGGAACTAATTTGGGAAAGCCTCATATTACACAGCGTGATTTTAAGTCTGAAATATCTCTTGATCTCGCAAAAATAATAATTTTCTCTTATTAAAATAACTATTGAACTTTCAGATTGCACAGAGGATTTCTTGTACTTATAGCCCGCACACCAGGTACTGAAGAAATACGGTGCTGAGCTGCAGTTAATAAGCCCAGTCAGACCTTGATGAGAGCTAATGAATTCCTACAGCTTCTTGCTGACTGTGTGGCACCATGCAGCTTTCTTGCCATCCTTTTTCCTCATCATTTCAGGTCCAAGGGTGCGGTGTTGGGGAGTTGCTGGCATGAGTGCATAGGCCTTATTATCAACACCAGAGCTCCTGCTCACAGCAGTGCAGGCACAGAGTGCCTCTGGACCCATGTTGGCTCTAGAAGCACTGCGACATTTGTACTTGCTCTACACCCAATTTCACAGGCTCCCAAGCACAGCTGATGCTCAAAACCCATCTCCGAGGGTTTGCTCTACTTAGTGGTCAGGAAGCAGCTGTAAGAGACTTAAAGGTCATAATTGCCTCAAACACTGTTAAGATCACTGAAGGACTTTGCCCACTATGGCAAACTGTATAAAGAAGTAACTGCTCATCTGTGGCCATCAAACACACCCCATTCTGAACACGTGTCAGTGAAATCCTGGATTTTTGGGCAATAAGTTGAGCCACCTGAGTGGAACTTGAGATGAGATAAAGGTGGTACTATTGTCCAATTATCTCGAACTAGGAAGAGGTAAACAAGCTGGGGGAGCACTGATAATGAACAAAAAGACTCTGCGAGGAAAGCCAACTCAGCAACTGTGCTGAAATCATCTCTGACTGAGTCCAGCAGGGAGAGGCCATGGCCCACTGACTCAAAAGAAGAGAAAGACTGAGCATGGGACTAATTAGCATTGGAAGCAAGGGAATCATTTAACCAATAGAATAAGAGAACTGTTTACCCAATGAGAATTGATTCCTTTGTTTGCTAAAATGTGTAAGTGGTAAGAAGTTTTGAGTGACCTCGTGATCCTCACCACTAAGAAGAACAGAAGAAGAGGACCAATGGGACACTGTCTGGATCCATGGGTGGTGATGTCTTTCTTTTTTCTATTTCTTTCTATCTCTCTCTACTTCACATTTACTGTTAAATAAAATCCATGCCATTGACTTCAGCATATGGTGTAGTCTGCACCTTAATTCAGGCAGAGGCATCTCTCTATTAATCATAATAATCTGATCTAAACAGTAGCACTCCAGAAAATTGTATTTGTACCTGTAAAACTGAAGGAAATACTAATACAAGCAGATGTTAAAAAGCACACACATCAAAAATAGAATAACTAGATATGGTTGGGTCTAAGAGTCAGATTCAGCTAAAGAGATTTTTCTTAGCAATGAAATCTCTGGTGCTTGCTTGTCAAAACAGTGGACTAATCTTTTTTCATTTTCCTTGTGACAAGGTCCAGTGTCTGAGAGCACTAAGAAATGAAATATTACTGGCTGATATGTTGTTGTAAGTAAAAGACCAGTTAAACAACAAAAACTAAAGAGTAGGTTTAAATGGTCATTGCTTCTTCAATTTAGGAACAAACTATTAAATAAATGTCTGACTACTACTGTCACTATCTAAAGCCATAACATTAAAACAATTGAGTGCAAAATCACACTTTAGTGAAGAAGGATGGTGTAAAATATTATTATTTATTTTGAGTAAAAGAAATAATGTAAGTTCTGAATAACCACTTATGCGGCACTTATTGCCCCGATGGATAATTAGTATTCAGCAAAAATCACAGAGCATTAAAATATTTATTCAAACTAGAATGTATCTAATTAAAATAAACAAAACTAACCAAACAAAAAACCTTCAGTTGGTGACCTAACCTTCTCCCACAACTCATTGCTTTTCTCCACTACTTGGGGAATGCACACAGTATTTGTCCTAACAGATAAAAGTCCTTTTGGGACTGTGCAAGGACACCAGTGCATTTACCACTATTCATCCATCACTGATTGTTTTGCTTTCCACAATTATAACACCACTGTTTGCAGAAGTCATCTTTAGAAAACTGTGGTAGTTTGCAAGATTGAATTCCATGCTAGAAGTGCTCATGGGATCACTTTAGAACTGGATTCATGGTATATATGCTAAATAAAATGGATGGATGCACAGAATGGAATAATACTGCAGGACTGAGTCTGCATTGCTGTCAAGGATATGTTATACCAACATTTTCAGTGGAGCACTGCACTTCCTAGATTGGGCTGGTAATGAAAATGGTGACATTTCAGTTTTGTGGATGGAAATCTCCACAACCAGTGGCTGATGGAAGCATGTGAGAGGTCAGCCTAGAACAGGAAACAGACTGAAGTGGCCTGTCCAAAACTCACATCTATTTTCAGAGTAGCAAAAGAAGTAAATAAGTATAGGAAATAGTAAATGAACGAGGATAACAGGAGAAAACACTGTGGGGTCTTCCATGTGCAGTAAAATTTCCATGTCTAGTGTGAACCAGCTGACAGTTATAAAGCACACTCTGGCCCAATGCAGACTGAAGTGCTTTGCATTAATGATTAGAAAAATTGCCACAATTTAAACTAATTGCAGTTTTACAGAATGTCTAGAAAAGTTAAAACCTAAAGAAGTTTGGGACTTTAGGAACAAAGAGATGGTATTGAGATTCTGAGAAGTGATACCGTATTTTTCATTATCCAGTCAAAAAACCCTAAAATATGTGGGATGGCATAAACTTGCTCATGGTTCTGATGCCTTGAAAAAGCCTGAGCAGAAGAACTATTTGACAAGAAATAAAATTAATTGATAGAAAATACTCAACCAACATAAAAAGGTGAGGGTGAGCTGCAAGACTCCTTGTCAGGCTACTGTGAATACTAATAGTCTCCTGAGATTCAACAGGAGAATTCTCCATGAGAGAAATCCATTGAAAACCGCTGAATATGCTCCAGCCATCCCTGGCTCAGGATGTTACTGAATGGCAAAAGGCTGAAAGCTGGGAGAATACTCATGGGAAATGCTGTGTACAGTTGCCTCGATTCGTGTAGCCTTCCCTGGGCACCCTCTTCAGCTCTCTCAGATTGGACACTCAATGAACAGACATTATGATGCATTAATCTTTGATCTCCCCTATGTTCAGTTCAAGAAAAGTATTCCAGTTAGACAGAATGTGCAAGAGTTTTGAAATGATATTTTTTTGTGAGATGGCAAGTTCGTAGTATTTAAATACACAGTTCTCTTGTGAACTGAATTCCCTTTCAGACTTGAAGCTGATAGTAAATGTTGTACTGGCCACTTGTCCATACCTTGTCTCATGGCAAATAACTGACCTGGCAGGCTCTTGGGAAGTTTCCTCTTTGCCTCCCATAGTGTGTATCTGTTAGTGTTTATCCTACAGAATCTACCAAGTTTCCAGACTCTTGCATTCTTAGCCTTTCTAACACCACTACTCTTTTCAACCTACTCTTGAGATTAGTTTCACATCCACAGGGACATCAGCTTGAGATTCTCCAGTCAACCCACACAGGGAGCACTACCTATGCTGGGGTCCAGCAACAGCAGTGCAGTCCGTAGCTGAACAGTGCAGTGAGGTACTCATTCCCCACACTTACCCTTCCCATCCTTTCCTTTGCCTTCCTCAAAAATACACATGCTCATAGTCTACTATTTCAAATACAGACTGAAGAAATTTGAGGAATCTAGCAAAAGCTTCTCTCCCTTCCCCCTTGCCCCCATTTTTCTCTAGTTAATTATGTAGTTTCTCCATCCTCTAGTTTCTCTTACCCAGTCTCTTCTCATATCAAAAAGTAGAACTGTGGAAAACCAAAATGATGTCTGAATTACAGGAACTACAAGCCATGAACAGAAAAAGTCTAAAAGACATGAGTTTGAAGACATTGCACCTCCAATATCCTCATTTTTAATTCCCCCCACCTTCTTCACTAATTGCTTTCTTTCTCACTGCAACTCCAGTGCACTGCCCCCATTGTCCCCTCTCCTCCCCCCATCTCCCAACACCTTTCCTGGAAAGATCTTTTTTTTGTTCTTTCTTTTGTTCCTTTTTTTTTCCTTGGGTTGGTTTTTTTTTCTTTTTATTTGATTTTCAAAGATGTTTCAATTCATCCTCCTCCAAAATCCAGTAGCAGAGCAAGAGACAGCAGGGCAGCCTTCCTCCCCCACTTGCTACGCCTGTGTGGGCAGGGACAGAGGGGATGTTGCTGAACCACTTTCTGAAAGGAGAAAATATGAAAACTATTGCTATCATCACCACTGCCTTTGATTCTATCTTTATTATTTAGTCATGACTGTTACCACAGCTCATCACCACCACTAGGGCCAGTACTTCTAGGCTGTTACTAGTTCTGAGACACCAACTTGAATTGAGTCTTACAAATCTTAAGCCTTTCTTTCAAACCTTCTCCATGTCTTAAGCAAAGATATTTTTCCTACCATGCCTGGACTTGTTATCTCAAGTGCCAGCTGTGCTTGCTGTGTGGGAGACATTAAATGCTTTTGTGATGCAGTACTCCCAAGCTGTGTGTGCCTCAGAGCACAGCCTGATGCCCTTGCTGCAGCTCTCTGCTATATCTGAGCCAGCAAAGGGAACCTCATGGACTCAGGCAAAAGCTGAAAGGTTTGTAAATGTTATGAAAGAACATGTTGCACCTAGCTACAGTTTCTGCAGAGATAAAATTTGGTTAGCCAGTGCAATTAAACCTCTTCCCCAACATGTTCTCTGCAGACCAAGTAGTACCGAGTACATAGGTTTTTTCCTGCTGTTGGGAAGAAAAAATAAAAAAAAGAAAAGAAGAAAGAAAAAATAGACAAGAATAGAAATACTCTCGTGATGCCTTGTGAATTTGTGGAGGACTTTTTTGTATTTATTATTATTTGCATTATTCTGTGAAGGGCTATAAAGTCCAGTAAACTTGCTCGTATTCAATGCTTTATATACCGCTACTGATCTGTGCCCTAGAGTGAGATAAAACTGGTAAAAAATTCCTATCAAAGAACACATTTTCTCCATCAAGTGAACTATAAAATACCTACATTTTCATTTAAAAAACTCCTCTGTTTTGCCATCTTTGATATTTGAAGTAACAGAAAACTATGATTTTTCCCTTGTTTCTTCCTCTAATGAGAGGCTGCAGAATGCAGAGCAGCAGCTACCTGGGAGGAAGAACAGAAGTGGGAAGGAAAGAGAGGGAATCATTGCCACCGAGTGGGAAAACACAAAACTGCAGTCTGTGCCTCAACCGGCTTTTTCTCTGTTCAACTCTGATGGGGAAAACATGTCAATCAGCCCTCATAGCAGCACCCTGACAATTAGGTGAAAGTTTTCAACTTTGCTTAATTATTTCCCTCAGCAGAATTTAAATTATATTTATCCTACCTTAGAAATTTTGTAGGGAGGGTTTTTTTTCAAATAATTGTAGAAAAATCATCTGGTGAGTACAGTCAGAGCTCAATCATGTCTGTCTTGATTTAAAGAACATTAGTCAATGAGAACTTTTTTTATTTTTCTTAAAATAAAATTCCAAGTCCACAAAAATCAGCAAGAAGAGAATAATGGCAGGGCAAAGAGAAAGGCCACACTACTAATCATTTTTTCTTTGCGTAGGGTGGCATGTATCATATTAGATAAAAGTACCTACAATATAAAATAGTGGTCAACATTTCTCAAGGCACCCAAAGTTGTGATAAAGTAGTCATCTTTTACTATCCTGTCCATTTTTTAAAGGTAGATTCTGATTTATAAAGAGAACGTGTTGTTTCTAGTTCTTTCACTTTTTTCTGTGATGTTGGGTATTACTTCATCTTCAGGATTACTATGGCACAGATGCATTCTTTCATTCTGTTTCTACTTACAAATACCTGCACCTGTTTAGTGAAAAAAGTAGTTAATAAAATCTTGTACTCTGGGAAAATTAAGAATATCATTGCTATGCCCTAAAGCAATTGAGAATAATACTCAGATATCAACATGTGTTTGTCAGGTTTGAGAGGCAGGAGAGTCTGGTTTCAAGTCTGTACAAATCAGGCAAAAACAGACTTTCCATAATCCAGTGAGCCTTCTAGCACTGCTTTCAAAACCTTTTGTTACCTTTGAAAACTTTGACAATTGTGAATTTCAAAGAAATCACAACTGTATATCCAACTCCCCCTTTTCTTTCCCCAACTGTTTGTCGACTACTTTTCTCTGAAACCATAACTTTTTCCTTTACTTTTTCCATGGCTCAGTGCTGGTCATCACCCAGTCATCTTTGGTATTTTCTGTGAATCTTCTTCTTAGGTGTTTATCTATGGAAATGCTCTGATTCAGACTCCTGAGACAAATCACCAACGAAGATTCCAGTGAACAGCAGGGAGGCAGGAAATCAAATATCATAAAACTTAGATTTAGTGATTCAAAAAAATGGAGGTTCCTAACTCTTTCTTTTTTGACTAAATTTTTGGGAATGGATTTCTCTCCATAAACAAGAAAAGTATTTTTTCAGAAGTAGATGTGATTTTGCCATCATCTGGGCAGTGGAATGGAATCAATCGTCCTTCCTGAGCAATTGGCATCACCAGCACTGGCATCACCAGAAAGAGCAAATCCAAACTGCCATTATTGATGGCAAAATGAAAAGTTACAAGAATCAGAAAAAAACCCAATCCTGACATGTCTCATTTTAATCCTTATTTCATTTTTTAAGGTAGTACAGTTCACTGAACGATAGGTATAATTGGCCTACTTTGGCTCCTGGTAGTACTAGCTATTTATAGGAGACAGGAACATTGGTTCTGTATGGCCACGGGTAAAAGATGAATACAAGTATAACTGAATCATTGCAGAGCTGCTCTAACCACTTCATGAAGTAAAGAAAAGTGGAGCAAAGATGAATTAGCATATTTATATCTATATGGACACAAATTTCTCTGACTCACTCAGGTACTCATGTTCATGGAAAAACCTGAATTTCCCAATAATTTTGGATCAGCAGGATATCCTTGAGAGCAATCAAAAAGCCTAGTGTGGAATTTAACTGCATGCAACTACTTGATTGTGCTCAGCCTTGCATCTTCTTTCACGAGTCATATCCAAAGCACCTTGTCTGCACACTAACAGTACTCTGTGTACCATGTACTCCGAGATACTCATTAGGAATCTCATTAAGTTTGTAAATTTGGGCGTCACACCTGTATGAATTTTTGTTACTCTGAAACATCAAAACCTGAAGATTCCTGTGGGTCAGTCTGTTTCTTGGGACCTTGCCTCTGAAGACTTTGATCTGCTAATCCAAAGTCCCTACAGCAACTTAGCACTTAATAATAGGAAATCAAATAATTTCTGGTGTATTACAGAAAAAGAGTAAGCAATCCAGTAGAACCTATGGGCTGTTTTCCGGAATTGTTCAGCTGAAGTGATGCTGTTTCACACCAATTTTCACTGAAGATAAAAGGGCATATTCACAGGTCAATCAACTTGACAGGCACTGAACTAATCATCTGATGCAACACCTGTCAATGAAAGTGCCTGGAGCATTTAGTCTTTGCAGACAAACCTGAAAACTACAATTAGGTGTCTACAATCTGTTCTGTAGCTCACATTTATTGCCAAACACTGTAAAGTAACTCCTCTTTTATAGAGGACTATTTATAAAGCACGCCAAGTGCTTAAGTCAGGATAAAAGCTTTGTGGAATGGTATTTGAAGACTATCTAAATAACACACTCCTAGAATTCAGTTTTAAACTTGCACTTTTTGAAAGACCAGTGAGAATTTGTAACTTTTCAGAGTTTCTGTGGAAATGAAAGGAATTACAATATACATTGAGGAAATGTGTTTTGTTCTTTTACTGTTCTTACTAGGCTGCAAGTTGTCAGCCCCCAACTGTGCTTAAAATTGCACGTGGTTTATAAGCTTCTAAAATAATCTCAAATGAAAATAAATGTTTGTGTATTATTAGGTGAACATTTGAGACTATAGTAAGATGTAAAATGAGTCAATTTTTAAGTCTGTTGTTAATCTCTTTCTTATATTTAGAAAAGTATAGCAAACAAATCAGCATGAACCACTTGTTGTCTAACAGAAAAACTGCTACAAATAGAGAGGGAAATGCTGACAATGCAAATTAATTAAATTATGACAAAAATTAAAGTATCGACTCCCTTCCTTCCACATCAAAAGCCTGCACTTGTCAAGAAATAGTCTCCCGACAATTTCTCAACTGGCTCTGGCAACATGCCAAGTCTAAACCATGCCAAATGAATTAGCTTAACAAAGGTATAAATACGCTCAGACAAAAAGACCTAACATGTGACTGGTTTGTGTGATGTTCTTTCAATTAGCCATACTCCAATAGGCCTCAGTTTTTATTTCATAAGCCTCAGAATTCATTTGGCATTGGTGAATTCTCCTCCCCCTCAGTAATTAACTATTTAACTGTGACTAATGAACAAAAAACATCAAATTGCATATTGGTTTTATCAGCAGTTATAGATAATTAATTAATCATTGGGTTTTTTAAAATTGGTTGAGTATTATTATGAAAAAGTAAATAATCAGTACTGAGTTAACTTTCATTTTCATATTCTATATGCTCAACTGAACACACTCACAAGCATATAAGTTTCTTTTCATTATAAATACTCCTTGGAAATTATTCATATTTTTGTCTTTAGTTATTTTCAAGCATTTAGGAAGGTTTATGGCAGTTAAATTAAACAAACTAAAAAGACATAATGCAGAAAGTCATAATAACTGGAGCTGATGCTCCACAAGTATACAGTAATAAAGAGTGGGTCGTGACACCATATTTAACATTATGAACTGGTATCATCACAATGAATAAAAATGCTAAAATTTGTCATGTTTTGTTGATCCATTCTGTGATCACACAGTATTTTTCCTCCTAAATTGTCCATCCACCAAATACGTTTAAAATGTCACAGACTAGTTCCTATTAAAACTCCCAAAAACAGTAAGACACAGTATGAAAAGCATTTTATTTGAAATAAATATGCTATATTACAAGCATTTTGACCCATATTCCCAATGTCTACATTAAGTGAGAAAATTCAAGGCCAGTTTCAATAATGAAGAAGCTACTCAAGGAGCAGGGGATCGACAAATGCGTAGGACAAGTGTAATAAAAACCATTTTAAGTTTATACTGTAGGAATCAGAAGGGACTGAACGTGTGTTTAACCTTAGGACTTCTCTTTTCCTAACTCTTAAAATTTCATGCAAGTTGGGAAAATATATATAAGGATACGGTTTCATCCTACCATACTCCAGGAATTTAGGATCATTTTAGTCTGTATTTCTCCCACGTGGGAGAGTTAGGCTGCCACACCAGAGGACCAAGCCCACCCAAAACACCAGGTTGCCTGCACTCAGGCAGCTGAGCCTTGCCGGACGTTCAACACCCCAAGAACAGCAGGACTCCCCGTGGTCCATCCACACTGCAGGACCGCAACACTCTCATTTTGCATTTTCCAGGAAAACGGTTGGACTCTGAACTAAGCCCTGCTCTTGCACAGAGACTGGAGTCTTACTTGTCCTTTTACAGCCCAGTCGCTTCTGTGCCTCAGTGAACTCAGTGGGAGCTGCTGACTCCACAGAGCTGATCAGTGGGGTTTTGCTTCACGCTACCCAGCAGTTCATACCTCCTACTGACTTAGGAATTGTACTATCGCTTTCTTCCACAGCTGCGGTCTGTTCTGTACTCACAAAACAGCTGTAGCACATGCATGTATAAAATGATACTAAAACACTGAACTAAAAAAAAAACAACTTTCCTCAAAAAAAGCAGATTTTTTCTCATCCTGGAAATGCTCATGCTGGTTTGCATTTTTTAGTGTGATTTTCAAAGATTTTCATGGTCTGCTTTCCAAATATTGGATTTTTTCTGAGATCATTTATCAGTCCATAAAATTTTTGGATACAAAGAAGTCCATTTTTCTATTGCCTTCAGTATTGTGGAACAGTAAAATAATTCTGTTAAAGTACTATAATGGCTCTTGAGTTTAATTAAAAACACTTAGAAAAAATAAAAATCTTCCCTTTTCCAATATTATTTATAGGTTTTTTTTCTTTCTGTATTTCCAAATGGTATTTTGCACTGATGCATTTCAACAGCACTCAGTTATGCAGCCCTATTTTAACTCTGCAAAAGTCCTCACTTTTGACTTCCCATTATTGGCAGATACAAAGTATTTATGTTGGATAAAACCAAGTATGAAATGCCTCCATTGCCCAAAATCTAACCCCGATGGCATTTTTAAAATAGTACAACTACTTTTCAACACTGTCAGTGCAATTTTTTTCCTGTGAAAAATCAGGAAAATAGTCTCTCTTATCCACATTCAGTTCTGCAGTAGAAATGACAGAAGTGAGAAAGAATGCGATGGTGGAAAGCTTGTATCCCACGCAATTTAGGCAAACCAAGGAAACATTTTGCTTGAAGATTTATTTTTGTGTGTATGAAAGAATATACACATCTCTTGAAGAAAGCATGCAAGCACTCTCGTGGTCAATATAAAAAGTAGCCTTTTACCCAAAAGCTCATTTACCACATTCAGATGTGATGCTGTATTTCCAATGGAACATTCAGTATTGTATGAGTGGATTGTATAGCTGATAAGGTATTAAAAAAGTGGCTACAACTGAGTGGCGATGTCACCTGAAAATTCAGGGCTCTCATTCTAGTCACAGCATACAAGGCAGGCTGAAAAAAACCTCAAAAAATCGATCTTTCAGTATCCTTGTCGCTCCGTCTGCAGCAAGCACGGAGGAAGTTTGGGCTGCCGGCGGCCCGTAGTTTCCCTGGCAACTGGCAGGAAGCGTCTGCGGTGCGGAGGGGCCGAGGGGAGCGGGGACGGCGCTGCCCGGATCCCGGCGTGCCCAGGCAGCGGGAGCCGGGGGACGGGAGAGGGGCCGAGGGGAGCGGGGACGGCGCTGCCCGGATCCCGGCGTGCCCAGGCAGCGGGAGCCGGGGGACGGGAGAGGGGCCGAGGGGAGCGGGGTGGCCCGTGCTGCTGCCGCTGGCCGCCGGATGTCCCACGGGCTCGTGAGGGTTGGGCCGGTGGCTCTGTGGGAACTCGCCGGAGCTTCGCTGCCTGAGCCTCTCGGCGGTGACGGTGCTCGAAGCCTCTCATCTGTTTCTGCTTCTGCACTCCGGGAGAGTTGGCACTCAGCAGGGTGAGGGAGCAACCTCGCCTTTCACATCCTACTGACTTCCATTCTGCCTGCCGTAAGTGACTTCCAGAACCCGAACTCCAGGCTGCACTTTTCCTCCATTGAAAGATGTCTCTTAAAAGCGCTTTTCCTATTTCTGTTTAAAGTGTCGCTCCTTTATTTGAAGTCTGTCATCTGCCAATAGATGGGTCACTTTTGTATCAAACCTCGTTTGTTTGATTCACAGCCGTGCCTCAGCCGTCTGATCTCTCTACAAACAGGTGTGACCCTTCCAGCTCCTCACTACACGAGAGCTTTCATCTCTGAAGAGTGAGACCTCCTTATGAAAAGTACTTTTTCTGCTCAGTGCTACCTCCTTCCTTGCCAATACATTGGCATATTGTCCCAGCTGCATTTTTACAAAACCATTATTGCTGTTCATTACTCCTATTTTAGTTTGTCCCAAAAGGCTGAAATTGTTCCTGCTTGTTGTCACACTTCTTGTTGTTTGCTTTCTCTCATGGTACAACCTCTGAGTTCTGTGGAATTTTTCATTAGTTGAAACCTAATGTACCTTAGCATGTATCTTGATTATTTGGAAAACAGAAAAAGATAAATACATCTGAATTATTTCTAAATACTTGTCTGAGAAAAATATTTATGTAGGTATTAGCAAGCTGACTGTTTGTATTGTGAGCAATTGTACATTTCAAAGGCTGACACTGACAGCACTGTTTTGTGATATATGCTGCTGGCATATAGTTCTGACAAGAACTTATCTGGTGTTTTTATAGTATGAAACGCTCTTGATTCTTACTTTTCAGACAGTTATAAATCTGTCTTCTAGCTCTAATGTGATTAGAATTTTGTGATAATAAACGGACATACAAAATCAGTAGATTTCTTTCTGTATTAATGTTTTCCATTTGACTTCCATTTTACATAAAGCATAGTTCCCATAAGTGTCATGTAAGTTTTTGTGTGTTCTGAAGAGACTTAATTGTCTAATTGTGGTATATTAGTTCTTTTAAAAAGACTTTCGGTGGAGACAGGCCACATTCTGGAAATGGTAGGAAAGAGAAAACAAGATGTGCAGTAGGTGAAATGATTTGAATCACTAGTTCTGATTAAATCATCAGTCAAGGAGTATTGATTTAAACTTTCAGTTTTAGTTTTGCTTTGTATTTTAGCTAATTTGCTAATCATTATTGTATGTTGTTTCACAATATTCAGTAAAACTTAGGCACTTCATTTAATTCTTTCCACAACTCATAAAGACAGCATATTTACACATGTACCCTGTCACTTCCCAGAAACAGAAGCAATCCTAAAGATTTCATAATGTAGATGATGACAATTTCCTGACTGGAAATCCTGTTTGGAGAGAATAATTAGAATACCCAAGCTAAACAAGGACTGCATGTGCAAGAGTCTGGCAGAGATTAGGGCAGGTGGGTGGTGGAGCTGAGGGTGAGAAAGTAGCATGGCAAAAAAATCTGTCTCTCTGATTCATCCTGATCTCAGTATTTGGCATATAATCATGTTTTTGAGAAAGACAGGTGTCATCAAGGGTGATGGCTGGATAGCAAGCACTCTGCTCATCCCTGAGGCAGTGTTTGTTTCTGTGTGTGGCTTCCTATTATTTTCATCTCTGTATAGTGTAATTTCTTTTTCACTATTGGAATTTAATTCCTTATTAACTAAATTGGTTTTTTCCATGCAGAATACACCACAGCAAAAACTGCTGAATATTAATAATATTCAAAACTAGCATTTTCACTCTTTATAATTTTATTAATATTTACAATCTTGTCATTTCCCCAGAATAATTTATATTATTCATCATAGTATCAGACTTGGTATGTTAAACAGGCGGAGAACTATTATTTTTATTAGGGACACTTTAACCAAATTACATACATATGTAGTGATGTGTAGCTGGTGCATTGACTTATAATGCAGAAGATAAGTGTACTTAAATCAGTATTTAAGGATGTAGACAAAGTTATATTTGCACTCTTTTTAAAAAAGTACTTTCGTTCTTCTTGTTGGAATTGGAATTAATTTTCTGTGTTTTTTCTTTGCTGCCTTGCATTTCTCTTCTCATCTTTTATTGATTGTGGTTTGGGGTTTGTGTCCTGAATGTACTTGCTTCATTCCTTCATCCTGGACTTCAAATTGTTGCTTTCTTCTGATGTAACTGCACCCAACTTTATTTGACTCTGGGCTCTTCTGCAGAGCCCTGTAGTGCTGCTCAGATTTCTGTAGGCTGCCCTAAAAGCAGACTAATCTAATTCACTTTAGCTGCAGGTCGCAAAGAACACAAGTAAAGAGAAGCAGGTTAGGAAATCTGTGCATTTGAAGGATGGAGTAACAAGACTATTACAATTATCCCATGCACTGTGTCCGATATATAAGAATAAGTATTTGTTTCCTAGTGCACTTACTCAGGTTTATGTGATTGTTTGTTCATGTCTTTGAGCCCAGGGATTCTAACCCTTGATATTCTGTCATATAGGATTGAAAATTATTTTATGTTTTTAACTTTTTTTTGTAGGAAGCAATGTGCTAAGAATGTCATCAGGCATCCAAATAAAAACAAAGACTGCAGCACAGAAAAGCAAGACATGTTCTCCAGAATCACAGCCAAAGCCTAGTGACAAGCTGAATCCTAAAACTATTGATCCGGTATGTGTAGGTGATGGTGGTTTTGTTTGGTCAAAGTCCATCTGTGGTTTGAAGAATTTTCCTTACTTTATGAAATGGCATGCAGGACATGCTTCTTCTGGTCCTGTTTTTTTAATGGAAATTAAACTTTCGTTATTAATCATACATTCCTTATCTTCTAAACTCAAATGCCTGAAGTATAACATTGTTTGTCACATTTTTATAGAAATGTATTTTGGTACAATTGTGGCTTGGATGGTAACTGTTATTTTTTGTGTACTATTGCCCTAGAAAGAGATTTAGAGCTAAACATTAAAAAGGATGGTTTTTTTTTTTTCTCATATTTCTAAACTTTGGCACCTGCTGCTTTAGAGAAACTTATTTCAGTTATGCAATGAAACCAAGAATCAGATGGCATATTAAAAGTATTCAAGGGTTCATAAAGTCTGACAAATTAATTGCTGGTGAGCATTATTTGAAATTCACAGTTACTGTGACTATGTAATGCTTCAGGAAAAATTTGTGTTCTTGGGAGAATAGTAATGAAAGGAGTTGTTTATTTTATGGAAGTCATGTGCCTGGAGAGCTAGTACTGAATGCATGAATTATAGTTCACCACTGGGCCATATAATTTGGACAATTAGTAATGTCACAGGCTTTTTGGAAAGTGAATTAAATGCAGAAGTACTTTGCTGATAAACAGAGGCTGAATACTTCAATGTGGGCATCTTTTTTACTTGAAATCTCTTTGCAAGTAGCACAATGACTGAAATTAAGCCATGAACACAATTCTACTAATCTTAATGTAGGTTTAAACACTCAAAAGACAAAAATTGAGATTTCATGGTATTTCTTTCTGAATGCTTTGTGATAAGGTGTATAATCTGGGAAGCAGCATTGAATGATCATGCTAGTAAATAGTATAATAGTTCATATGCATAAGAAGCATGTATATGACAAAAAACAAATTTGTGCAGCCTTTCCTTGCATGAAGGCCCTAGTGTCCTTTTCCAGTGTGTCCTTCCTAGATTCTCACCCAGTGTGAACCTCCCTGTGCATTTCCGGTGCCCTCCCACCATCTTGCCCAATATTTGGTGTTTCTCCCACATTTTGCCACCATAAATTTTGTCTATACTCAGATCAAGATGGAATTGCAGTATACCTGCTTTCTGTATGTTACCAGTATAACAACAAGAGCTTCAGGGAAGTAGGGGCTCCTTGATCTGCTAAGGAGAGACCCTGTAAAACTTTAATATTACCATTTGCAAGAAAAAATATAAAATAAAGTTATTCTATCAGGAGACCACTGATTCTACATTTTTATTCTTTTTAACAACTCCCCAGCCAGATGAGTCTTAAAAGTAGTTTTCTCATAAGTGTATCACTTACCTGTTTTCCACCCCATAGCTGCAGTTCTTTTTTTGATTTGTTTTAGAATCACATGATAAAGTTCATTTTTTTGTAAACTTCAGTTTTAACATATTCATAATAGCTATAAAACATTACTGTTTGAATAAATAATGCTTTTTTTTCTATCCTCACAGTTTGGTCCTTATTCTCAACCATCAACTGCATTTGCTGCTACATATGCTAGAGGTGGCATTCCCTGCAGGTGTGTTGGGTTTGTTTTAATTTTTACTAAATATATTATGACATACATCTCTTCATGTTTCATTTTTTAGGAAAGTTGTTTGATTCCATTAATTTCTGGAAAAATTTCTAATACTTAACTCTTGTCAGAGCTGAAAGCAACTTTCCATGCCTTTGAAATTGTCTTCTTTTATGCTGTATTAATATCAAAGCCACATTTTTAAAGAATAGTTCAGAATGTGCACACTTGGTTTCCTAAACCTCCTTCACAAACAATTTCTTCAGGTAAATGTGTTTACTTCTCTAGTGCCATTTTAGTAAGTAGGCATTTCACAGCCTTTTTTATCTGGAGTTAGTAGTATGACAACATTTTATTGAACATTTCTATTCTGTAGTTTTCCGGAATATAAAATATTAACAAAAGTACTTCTAAGTAATAGTTTAGGGTATTTTAAGTTACTTAGTTATATATTTGCCTAGACAGTAAACACTCCAGTGTTTTGTCACATGGATGCAGAATTACTTTACAGAAATACAAGTCATCATTAATAAAATGTACATGTATATACTTGTATAAAATAATCATTATTATCAGTATTAATACATTAATACATTTATTTGTATCTTAGGAATAAATAGTAAATTCCAATATGATCTTTTTCAGTTTTAACTTATTTCCCTTACCAGTTGCTATTTGAGGAAAATGTTTCTTGATGCACTTATCAAAATAAGTAACTTTGCAGAAGGAATATCTTCTGTGGTGGCATGAGAGGCATCTATAATTTTTATAATTTCTGTGTTCTGATTTCTGTGTGATTAGGAGCGGAATTTTGAAAATTGCCGTATTTTGGGAATTTATTATAATTGCACTGTTAACCATTATACAAATACACTGGTTGGACTGAATGATCCCAGAGATCTTTGCCAACTTCGTTGATTCTGTGATCCTGTGATTTCGCTAAGGAGAGCAGGATGTATTGAGATTGTGTATATAATGTAGTAATACAACAAACTAATTGGTGACACATTTAAAGCAAATAGTGTTAGCAATAAATATGTATTGTTATATGTTAATTTGTTGAAAATTTGTTCTTTATATAGGTTAGTGCATGGATCAGTAAAGCACAAACTGCAGTGGGACTGCCTTCCTGAAACTGTTCCTTTTGATCCTCTCCTTATAACATTGGCAGAGGTAAACTCAGTTTCTTGCAACATTAAGCATACAACCATATCCTAATGGCAAATGTCATTTTTTAACAATCTAAGGTAGTTAGACTCACTATAAAAAAAAACCCCACTTGTGAGGATATTGTATGAATGAAAATGGTCAAAAACATTTCTATTTGTAGTGCTTTAGTTAGAGCATTCTGGGAGAGCTAGGTAGAGCTGTGTAATCTTCAAGATACTGATCAAATGCAAGGCTGCATCTCAAATTCCCAACTGTTGACTGAAATTTGTGGTTTTGCAGATTCTTTTGTAAATGAAATTGTTTTTCTTATTTTTGTATATAAAGCCTACCTTATGAAGTAAGAATGCTCTCCTCAATAAACTGAACTAGTGGAATAAGTGGAAGAGAAATACTATACATTGTGTTGAGGCTTCTGTTTTCTCAGAACCATCCATGACATTTATCACCAGAAATGTTTCAGGTGTCTAAAAAAACATGATCCAATGGCTGAATCCAATGTCGCCGGTAGAATAAAGTGCATATCCTGAGGTGGCTTATTTTCTTTTTTATTTTCTTTCTTTTCTCTTTTTTTTCTTTTTTCTTTTTTTTTTTTTGTTGTTTTCTTTTTAGATTAAACAAAAGTGTCAATTCCTAAAGTAGCATAAATCTTCTGTTATGTTAAGAAAAAAGGCTTCAGCCACAGGGCTTTTAATCTTTGAGTTTTACCAGTCAGGCTTTTGCTAGAAGTGCATCTTTGTACTATCTATGAATTTTTAGTGTTGCATAGAGACCTATGTGGTGTGGGGTATCTTTCCTTCCATAGTTCACTTTCTATTCTTTTTTTTCTTCAGCGTACAACACCTCTTTACAAACACAGCCTGTTCTAGTTCATGGTCTTGTTGAAAAAATACCTTGGGCTGTTACATTAAAGGTAGTGAAGTACAAATATTGATCGAGTTGGCAATATTCATAATGTGAGTTTTAATATTCAATGTTCTAAAAGAAAAATGAATTAGAATATTCTGTGAGCAGAGTTGTACCCAGTGGCTCCACATGGTGGAGTTAGTGTACTTTATGTTTTGAACTGATCTGACAAAATCTAAACATTATCTTGCTGCTATGTGGAACTTCTAAAATGTGTTTTTGTTTAAAAGAAGGCTCACTATTAAGAAAATAATGTTTTACATTTGTAACAGGGACTAAGAGAGACAAAACATCCCTATACTTTTGTTTCCAAGGAGGGTTTTAAACAATTACTTCTGGTTGAAGGTGCTGCTGAAAAAGCTATTCCCTTGTTGCCTCGTCTAGTTCCAGTCTTAAAAGCTTCATTGGTATGTCTTGCTCTTCATGCAGAGATTTTAAGGGGTTTGATTTTTTTATTTTCTTCTACTCGTGAGAAATACATGGATAATATTAATGTAATAAATCTGTTGCATGGGCTTTTGGTTTGGGGGATAGGAATGGTTCCTCTTTCTGTTGTTAGCCCTGCCTTGGTTTATTAGCTTAATGTGTCTTTAAATATAAATTCAGATGGGCAACTCCTTGTATAACCATATGACAGTAGCTATGGGAAAATTTTATGAAATTGTTCTCTTAAGGGTTTTAATATAAGCAGAAACAAATATATGTATTTGTGATGGGTTTTTTTATATGTCCACACAATAACATGCAAAAAAAATAAAAATGCGGTGAAGTGAAATGGATATGGAGGAATAAATACTCATCTATTACATGTAACAATTCAGAACATGCTACAAAGGTAAAACAGAATCACAGAATTAGTTGAGTTGGAAGGAACACACAAGGATCATTGGGTCCAATTCCCAGCCCTGCACAGCACAATCTCCAGAATATATAAATGAGGAAAAGCGAAGAACACATTTAAAGTGTTTGAGGTCATATTCCTAATTTTTAAAATATTTTTAAATTTAAACTCTTCTATGCCATCCCAAAATAAAATGAGATATTGGCTTTTAAGGTTATCTCTTTTGGATCTTTTTCATGTCTTTCAGAGCCTTTTTCTGGTTCCGTAAGTAGCTGTCCTTTTTATCTAGCTGTGTTTCAGTTCTGATTTAACAGAGATGGCTTGAAGTTTGAAGATTAATTGTGATCTCAAATCGGAGAAGTTCAGAATTGTGTGTTACACTATCTTTGGTTTAGCTTGAAGACAAAATTAGAATAATTATTCTTGCCTCTTCCTCCAATTAATTTTACTCTTCTGATAATTTTTATTGTTGCACTGTTTTGGTACTAAGTCTTGTTAAACCTTCTACTACACAAGCAGTCAATGATTTCTAGTTAAAAAGAAAATGTTCAGGGCCCGATGCTGGAGAGGAAAAATAGTTGTTTGAATAAACATAAAATTTAACATGAGACCAAAAGAAATTGTTATGAGTCTATTTCTCTGCTAAAGGAAAAGCAAGATAATGAAACCATTAGAGAAGTCGGGTATAGAAGAGCCTTCCATGGGAGAAATAAAGATGACAAAGAACTGTAAAAGTAGATAAGAGGCTGATAATTGCTGGCAGATGACAAAGGTGTAGTTGGCAGGGGACTAAATTAATTGAGGCAGAAAGTCATTGGCTCCTCTGTTTCTCCAACAAAGTTATTGTTATGAATTACATAGAAATTACCCAGAATTCATTATATTTATAACTAAAATGGTGTCTCTCAATTTCAACATATCAGCATTTGGAAGGTTAATTTTAATATGCTGTGAGATACTGAAATTGTCAGTGTAGCAAGCTGTTCTGCATGCCAAATTTTTTATTTCATCAATAGTAAATTACTAGTTTCCTTGTCTCAGAAGACATGCAAGAGTTTTGTGGACATTTCATGGATGCTTTTGTTTTCCACTTTAAAAATATACTCTGGCTTTAAATGTGGCCTCTAGATACGGATACTCAGTAAGTATTAGTACATATGCACAGTAGTTTTTATATTTAAAACTACTCCATACAATCATAATGCAGACACTGCAGTTTAGAAAAACTTGGGTGTTGGTCTGAATATTATTATCCTCACAGGATTTTCTTTCCTTCTGCCCCTCCTGAAGGCTCATGTGGATGACGAAGTATTTGGAAGGGGATTGGATGCTTTAGTGCAACTGAGTGCTCTTGTTGGCCCATCTCTTAATGATCATCTTAAGCTTCTACTCACAAATGTAAGTTTTTAATGCTGTAATAAAAAATCATTTGTATTTTAATGTCACTCTTGTTGAGATGTTTACTATAATATCTGCACAGATACAGTGGAGGACTCAGCAGTTCCATGAAAAACATTTCATATGGTCCCCTGTGTGAGTCCTTCGTTCTTATAGTATGGTGACTTACAAAGTTCTAGCAAGGTCCAAAAACTGTTGTTAATGTAAATTGAAGAATAATGGAAGTCTTCTCTCTACAATTTAATAAAACATCCAGATGCTTTGTTTTGGAAGAAAATTTATTGCAAAATGAGTTTTTAATTTTAAGTCTGAATATTTTAACAAAACCATGAACATTTCAATGCATTAACAGAAGCAGATATTTCCACTTCTTTCTGATGGGAATTCTGCACAAGGAAGTTTTCATTAAATAAGCTTTGAGTGGGATTATGAGAAGTGTTTTTATACCAAGTTGTTCTGAAGACATCCTTCCTCTGTCAGACAGGCTTTTCATAGTTTCTTTTAACCTGCTTGCAAAGTGCACTTCTACAGCAAAACAAAAGGGCCTTTTTTGACATCCAATACAGAAGAGAGAAACTACAGCATGTTTTTCTGAAGTATTTCCACTGCAATAAATCTCTTTCAATGTACATTAAAAAAAGTTAACTTTTCATGTGGACAACTTTTCATGACTTTTTTTAAGGTGGATATTTCTTTCAAATTTGTTTGCTAAAAGAAAAAGAAATATTTTTGTTGGCTAACAGATCAGTTTTCCTTGCTCTTTAGTTAACTTTTTATTCCATTTGCTTTTATTGAGTTCCATACTTTGACATCAGTTACAAGTTATAAAGTAATGTTTCTTTGTGGCTTTAATTTTGCAAAGATAAAGTGGAATAAAGTAACAAAATAGGTTATTATTGCCTCTTTGCATATGCTGTACTATATTGTGCAACAAACCTTTTTATTTTACTTTTCAAATAGCTTTTAAAGAGATTAATGGACAAGAAGTTTAGAGAAAAAGTTACTGTTGCTTTACAAAAGTTGGAGCAATATGGTGGAAAGGTGAGTTGATCAGATGATTATTCAGTAATCTGCACTTTTGAATACAATTTTGCCAAAACAACTTTCATCTCTCCCTTTGTTGCCGTGTTCTTGCTTCAGTACGTCTGGGATACGTGCTTGGTGTTCCATTTTCTGGGACTAAATATGTTTCTCAACAAGATTTGCTCTTGTAAAAAGTTACTTTTTGCTGTTATTGATGATGCCTGCCTGTTCCCACTAATAGCTTATTGTTTATGCCATTTACTGAGGGAATCTGACACTCACATTCCAGCCCACCCTGGTTAACCCAGCGTTTGGATCTGCAATGGCAATAAATCAAAAAGATGCTTTAAGTAATAGATGGCAGAGGTTTCTTCTGCTGAACATTCTTCTGCCAAATGTTGTGCTGTACATTGTGCACAAAGGAGAAGAGGAGAAAAAGTGAGGAGTAGTGGCTTGGATGTTCATCTAGAAGAGAAAATATTTGCTTTCTTGACCCTATGAACAGTTGTATATGTTATATTAAATGGTTACTTGCAAAGAATAGGAATAACCTGAAGTGTAGGGACCATACATGCAGGCCAACCAGTACTGAGCTTGTGTGCCTTAATCAGTAGGTGCCCAAATAATCAGTAGGTACCTCTTCATTTTTGTGTGTGTGCTCATATTAATTTAAGAGCAGTAGCAGTGTTTGTATTACAGATTTGAAAACATTATGAAAAATGAAGGATGAGAGTTTTTTATTTATATGAAGTGAGTCAAGAAAAGGAAAATTATGTCTCATTTTAATGTTCTGAAAATTTAGGTTTAGATAATGTAACTAATCCAGTGAGTCATTAACCTCTAATTCTTCTGTCAGTCCCCTGATTTCTTGTAATCTTACTTGTTTTGTGAGTAGGTCTTTCTGTATGTCTTTTAAAAATACCGTGATAAGATAAAGCAAAAAAACTTGGAAACAAACTCCTAAATTGTGGTTACAAGCAATATTATATAATCCAGCCAATTGATTTATCAAATTTATTTTCTAAATTAGTTATAAAGCATATGATTCTTAATTTTGTTGGAAGTGCCTTCCAGAACATCACTCCTCTACTTAAAAATCCTTATTATTTCATGTGTATATTTATGCCCAGTTTTAGGTATGAGTTTACATGTCCCTTCTTTTGGATGTTTACTCTCTAGCATTAGTTATCACAATGGTGCATTTTCTCAGTTCATTATTTTCAGCCCTTTTGACAGTAAATTTCTGAGCAAATATTAACTTTTTAGTTTTCTACTGTTTGATAATAGCAAAGATAAGTAAGTAAAAGTTGTGAATTATGCAGTTTATAGAGACTATATGAGTACTGTCATATGTAGTGCTAGTGCCCCTTATTTTGTTTAAATTCATTTTGTTTTCTTCAACAGGCAGCTGTGGCTATCATCAAATCTAAAATTCCAACCTATAGTTCTATCTACTCTTGAGCAAGAAAACTGTAGTGATTTGTACTGTAAGGACGAGTTAGGAAAGAAACTGTCTGTAAATATTATTGACACTTATTTGGGGTATGATACATTCTCTTAAAATAATAATAATTCTTCAGTATGATGGAGAGCAGGAGTCTTATCAGTTTGTGAGTATGTAATTATGGAAGACTTCTCTTTGTATATTTGCATATGCATTGTGCTTACAATGACATTGATTAATGTGCTGTTGTTTCAAAGACAGAGTAAATATTGATTCATATTTTGTTTTAAATTACAATTTCATTTAATATATCTGCTGTGCTTAATATATTTTGTATATTTGTGTGATGCAAAATAATTTGGTTCTAATTACTTAAATAAAATCTAACTTGGTGCTAAATTGCATATGTGTAGTTGCTTTTGAAATATATAACTTATTTTGTGACACGACACAGATGGATGCATTTAGGTTCATCAGGACTAGGGCAGACATAGAACTGTGAGCCCTCACAGACTTCTTCAGAGTCAGCTTTTAAAGGGGTGAAGCTGAACCCAGTAAACAGGCACCGTATGGTGCAAAGCTGAACTTGCTCAGTACATTCTGGGCATGTTGTTTTGAGAGCCTGGAGAGGCTCTTGAGAATCCAGTGCAGAGGCATCAGGTTGCTCCACAGAGCCACAGCCGAGGCTTTGCTCAGCTCATTAGTTAAATTTGGGCCTACTGAATGGGAGCTGGATGTAGGAGGCAACTTTGGAGTACTTACACTGTGCTCCTGTTGCATTGAGTTCAGTAACGCCACAGATATGCCTGGGACTTGCTTGTGAATTCAGGTCCTGACAAGTTAATAAACTTCTGAATGTGGAAGCTATAAAAAATATGAGTTAAAGACAACAAAAAGATTGTACAAGCCAGCTTACCTGGCTGTCAAGCTTTGTAGGGTACAGCATTTGTCTACGAATGTATTTGAATTTGATTGCAAAATAATTTCTAACTGGTTCTTGTAATAAATACTGTTCAAGGTCATGTTGTATTTGAGTACACTGTGAGGGAGAGTTAACTGAAGTAACAAAATTTGCACAGAACGTTTTCCCCTGAGGAATATTCAATTCTGGCATTTAAACCTGTTGGAAAGTATGTTTTTTGTCATAAGAAGATGCTGAGGCATAGGGTACTTATAAAAGTCTGTCATGTGAAAGCAGTTTCAGAAGTTTTTTTTTAAATTACCACAGCCTGGCTAAAATTCACTTCAGGACCAATCTCTGCCAAGATCAGAACTGTGCTAAGTCAAGATAAATGTATTCATGCTTTAAAAAATTTGTATTTCTTCAATAAGCGTTTTTGCGAGCATGTATTTAACAACTCAAAAAATTGATCATGGTCCTTTTTTTCTTCATGTTTACTTTATTTTTTTTTTACAAAATGTGCACATTTAGTTTACACAAACACGCTACAGCAGATTTCAGGTGTACATGTATTGTACTACTCTTATCCTACACTGGTGATAGCAGAGCAGCCTTCAGCATGCCTCTAACATCCCATCTCTACACCAGAATAGATACCTGATTTATTTTTACAAAAGAATACTTGTAACCTTCTTTCTACTTCATTAATCCCCTTTCACATTTTCTGCAGCAATGTACAATGAAGGTCAGCCTATCTCTGATAGCATTTCACCTATTTTGAAGTATTGGCGTAGACTCTGTGGACAATATATCTTAAAAATTACATGGATGGAGGGGCAATGTTATATTTTATATGCATACTTTTTTAGAAGAATCTTTCTAGGTTCAGAATTAAGTAGCTCCAATCTTAATGAAGAAATGATCTTAAAAAATGTAATGCATTTATCACATATAGATGATATATAGCTAAAGTTTTCATTGTTTTCCTGGTTCTGTCTCATAGTTAAAGGTATTACAAAAAGCTGAAATGGATGTTAGCCTCTCTAGCAGTCATTTAGATGTTACTACTTAGTGATGTTCATTCTCAGCACTAAAGTGGGATGGCAGTTTCAAAAGTTCATGCCTTTTTCTTCATTAAAGGGAGAAGGACGTGTACTTAGGAAAGCAGTGTTAGGATCCAGTTAAGGTTTCTTCATGAAAAATTAGAAGTCAGAAGATCCTTAATTTTAGGCAAGGAACTTTGCAGACACATCCAAGAAGAATTAAAAATACAGTTTGTAGGACTCCTGATAGTCATGTCATGATAAATTAAGCACAGATTTATTAGGTGAGATTGATAGAAGCTTACTCATATTTTTTAGGGAATAAGAATACCAATAAGCAATTTCTCTTTTTGTTGTTGTTCTATAGCAGTTCTTGCTCTCAAGTTATCTGTTTAGTTATGTTTGGGTTTGTTGGGGTTTTTTCTGAAGAGAAAAGCAAGTCAAAGTTGGAAGGCAATTGCACCAAGATGTGCATTGCACATTGATTAGAGCATTTTAACTCAAAATATTATTCAAAAATGAGGACTACACCATAGAAATATGAGAAGAAAATAAAATGCCTCTGTATAAATTAGAAGCTAGAGATTTAAGAAATATGCTTCAACACCTGGAGCTTAGTCCAGTACAAATGAGTAGCAAAACTAAGAATATTTATTTAATCTCCTTGTGATTGTATCTATTTTAACTAGAGGTTGGAATGATAACAAGGGTGCATAATGTCAGTTCTATTTTGTTTGAGTTTGTAGTAAGAACTTGATTTTTCAGTACAATCCTGTTAACTAGCCACTGCTGAAGTGCTAAATTGTATAATTGAGATAGGATTTTTTGTTGGGGAGAGTTTATAATAAAAAATTTACTTGCATAATACATGTCTCAGTGTAAAGCTGAGTATCTTTATTTATGATAAAGTGGGAAATCCATTTTTTAAATAATGTTGCAGAATTGTTCATATTTGTCCATTAGTTGTAGACCTAATGTCTTCATTAAATCACATTCTCAAAGAGCTGCATGGATCGCATTATATTCTCATCCTGTAAAAAAAGACAATACAAAACCAAAAATCATACACCATTACAAATGTAGTTGGCAGGTATCTATAGTGAAATGTGGTAGAACATTTTAGTTTATTACAACATTTTTTTCAGCTTGTTTGGAGAAATGGTTAGCAGAAAAAGGCTGTTAATGGATCCATGCTTAAATAAGTTTTTCTATATATTAATGAAACCAAAAGTACTCTGTCAAGAATACAATAGCATGTTAAGAAAATTACATCTGCAACATTTCTGAGGTTATCAGTTTATATTCAGGATAACAAAATACACTTAGACAATAAATACTCATGGAACAGTTGTATCAAGTGTGAATCAGTACATGTAATTGCTAGTCCTGTGCATAGTACACAGGATCCTTTTTGCAGTCCTAGGGCTTCTGCTGCATAGTTAGGGATGACTCTAAGAAAAATAGACTGAAGTGTGCACCTTTGCATGAGCCAAAATCAGTCAGTTTGACAAGTATCACCACAACACTCTTCAGCTCCTCAGTTCAGATTTTCTGTGTGTTCACGCTGAAAGATGGTGACTGCTTCTAAATGCTACTTCTGCTTTCTGATTGCTTTGCATTAGGTAATTTTTTAACAAAATATTTGTCTTTCAAGTTCTGTATTATATTGATGCATCATCTGTACTCCAGGTTTAGCAGCAGGTAACACTCAGCATACCAGTCAGCAAAAATTATTTTTCTTTGTAAGCTTTACTTTTCAGTGTGTAGAAGAAAGAGTTACTTGCAGTAGCCCATATTTGTTGGCATTTCTGGATCAACAGTTGTTGGCACAAAACACAATACAAGAGTTTATTACATGCTCATTTAGCATTTGCTGGTCTCCACTGTAATGATCCTACCCTTTAGTACTTTCTTCAGAGATAATACAGCCATCTTTAATTCTAGTGAATAAAAAGACTGAATAATTATTTCTCATGAAAGATGTGCATCAAAAATGTTTTCTTAGAAATGTTATCTCAATAGTATTCTTCACTACTGGTAAGTGTGTGAGATTTCTGTACATTAATCTTCCAGTAACACGTGTTCAGTATCAATTTCCAGTTAAATTATTCACTCTTCAGTCTAGTGGGTGATTTGCTTTGTAGAAAATGACAAGTCTGAGTAATTAGCCTAATTTATGTTATGAAACATGCACAGTGGGGTTTTTTATCTTTGATTCAGTATGTCATCTCAAATGATGCTGCTGCAAGGAATGATCTGCGCACTATTTTGTACAATAAAATAACTAATGGAAGCAATGATACGTCATTTCAAAAAATACACTATATAGGCTAATGCTTAAAAAGTTTGTATAGTAAAGCTACTATGTTAAATTACTGAAAGTTAAAATAACTTTTTCCCCATTGCATTGCTTTGAAACATCAATAAACCAGTGAATGTTACTGATATAAGGTTAAAGTTTGGTTTAACTTAAGTCATTTGTCATATAATTAATACAGATATTTTTGTATATACATTGGCAACTAAGCTCAGCAAATGTGCAAAGCAAACAACATGCTCTGAATTTTCAAAGTGTTTTGACACTTCCTACCAATTTTATTATGTATGTATTATCATGAATGAAACTGATAGTTTTCTAAAATCAACTCCATATTTCTGAGGCTGGCTGTTTCTTTACAGAAGACTTGCAATGCCACTCCCGTAGTCAGTCAAATGGGAAGAGTCTTCACAAGAAAATACAAGCTTGTCATAATATTTAGAACATGATGAGTTTTCTTCCCATCTTTAAAAAAAACCCAGAAAAACCCCAGATGCTTGCATTGGAATTCTTTGGCAAGTGTATATTTTTAATTTTCCTCTTTTTCGGTACATTTTTCTAGACAAACATTCATCTTAGATGTGTTAAACAGTTCCTAACTCAAGACAAAGGGAGGTGTCAGTGCATATGAAGCTTTGTCCGTTTGAAGCACAAACCTGGATGAATGGACTTTGGCAGATCTGACCTACCCTTAAGCCAGTTTTTCTTAGGTTTGAAATGGTTTCTTTGCTGTTTTCAGGCTAGCCCAGACCATCAGCATTGTGTATGGAATTGGCACTCCTGCAGAAAACACCAGTGCCAGAAGCCTTTTTTTCATTATCAGAAGGACCTATAAGTCGCTCACCCTGACAGTCACCTATGCCCCGTGCATGCCTTAGTCCTTTGTCTCTGTTCTTCGTGGTGCTGCTGTAGATACGAAGCAATGCCCAAGTCAGACCATTTTCCACCAGCAGCAAGCAGTGAAAGGAGGCAGGTAAGGAAATGGGAAGTGCCTAGCTCTTCAGGTAGCCACACTACTGTTTCTCCGGACCTAGATCTGCTCTTTGGTAATCTATATGAAGAGAAATAGCAACTGCTTTCTGAGACACAGTCTGGCGTGTCTAGGGCAGCATACTCCATTTCTCCTGTGGGAGCAGGGAGACTCCTGGAGCCTGGATGGCAGACTGACATTCAAATGCATGTGGGATAGGGAGGGCAGGGAAATGAGGTCATACACATTGCCTGTCTAAGATAGAGGAAGGATCAGGGGAAGCACCGTTCGACTCAGATCCTTCTACCCAGTGTCCTGAGAAGACAGTGCTCAAAGCCTGAATGCTTTATGATTCCCTACATAACTCTTTTTAACACTTTTTGAATAGACAGGCCATTCTTTGCAACGGGACTGAGAATTAAGAGCCTTGAACCACCTGTAAACCTCAGGCTGTACAGTGCCGCTGCATTGATAGTTGTGCCAAACAAGTGCTCAGCACACCAACGCAATTTTTATAAAAGGCACACCCGTGTAAAATGGGTGTTTAGGAACACACCAGAGTCTCTTGATGCTACAAAAAATTCTCAGGAACATACCCCAGGAACCTGAAGTAGGACCTCCGTTCAAAGATGTTTTGCTGTGTTCCTTCTTGCTTGTAAAGTAAGCATGCCACACTTCCTTTAGTTATTGCAAAACAGCGGTAAAAGGGATGTACTTCTGCAACTCACTAATTTGGCTTCCAACTCAAAGTAGAGGAATGCCAGTTCCCGGAGACTGGCAAATCTTGCCTGAGGCAACCTTCAAAGAAAAGGCTCCTGCAGCCTTTGCCTGACAGAAGACACTTCTGGTCTATTTAAAGATTCAGACCTTACCTTTTTAGATCTCATACCTATCAGGATGTTAAGAAAAGGTTTTCCTGAAGCTGTATTTTAAAAGCAGCAGCCATGTTCTTTAGTAAAATATGTAATCCTGAAAAGAGCAAAGCCCTATTAACTCCTGAACTGAGTTTCTTCAAGGGCTTTTGTTGACACCTGGTCACTAGTTGTGTTCTGCAGGGCTCATCCTTAACCAATTCTCTTCATCTTCATTAATGACCTGGATGCAGGACTCAAAGGAATATTAAGATTGTGGAGAGCACTAAACTGGGAGGAGCTGTCAACTCACTCAAGGTCAGGGAGGTCCTGCAGAGAGACCTGAACAAAATAGGGAGATGTGCAGTCACCAACCATACGGAGTTTAACAAGGGCCAGTCCCAGATTCTGCACCTGGGGTGGGGCAATCCTGCTTGTGTGCTTAGACTGAAGAACACGAGGCTGAAGAGCAGCACTGTGGAAAGGGACCTGGGCATCCTGGTCATGGAAAGTTGAACATGAGCCAGCAGTGCCCTGGCAGCCAGGAGGGCCAGCCCTGTCCTGGGGTGCATCAGGCACAGCATCGCCAGCCAGGCAAGGGAGGGGATTGTCCTGCTCTGCTCTGCACTGGGGCGGCCTCACCTTGAATATTGTGTGCAGTTTTGGGTGCCATGATATAAGAAAGATATAAAGCTATTAGAGAACATCCAAAGGAGGCCATGAGGATAATGAAGGCTCTGGAGGGGAAGCTGTATGAGGAGCAGCTGAGGTCACTTGGTTTGTTCAGCCTGGAGAAGAGGAGACTGAGGGGAGACCTCACTGCAGTTACAACTTCCTCATGAAGGGAAGAGGAGGGGCAGACCTTGACCTCTTCTCTGTGGTGACCAGTGATAGGACCCGAGGGAATGGCATGAAGTTGTGTCAGGGAGGTTTAAGTTTGATATCAGGAAAAGGTTGATATCAGGAAAAGGCTCCTCACCCAAGGGGTGGTTGTGCACTGGAACTGGGTACCCAGGGCAGTGGTCACAGCACCAAGCCCAACAGAGTTCAAGAAGCGTTTGGACAATGCTCTCAGGCACATGGTGTGATTTTTGGGGTGTCCTGCACAGGGCCAAGAATTGGACTTGATCCTGATGGGTCTCTTCCAACTCAGAATATTCTATGATTCCATGAATCCTAACCCCAAACCTCCTTTCTAAAACCAAATCTCGATATAAACATGAATTACACACTTTGAAGCACAGAAGTCTTAAAAGAAGAACAGTTCTTAATTGGCAGAGAGACAAAAATTTAGGTAGCAGGACACTTTTTGTATCAAAAAACCATAGCCACCATTGAAGCTAAAAGCAAGGGAAGGTGAGATAAGTAGCATGATGACAATTGTAGCATTCTGTAGCATTCATTGTGTCTCCATCAGGTAGCAGTTTAGAGAGCATCTCTCTCATGTGTATTCTGAATACTTAGAACAGGTTAATAAATCTTCTAGCAGACTTGAGAAACTGAATTTAACTGGATAAGGACAGCAGGCAATTCCTTACTGAAGGTATTAATTTTCTTTGTAAATGAATCACTCAACCCATCACCATAATTGCATTCATATGCAGATTAATGTGTCATTTAACTTCCAGAATGCTACAGACCTCAGCTGGGAAATGAATCTCATCTCTGTTTCTGATGATCACACAGCGTTCGCAGAGCAAATGCCTTTTGTTGGTACTGAACAAGACTGACAAGCTGGAACCACAGTCAGTGCAACAGAGCACTGCTGACAGATGAGACACTACCCAGTGCCTGTTGCTAAGGATACACAGAACAGCCACAGTTAGCAGAACTCTTGGCTGTCTTTCATCCCCCAAAATTAGTAGATTAAAATTAAACAAAGATTCACTTACTAGGTAGCTGTGCTCATAAGAGCAACTCCAATGGATACTTACAAATGCATATGAAAACAGACTGCTTCTAGAGCATCTTTGAGCATCTAGAGATTTCCCTATTCCAAATAGTTAAAAAACTATCACTCACTAAATGCATTTATCTTGATAGTCTTGTTGTCTTCTGTCTCTTTATTACTCTCTTCTTGACATCGAAGATAAGAATCAATAAGCACGGGTTATATGGCTGGTTGCCATCAGCTTTGTATTAATCAGTCTGCTGGGCAAGGTATCAGTAGACCACTACTATGACTTCTTATATTTCTCACTGTAACAAAGTGTCAGGCCTATCTGCCATATCAATTTACATAATGTAATCAGGCCTATCGTATTCACTAGGTCTAATGTGATGCTTTACTATACTCAACAACCTTGATTATTGGGATGTCCTGTATAGAGACAGGAGCTGGACTCAATCCTGATGGGTCCCTTCCAACTCAGCAGATTCTACAATTCTATGAACCTCTTACCATGCCAAAGGCTAGTCATCCTTATTTTATACTCTATTATGTTTTTTTTCTTGCAATTTTTGTCAAATTAACAGGATTTCCTTTAATTTATGAAAACACAACTTCTCTTTCCTAATATCATATACTGGTCTGAGAACAAGCTGGTTTTTGAAGAGCAGAGGGGTGAAAACAGGCTGTAACTCCTGCTTCAGAAGTTCTCTATTCTGGCTCTAGAGGCCAGGAGCTGCTTACAGCAGTTGAAAGAAATTAACAGCCACCTGGGCAGTGTAAAGGCTTGTGGCTGATAATCACAATCAGTTCTCACCCTTGCCTTGAGAAAACTTGTCTGGTGTTAACTCTTGCCATCCAACACTTTGCAAGCCCCTTGCACTCTCTTTTCATAAGGCCTCACTGCTTATAAGCACATCACAACTCACTGAGAAACTCACCCATGGATGATAAATTTTCAGACAATATTATTATTGTCATGATTCTAGGGAAGTTGTGACAGGACTGTGTGCCCCAGCATGGGCAGAAGATAGAAATAAATATTTACCTGAATGTGAAGGAACTTCTTCCTATCAAGTGCAAACAATACACTATTAAAGAGAGAAAGGATATTGGCACAGTTGTCTAATAAGCAATGACAGCTTGTTTATAACAGCTCTTCTGCAGATTCAGGCCACAAATTTATTTATGCTGTTTAGTGATTTTGTGTAATGGTGTACATACATACTCTACCTTGGGAAAATGCTGTCTCTGGTACTCAGATCACCCTCACTGACACTCTAGAAGTCTGTGTAGAGCTATGATGGAAATAGCCAAGAGGTACGTGTTCAGTACTTAACAGTGAATACTTACTTTCTGGCAGCTCTCAATGAATTCGTCTATGGTAACTACTCCGTCTTTGTTTTTGTCCATTTTCTGTTAAAAAAAAAAAAAAAAAAAAAAAAAAAAAAAGAAGAAGAAGAATGTATGGGAATTGGGTTTGTGTGGCCAGGCTTTGGTAGCAGGGGGGCTACAGGGGTGGCTTCTGTGAGAAGCTGCCAGAGGCTTCCCCCGTGTGCGGCAGAGCCAATGCCAGCCAGCTCCAGGACAGACCCGCTGCTGGCCAAGGCTGAGCCCATCAGGAATGATACCCTCTAGAACCCTTTGATATATTTTTCTCTCCCCTGTCCAGTTGAGGAGGCAGTGAAACAGAGGCTTTGGTGGGTGCCTGGCATCCAGATGGGGTCAACCCAATACAGTATGTTTCTCCTCCTGAATGCCTGTATAAAACAAGCCCTTTTCATTATTCATTTCAGTTACATGTCAGCCTAGGAACAACCAGTCCAAAAGTCAAAGTGATATACTGGACTATGCTTAAAGAGCTTGTTGTTGAAAAAACAGGATGTAATGAGGAGATCTGAGAAACTTGGGATGGAAACAAAGAGAATAAAAAGGATTATGGAATTGGAAGGATATGCAAAACTTTTATAACAATGAAAATCTTTCTCTACCTGCTCACAGAGCAGTCTTTTTGGCTTCTATGTTACCCGACCTACCTGGAAAAATGTTTCCACATGTTGTCTAGGTGCATCTTCCTTGAGAACAGGATAGGTGCATTTCCCCATCATATCGTATATTGCTTTCATGATATCAAGCATTTCCTGAAGAGGAAAAAAATTATGTTTCTGCAATATAATGTGCATTGTAGACACGGCTTTAACTCAGAACACATAAATAATTTTTAGGATTTGCATTTTAGAATAAAATTTTGAAATCACCTATTATTTTTTGACTGAAGATCTTCAAGAAGGAACTACTTAATTCCTAGAAATTCTAGCATCTGATTTCAGCTTTCATAGATGAATGATTTCAATTTTAAATCATTTATAATATGTGAAAGTTGACTGATTGTGGGAAGAATCTCCCAATGTCTTATGAATAAAAATAAAAAGGAAAAGAAGTTCTGTAACAGCAAGTGAATGGCCAAAGTACATCAGCTTCTTACAACTTGTTTTCCCTAGAGAAAATAAAAACACCTGTGCACACACCTGGACTTATGCAGAGTCCTCTTTTTATATCAAAGTCTTTGAATTTTATTAAGAGTGGCTTGTGAAAATTTTAATAATTATAAAAAACAAGTCATCTGTAGTATGTTAAGAAATTATTCCTTAGATTATCCTTTTATAATGATTCTGAAGTGTTTTCTAAAAGTGTAAAATTATAAGTATAATTTATATATTTGCATAAACCCCACTTTAAAAAAACCCCCATATATTTTCATGAAAGCACTCATTTAGTCCCACTATAATTTGTGTTTGAATCCTTGCAGAATAAAAGACGTAGGATTCTTTCTTTATAAATTCTGTTTCAAGTAAAAATTATTAGAAGTAGATTCATAAAATAAGTAACAATTATTGACCACATATTTAATTTATTTTTGTCCAAATATCCTACCTATCTATTCTAGGGACTGTATGGGCAAAAACACATGCATAAGTTGAAGCTAACCATTTCTGTACCTGAAGAATTCTGATCTTTTACAATTTCTGTAAAGATTTTCCCCTTTCAGTGTTCATATGTGCATTTAAAATGAGACAATTTCTTTAATTTTTAGTGTGTCTAACTTCATAATATCTGATAATTTGTTAACACGTTTTACAATAAAACCATTCTTCTTTGAATGCAGGATTTACCTTTACAACCTTTACTTTCTGTGACTACAGTAAGAAGTAGACCTTACCTCTTTAGTTATATATCCATCCTTATTTATATCATATAAATTGAAAGCCCAGTTCAGTTTCTCCTGTACTGTCCCTCGGAGTAAAATTGAGAGACCCATAACAAAATCCTAAATAGAAGAAAGGTCTTGGTCAGTTTGGAATTGAGCAGTTTTTCACAAACACTCAGAAATCCAGAATAATCCATTTGTCAAGAGTCTGGAAAGATGTGTTGTTCCAATTTTTTTTTGCTTCACTGAAAGTGTTAATGATTGCTGGATTAACAATCTAGGCACTATTTTCTACACTCATAATTAATAAGTAAATTGAGTAATTTTCTGTAAAGTAAACCGTAGTTTTCCATTAGTGGTTGTATCCTCTGAAATGCCTCATGCCTCACATAAGCAGTTCCTGTTGAAGTTAATACCAGGAAAAAGCAATCCCCATGGTTTAATGGTCCAAGAAAAGCTTAAGTGGGAGTTAGATTATTCTAAGCACAGGAGACCAATTTGGGGAGAACTATGTACTAAGGAACATTAAATTCTTGTTAAATCTGTACCTTGTTAAAGTGGAATATGTGGTTCCCAGATCTCTTAGATCAACCTGCTGCAGTCAATATTTCAAACTTCATGTATGATGCTGCACAATGCAATTCTTATTATTTTTATTGGAAGTATGATAGGGAATAGTAAATATATTACATGTCCATGTACCATCTTCATGTTTTTCTGACCCACCAATGCTCTATTGCTACAGAGCTGCTCCACAGGAACAAATCAGAAGGCTTTTGAGATTATTTATATGTAGTATTTAGTTATAGATTTTTGTTTCATAATAAATACTCTTTTGACAGCACAAACCTTATTTACATTTAGTGAGCATCTTCCAGATTGGAGAAAATATCAACTCCCATCACCTCTCTTCTGTGTTTCTTAGAATGTTAATATTTCATAAACAATAGCTTTCTTTTTCCCTAACCGTCTCCTCCACCTCTTTTTATCTGATAATCATATGAACCCATAAATATATGAAATTGCCTTCATAATAGGTTGAGTAGAATATGGCAAGTGCTTATATTTAAATGCGCCTATCTGAGTTGCTGGCAATGACATACAGGACGTCTTAGCGTAGCATTAAAGCAGAGACAATAAAAGCTGACATATTTCTTATTTGCATTTTCTCTAACACAGGAACAATGGAAAAGACTACACACTAAAATTACAAAGGTCTGGTGTACCACACGGTCAAAGAAGTATATCTGATACAGTGAAGTACACACAGATATCATGGGCTCAGAGGGTCTGGTAGGCACAGACAGCTCTTCTGACAGCTTCAGTCTTTTTAACAATTCAGTTAGCACGCTCTGGGTTTTCTTAGTCTGTCACAAATTTCTGTCTTATTGGTATATGTGCCCTTTGGGGTAAATACATGAATCTTGAAAGAATTTTGCTCATCTTGTCTTGTCTACATCTCAATGACTAATTGAGGGTCACAGGGTTAAATCTCCAAACAGCTCTTTAACAATGTACTGTTAAACATTAAAATGTTCAAGAAATTCAGGACAGATTTGATCACATTACAGCATTAGCAATTAACCTTTTTAATTCAGTACCATGTCTTCAAATCTTTTCTGCACTGTTTTACATTCTTGATGTAGCTTCTCCTTAAGTTCTGTGTGAAGGTCCCCAGGTGCATTATTTTCTTAGATTATATGTAAGAATTCTGAATTTATATTTAATTTGGCACAGCAATAATTTTGAATTTCTTTTATCTAAAATACATCTATTTTTCTTTTCTTGTTCAATTTTCTTTGTTCCTTTCTGTGATGTACCACCTGTGTTAGCTGGCTTCCTAGAATCATTCATATCCCCATTTTGGAGGCTACCCTTCTATCATAGATTTTAAAAATAAAACCCTTTACTTTATGTTGTTTTTCATGGGACTGGGTGTTCTTAAAAGCAGAGACAACTCAAAAACCTTCTGGGAATGTGCTCTAAACATTGCAGCAGTGAGTCATCTCCTTCCATATTGCAAAAACATGTTTTGGGATCACACATAGTTCAGGTGCACTGCCTTTGTCTGAGTGTTGTGTAGGAGTCATCTCAGGAGCAACAGAAAGGATTTATTGTAATAGGAAGTTGTGAAGAGCTGGATATGGACCAGCTGGATGGGATGTCTTTTCTACAAAATTTCAAGCAATTGAAGAACATAGTAATAGAATCATACAGAAAGAGTATCTGACTCAATGGATATAGGCCAAATCCGCATGGTATTTTGGGCTAGAGCCTTGACTGGGAAAATGCTCTGCGTGGTGGGAGGCAATGTGTGTGTCAGGAGCAGTGTAGCCATTCTAGCTGTTAAGATAAAAATCCAGTGCAGAAAGCCACAGTAAAACAGCAGTGCAAAGGGAAGCAGCTGAACTCAGGGAGCAGCTGCCCACCGTTGTGCATGTTACCAAAAACTCAGTGAGGCATGAATCAGGTACACCATTTAGCAAAGAGCACAAACACAAGACCCCATTACAGATGCTGTTTTCTGGCCTGGTTTAGACATCTAATTTCTAGGGAGAGAGGAATTCTACTTTTAGAGCCTGTTAAATTTTTAAGAAAATTTCACTATGCTCAGATAACACTGCCCACTGAGAAGGACGGTCCTGCTCAGCTGAGCACCTAATGGGGAGAGGTGCATCTGGGTGAGGGTGACAAAGGAGCCTAAAACAGGAGGTCTGGGCTGAGACACAACTCGAGGCTGAGTCTTTCTTCAGTCTGTGACAGCGAAGTTAGAAGCACATACGTCTCTGCCTTGGTACTTGCCTTTACTCCTTTCCACAGCTTCTTGTTTGCAACTTGCCAGTTTCCTGCAGAGCATGCTAATACCTGTTCAGACCTCCTTCTGTGCCTAATTTTGATTCTTCAGGAAAGGGGGATGTCTCACTGAACAGTTGCAAAATGCAGCATCATTGCACCTGTATCAGAGCCTCTGTGTACTCAGAGCCTGCTGACATTTCTGTTCTGCATTACAGCTGTAGAGAATATCTGGTTGTGATCTGGGATGAACTTGTATTTTTGGGGTTTTTTTCAGCAGTGATTAATTATCTCATAGCAAGGTTGTTGATGACTTTCTGATTGCTTTATTCCTCAGTAAATCTTTGGGGATAATTAGTTCATTAATAAATTAATTAACAAGCATATTAGTGGGCTGTCTCAAATCCATAGGAAAGCTTAAAATTATTCCACCTGGAAATGTGTTCCTTTATGTCTTTTTCAAGGCCAGAAGTAGGTAGGCAGGAACCTAAATCCATTTTTAAATTTAGATTTTAGGATTTTGCAAAGGAATCAAGTGATGTCATAGAAGTGGTGGAGCCCTGGTGTGTGTAAAACAGAGGTCACAGGAGGAACTGCTGTTAAAAGGAAATGCATTTCTTTGTAGCTGCTTTAAATCAGATGGTGTTAAAATGCTCATGAGATCACCACTGTACTGAGAAAAATTAGCTCATTTCCTACATGACATGGACAAACCTTTTTGTGTTGAACTCACAGAATTATGCTTGTAAACCTCACGAAATTCAACAAGGCCAAGTTCAAGGTCCTGCACCTGGGTCAGGGCAATCCCAAGCCCAAATACAGGCTGGGCAGAGAATGGATTTAGAACAGCCCTGAGGAAAAGGACTTGGGGATATTGGTTGATAACAAACTCAACACGATCCAGCAATGTGCACTTGCAACCCAGAAAGTCAACCGTGACCGGGGCTGCATCAAAAGAAACGTGACCAGCAGGTTGAGGAAGGTGATTTTACCCCTCTTCTCTGCTCTCATGAGACCCCAGCTGGAATATTGCATCCTCAGGGGCCGAAGGACATGGACCTGCTGGAACAAGTCCAGAGGACTGGAGCACCTCAGCTGTGAAGACAGGCTGAGAGAATTGGGCTTTTTCAGCCTGGAGAAGTCTCCAGGGACACCTTAGAGCACTTCCCATTACCTGAAGAGAGCCTACAGGAGAGCTAGGGAGGGAGTCTATACAAGGACATGTAGGGACAGGACAAGGGGAAGAGCTTTAAACTGACAGACAGTAGGTTTAAATTAGCTATTAGGAAGAAATTCTTCACTGTGAGGATGGTGAGGCACTGGAACAGGTTGCCCAGAGAAGCTGTGGATGCTCTTTTCTTGGAAGTGTTTAAGGTTATGCTGGATGGGGCTTCAAGCAACCTGGTCTAGTGGGAGGTGTCCCTGCCCATGGCAGGGGGGTTGGAACTGGATGATCTTCAAGGTCCTTTCCAATCCAAGGCATTTGATGATTCTGTGAGTCATTTAACTGCTGCCTTCATAATACTGCCTTGGACACTACTTTTATTATTAGTGAAATATGAAATTGTGTTTGATTTTAAGAATTGAACTCTACCAAAGTGAGTTAGCACGCTTGCTAATTTATTAACCAATGTAAGTTTGGTTTTGATTAAATATGACAGAAATCTTTAAACATCTCCATCGTGTTTGGGCACAGCATTGTGCTTTAAGGTACTGAGAATTAGTGGGATTATTGAATGACTTTCAGCAAAGTCACATTTAGAATAGCCTTAATCTGCATCTACAACACATGAAGGATGCTGATTTTGATATTTGCATGTGTGTGCAATGAGCTTTACCTTTGACAGTATGTCTAAAGTTAATTACCCTCCATTTTTTCTGGCTGTGTAAATAGCTTTGAGGCCAGATCTTCATTTTGCTCAGTGACACTATACATGCAGCAAATGAAAACCTTGCTCTTATATCTGTCTCTGTCTAATGGAAAAAAGAACTTCACTAATATGCCCAAAGAGCCCTCCAATAGCTGGGTCACTGGGTCTTCAGAAACTCTGTCCTCATATTAAAGCAAAACTAGTTCACGTAACTAATGAAAGAAGCTAGTCTCAAAATTAATACAATCATGGGATAAGGAGAGATAAGTTCAAGCACCTAGTTTTATAAGTTTGTTTTTATGCTACATAAATCCATCACTTAGAGATCCTGCCTCTTACCAAAGAGCACACAGATTTAAGGATGACAAGACTTTAAGGACACAGCAATCTCATCAAGCAATCTCACCAAGAAATATCAATTGAGGTGTGCATTTAAGTTGTGCTCAGCTTTAACACTTCATTGTTGATGGTTGAAAATTTAAAGAAAAAAGAGCAAAAAGCTAAAGCAAATTCTCTCTTTTTACCCACAGCTCCAGCTACCACTGCTTCATGGAAAATTGATAGTGCAATACAAAAAAAAGTCATTCTTGCCTAGAAAAGAGTTTTGCTGCCATTTCAGATTTTGATATTCTTTTTTTACAGAGAAGATAGCCAGAGTGTTTTTATCATAAGTAATTATATTAAATCATATTTACTCCTACACTTAGATATAGAAAGTACTTTGGAAAGAATGATTATTTGTTCTCCAAACTTTTAAATTACTCCCTCTCTACCTTTTGAGCTGCCTACTTTTGTTGTTTTTCTAATGGAAATTAGAAAACTAGAATATATATTGGAATAGAAAGAATATGGCACAGTTGCAGCTAGGATTAAAGGGAGCAGGAAAAAAATGAGATGATTGTATTTTGCACATTTCACAATATCTTCTTTTGTGCTTTGCCGCTATTTTCATGTGATAACAAAAAAAAAAAAAACCCATACATTTTTAACTTCAGGAGGATTTTTTTAGAATGGCTATCATATAGTTTGTAAGTATAATGTTGCTACAAGGACACAGAAGCAAGAGTCTTTTGACAGCAGCAGAGTTATGCTGGATTTACAAGTAGTGCAAATAAAAGTCTGGATCGCTCATGTCTGCCTTTATATTGAACAAAAATAAGCTAGAAATGTCTCTTTTAGCAATGAAAAAAAAATCACTGCTGCTTTTATTTTCCTGATTTATTTTATTTCAAAGTCCTTTTTTTGTGCACAAATCTGTGCTCTGAGATAATCAAAACCCTTAAAAAAGGCTCCAAATATAGTGCATTTCTAAAGGCTTTCTGTCTGAGATACAAATGTCAACAAATGGACCAGAAAAGGTACAAAAGTTTTTTTTTTTTTGTTACCATTCTTTTTAATGATAACAGAAGATATACTTTTCAACTACTGATTCTAAAAATGCTTTTTCTCAATGTGTCTGCTGTTGCTGAAACTGAAAGAGGGGAAGTTTAGTTTAGATATACAAAAGAAATCCTTTACTGGTAGAGTGGTGAGGCACTGGCGCAGGTTGCCCAGGGAAGTTGTGGATGCCCCATCCCTGGAAGTGTTCAAGGCCAGGTTGGATGAAGCAACTTGGTCTACTGGGAGGTGTCCCTGTCCATGGCAGGGGGTTCGGAACTGGGTGATCTTTAAGATCCTTTCCAATCCAAACCATTCTATGATTCTGTGATTTGACCAGAAGGGTCCTTGCAGATTTAGCCTAAGTACAGAAGGCATGAATAAAACCTCTATTCCTGCTCCTAGTTTCACACAGATCCCACTGACTTCATCTGCCCAGAAAAAGGTAGATAGGGTTCATGGTTTTTTTTTAAATAAATGCAGATAATGATACGAAAATTATCTGATTATAGTCTTAGTTTAGGGTGTAGATTTCTGATCACAGTGCACCTGATTAGCAAAGTCTTCTTCCTATTACATCAATTCATTATTTTTACAAAAAAAAAATCTGTCAGACCTCACAACATCATTCACTAAAAGAAATCATAAAAACATGTACAGGACATTTCAATAAATTTAAAGTGAGTGTATTTATTGCAATCCTATCAAAAGTTGTAAAGAAATAATTTGTTCATTATAATCAAAACCAAAGAAAACATGACAAAACAAACAAATCCTTTTTCAAATGAGCTGATTTTTTTTTTTTTTTTAAATTCTATATCTTAAAATATTGTCTCCTTTGCAATGATTTGTACACCCTGTTCTCATCCACACTATTGCAGTAAGGTCCTTTTTTTCCATATTATATTGTGTGGATGACATCAGCCTTAGCAGGGAAAGGAAGAACTGGGAAAACAGAATGGGCAGTTAAATGGAGGAGCAATGAATTTCCAACTCTTGTGCTTTCAAACACATTTGCTTTAAAGCCTTTTTCTAGAACTTTCTGGAAACTGAGTATGAAAAATCCTATTTTGGCCAAGTCATCCCCATAACATTAGTTGTAGTTCAGAGACCTTGCAAAGGCAGAGAGGAAGAACTATTTTAGGTAACTTGTGTATAAATTGAGTTACCTTTTAAATGGACAGATTTTAAAAATATTATGTAGTAGCACAGTCTGAATTACTATTATGCAATATACAATTGTAAAATGACTTTTGTTATTACATTGGAAAAACTTGAAACTTGAGTCACATAAGCTAAATTTTCCCTAATGTGAGCCAGCCACCAAACAGGACTTCATTACAAGGAACAGCAAAATATTCAATTTTATAGAAATACGCAATGGCATCACTTACCTCAAAACTTACAGATCCATTGTGATCAGTGTCAAATGCATTAAACAGAAAATGTGCATATGTTGTGGAATCTAAAATTCAAAGCAGAAAAAAACACAGTAAACACATCTTATTTAATAAAATTTAATTTAATTTAATTGTATTAAAACTATTTGATGCTGAGATATATTTTGATACCAAAATTTCATAGGAAGACTAGATTTTCAATGAAATTTAAACTTCCTTTTCAGCAGGAGAGGAGGGATAAGTTGTAAGTGCAAGTACATGGATAGCAACACTTGGAGAAAACAAATATGAAAAATTCTGTTCTAGAATATCTCTGTTCATTTTTATTCTTGTTTTTGCTAATCACTGATACCTGAGCAGGTAGCAAAGATGACATGTTATTGTACTCTGAAACAATCTGTTTTAACAGGAAGACTGACTGACAGGGATCTATCTCATATGCTTAAAATGAAGAATGTGTTCATTTGTTCCCATTAAATGAGGGAAGCAGACACTGCCCTCACTGTATCGGTTTTGCTCTGGACACAGACCTGTTTCCCAGGTTGAAGCTGATCTTGGCAGAAAGCTGCTGCTGCTCTCGGGTGCTCACCCATAGGTGAAAGGAAATCCTCTCCTGAGAAGCAGACCCTTAAAGCTGCCTTGCTGCTGAATTCCCATGATCGTGGCATTAGGGCTTGGAAAAACTGGCTGTGACTCACTAAATGGTCAGTAAGACTGTGAAAGATGACCTTAAACAAATGATCCCTTCACTATTTGCATACTTTCCAAACCTCCTCCCCAGTGCATATTGACTCATTTCAGAAACACAAGACAGCATGAATATAAATCTGTCAAGACTGTAATTTTTGTAAAGATCCATCTTTCTGTTTCCACTGAATGCCTTCTCAAAGGCACAACCTGCTCCAGGAGTAATACATTGTGAAGAGAGCACTAATCCAGAGACTGCCCTGTGGATCTGAGGTGCAAGCTGCTGAGGTTAAGGGAAGTCAGCTGTCCTCAGTGCTTTTTCCTCCTTCAAAATCATGTGAATTAATGTAGAATGAAGCTTTGTTTACTTTTAATATTCAATTTTCTCTTTTTACTTCATATGTTTACAATAGTTTTAGGTTAATTAACATTAACCTCACAAATTATTAATAAAGGGCAAAGTGTTATGAAATCAGTGTCCTCTTTGCAGAACAAACTTCTCCCTATCATGGAAAAACCTGATCAGTGCTGAAATGCCGTTTTCTGATTTCTTGGCACTAAACCATTTTACATTTTATATCAACCCTGCAAACTTTTATTTTTCACAGCCCAAAATACTGTTTTGTATTAAACTGAGCAATAGTCTTGGGACACTCACCTGAAATGCCACCTTGACTCTGAGGAACCAAATATACCAAAACTCAAAGCTTTGTGCTTCATAGATTCAGACCTGATATTGGTAAGAAAATTCTCTAGTCTTGCTTCAATATGTTAATTTTGTCTGATGTGAAATAATCGTAACAAGAAAAACCTGAAATCTTTAAACCCCATCTGTTAGCACATTTTCAGAGAATTAAATCCCCACCACCGCTATTTGAGAGAGTCATTCATTCTTCCATGTAGCCAGTCACCACTGTAATTGCTTAAGAACAGCTTGGCAGATACATTCACACTTTAACTGAAAAATGTAAATTTGTTGACTACAGTTTATATTTAGCATTTTAATAGTCTTATTTTCTATAATCTACTGAGATTTCTGTTGTGCAACAGAATATACTATGCAAATCATCGTCAGGGAAAAAATATGTTATAGAGGTATAATTATCGTAAAATGAATTTTAAATAACTTCCTATTCTTTTGGCACCCATTTCTTAAAAACATCTTAAACATTCCTGGTTATTTTCTGTAGATATACAGAAAACACAAAGGTATTTCATTTTTGCTGCCCATATATGATACAATATACTACTTTTTTTGTATGATGGCATATGAAAAAAAAGTCCCAGTTGAAGACAATTTTCTTCTGGTAACCCCTCTGAAAAAAAAAAATTCAAAAGCCTTTTTCAGAGTTGTTTGTTCAAGCAATTCTGGTCTGAAATTTTCCTTCAAAACCGCAGCAGGATGAAACAAGTTAGTCTTTTCATTAGAGCTACTTAGTCTAATTCCCCCCTTTGGTTCCTCCCCTAGATCTCGAACGTTATTAATTTCAGACAAAATCTTAACTTTTTAAATTAAATATAGTTTCTTTCCAAGGATCTGATATCATAACTAGTAGGCTAGTTTGCTATTTTAACAGGTTGAGAGAGGAACAGATATTAAATCAGAATTCCCTTGAACAACACCATCAAAGCATTTTAAACGTCAGAGACAAAAAATTGTAATCATTATACATGGAGGAGTATGGCTTATCAAATTACAAGCGTGATCTATTTTCTTCAGAAGTGATGAAGGAGTGTAATAATTATTCAGTGTGTGGATTCTCATCTATGACCTGCCTGGCTGAAGAAAAATTCCAAGTTTTATTTCAGGTGATCCACTGCATAAATGCAGGGAGTGTATTTGTCCACCTATATGGCAGTGAATCTAAAAAGAAGTTACTGGAGTGCCCTTTCTGGCATGGAAAGCTTTCTACAAAGCTACTTTTGCCTTTTAAAATACATTGCTTTTACTGCAATCCAGTGTCATCTCCTTTCCTTTCTTACTCTTGTGGCCCCTTGTCCTATTTGGAATCCTCCTGTACCTTGTCCTGGACAGTCTTGGAAGTTTCTTGAGGAAGTGACTTGCTGGATGACATTGAAAAATTTCTTTGGTTGCCCTGACGCTTAAAATCTTCTGGACATAATTTTGCTTGTTCAGATATGAATTGTCATAATGATACATCATGTTGTACTTGGTTTTTCATCACTCAGACAGTTGGAGCACAGATCTACATGTTTAAATTTGGGGACAACTTTCAAGATTCTTTTTTCTTCTTTAATATTGGGACATACATAAAATCATTATTTTAAGCATGACTCAAATTTAAAGGCCCCTGCTGGACACATTATTTTGACAAGACATTTAAGGATTTAAGAACCCAGTCTGGCTTCTTAACTAGACAGTCTGCTGCAGTTTTCACCTCCTCCTCCAAAGGATGCCAGCCCTAAATGCCCAGAAGAGGAGCAGAAGGATCAGCATTAATACCAGGAATAGGTGTAGAAATTAGACATTCAGTATATATCCATTTTAACTACATTAATAGTTTTTCTTCTCTGTAACAACTAGATCTGGACTAATAAAGATTAGCCTTTTAAGATTACATTTGCTCTCACAATATCTTTTGACTTTACTTTTAGAAAGGGTGTGCTTTCTCTTTGTCCATAAAAAATTCTTAGTGTAGCAATAGGAAATAGGATAGATTTTTTTTATTAAGTTTAGTAAAGGTGTAGTAAATCACATAGAGAGAATTATTTTCACTAGACAGGGTAACTAAAAAATATAATATTTCAAAATGTAATTGTTAGCTTTGTCTAAGCTTACATATAAAAACAAACAGTAGGCAGGTCAATCCTTTTAGCCTTTGGCTCATCTCTGTTGAGTGTGCCTATTTCTTAAGAATTTCAGAGATGGTAATCCACACTGAATGCTGCTCTTTACCTTCTAGGTCTTTATTCAAAATAAAACTAATGGGGAGATTTTTTTTTATGCTACCAACTAAGTACAGGTTTTTAAATAAAAATGAAAAGAGGGAGTTCTGAACAGTCCCAGAGAAGTACACAAATCTCAAGAGCTCTGGGAGAAGTTGAAGAGGTGGGAATGAAGTGTTGTAGGAGAAGATGAAGAGGGGTAACTGAATAGCAAATGCAAGAGGAAGAAGAGGAAAAAAATTCAAATTGAAAGAAGTCTGAGGTTCAAGGAAGAAACCTGTTATGCATTTTTGTGTTACCTTCATTACACTAAAAGATAATGAAAACAAAAAATTACAAAACTCCTGGAAATTCAATTAATTTAAATCAAGGTTAGCATTTAGTAAGAGAAACCCCCTAGAATTAAAGGGGGGTTCTGCTATTGATATTAGAGGGTACCTGTGGTGCCTCTACAGTTCCTCCTACTGCGAAAGGGTTTTTTTGAATAAAGGAGAATGGGCAAGACTTCTTAGAAAGCTTAAAGAGAAATAACCTACTCAGAGAAACTTGTTTTTCAATGGTACTCAAGCACAGGTAGTAATTTCATAACAGAAGACTGACTTTTTGTAGATATCATTGCATTTCATTCAGAAATATATACTTAAAAATGTGTCCAAGCATCAAGGAAGTACCCTATGAGTTCAGACAGCTTGAGGCAACAATCCTGTTAATTTGAACAACAGGCTCTTTTGTCAGACTACAGACATACTGTAGTACTAATTATGTCTGCCAAGTACTCACCTCCCTGTGGAAAGAACTGAGAGTAAATCTCTTTGAAGGTTTCTTCATTGACAACACCACTGGGGCATTCCTGGAAAAAAGTAAATGACAAGAAATGAATACCATCCAATCTGGCCCAGTCAGCTCATGAGACCGTCCCCAACATGTGTGTGACTGACAGTTTAACATGTGTGACTTCGCACCTTCAACCAAATATTAATGCACGTTATCACACTGAAGTATCTTCCTAAAGAATTCCCATGAGACAAAAATTCCTTCTGTGTCATGGATCTCAAGTTCAACTGAGACCTGAGTGACACACGTGAGCAGCAACCACTCTGCCGCAGTGCGTGGAGCTGTTGGTGTCACCTGTGGGCCGGGGTGGTGGCTTCCCCAGCTGCAATCAGCATTTGCATGGTATGGAAATCAAGCAGGAATGTAAACACCTAGGTATTACTGATAAAACATGCCATCATGTTCTGCTGGAAGAGTTACATTCAATGAATTCAAAAGACCCTGCCGCTGAAGATCTTATTCAAACCTTGCAGATCCTTTTGCAGATCTTTTTTTGTAAACTGAAATATGTAAGAAAGAATAAGTAGGAAGTGTCTGAACAGAGTCACTACAAAGAAAATGAAAGGAAGTGAAGGAGAAAAATAAAGATGATTAAACCAATGACTTTACAAAAATGACTTATGCAAAGAGGTAGGAAAAGCAGAAGGAATACTGTAGTTGTTTATTAAGCCACACATAAATATCCAAGATCAGAGAGCTGATTTCTAGTCCTGAATTTGCCAGACTGAGCAGAACACTTTGGGCAATGCACTTAATTCCTCTTTTGCCTTAATTCCTTCTTTAACACAAAGAGGGGGGAAAAAAGCCTGGTATGCTCTTTAAAAGGAAAGCACTTTTAGAAACAAAGGAAAACAAGAAAATGCAAATTAAGTTTTAAGGCTCATACATTTATTTTTGTCTATTGTCATGCTACTTGGACTGAGGACTCAAAACATATGTGCTCGTAAACTAAGGAAACTAAATAGCTTGAAATGGAGATAAAGAGCAGTATAATATCTTTTACCAGTGTAATAACAACTGTTCCTGTGAGAACAAATAGTACTCCAATTAGATCAAATAAGTACCACTGCAATATAATTCTGGCACCTTCTGCTAAGAAACAAGTAGTGTAATCTTTCAAACTGAGAGACAAATGCACCATCTGAGAAATGCATGTCAGATCTGTAGGTCTAGGATTATTATGATTTTATGTCACTTATCCTTACCTAAATCAGCTTTTCATCATAACTAAGCATATGAAAACATACATCCTTACCTAAATCAGCTTTTCATCATAACTAAGCATATGAAAACATACAGTAAGAAATAAATATGTTTGCTCAAACAGACAGACAAGCAGCTCTGTCAGAGATACACATACAACATTATTTGTCCCTGGGCACAGAGGCTGTCACCAGTGGAGGCAGAGTTATAGCACAGGTCTCTGTAAGATGAGATGAATACTGACTGCTGGGCCACACTGCCTTTGGAACCAAAGCCTGTGGGGAATGGGAGGAACAGTGAAATGAACCCCTAGCCTTCATTGGGTAAGGAGCAATCCATAATTGAGGAGGCATCTCCCTGTCTGTCATGTCTTTGGGTATGAGGGCATTCTAAAATATCTCTCTGTCTCTACCAGTTTCCAAAAAAGGCTGTAGTCAGATGGGCCACTGTCTCTGTGGTTCCTAGCAGGTTTACAGTTGGTTTCCCAACTGTACAAGAGGAAACGGCCTCAAGTTGCCCCAGGGGGATTCAGATTGGATATAAGGGAAAATTTCTTCACTGAAAGGGTCATCAAGCATTGGAACAGGCTGTCCAGGGAAGTGGTTGAGTCACCATCCCAGAAGATACTTAAAAACGTGTAGGTGTGGCACTTGGGGACATGGTTTAGTTGTGGAGTTGGCAGTGCTGGGTTAATGGTTAGACTTGATGATCTGAGGCATCTTTTTCAACCTTGATGATTCTAAGATGTTGTGATTCTACTATGCTGCTTGTCTTTGTGAAGCCTTCTGGAATTGTATACGTGCATGAAAAAGAGCAGTATTTTTACTTGGATTCAAAGCACAATAAAGAAAATGTCAGTGAATTCTGTAGATACTCACTGAAATAACGTAATTATTCAATGTAGAAAATGTAACAAAAGTATTTTACAATTTCCTCTTCCAAGCATACATTGGTATATGATCTAAGTCATTCCCAGACCTGCAGCAGAAAGAACAAACAGCCTTCCCCCTGAGATGGGTGTGAGTGTGAAAGAACAATGCAGCATTTTGCAATTTAGAAAAAGAAGCAGGGGCTTCTCTATGTTCTTCAGGTAATTTTTTTTCAGACAAGAAAAAAAAGCTAGGCACATTTTGATGGAATTAAAGAGTAAAACCTGTATATTTGAATTTTTACAGGTCAGATTGCCTTTTTTTTTTCCTGAGAAGCTTAATAAATAACAAATGACAGAATGCACATTTAAGTTCATCTAACTCTATGGCTTATTAACATGTAAAGCAATTTTTTTCCCTTTTCCTTGGCTGACAAAGACATTCAAACTATACTCATTTTGCAAAGAATGCTCTTCACTTTTTTACAGGAAATGCCAGCAACTCCAACTCTGTCAGTCCTTAGTCTGAAGCTGTGAAGACTAAGACTCCCATTTCTTGACCCCATTTAAATGTTGTGATGTTAGAGGAGAATTAAGGATACCTTACAAAAATCTATCTGATTTATTATTTGTTAGTTCAAAATAAACTGGCAGCCTTTGTTATTAGAGAAATACATGATCTACATACCTCCTTTAAAGGCAGTCCTTTTTTTCCTGTCACTTAATAAGCTCTGGTTTCACCATACTGTTTGAAAGAATCATTGCTTGAAAAGGCAACCTACTTTCAGAGAATTATATATTAGCAGAGCCAGGAATGACATCTTGAGTTTCTCTGGCTTGTCCCTCTGTAGTTTCCTTTGTTCTTTACCATAGCCTTGCCAGTAACACTTTACCTTCTCCATCCCTGAAGGTCTGTAGGAATGGTGTCTTAAGGACACTCATTAAAAATCTGAGATGCTGGCCAATTACACTTGCCAGAAATATCAGCTCAAACTTTTCTTTCTTTAGCATGCATCTTTCCTCTGGGACTCTATATGACAGGGAACACTTCTGATCTTGAACAATTTCATTCTAAAAATATATATAGCCAACATATTTACCTCCACAACTGTACTTTTCTTGACTCATAAATCTGGCTTTATTGTATTTATCAGGAGATTTGCGCAGTTCAGGGAAAGAGATTAAATATTGTAATTGTTAACTACGCCCCATGGTTTTATGTCAAGCTATTGCTGACTTCTTCCACTGCACCAACTATAATTAAAAAAATCTATCTAACCTTTCATTAAACTCTTATAAAAGAGAGAAAGATAATTAAATAGTTTGAAAAAAAAAAGTGAGGCTTATTTTAACAATTTCTTATATTCTTTCTTTCCTTGATCTCAATAAAATTTATTTTGTTACAGCAAATTTCTGTTTGACAATCTTTTAAAACTGCATTAATGTATTAGATTTTCCTTCTGGAGAATAAAAAAGGAATGTTCATCTTGAGCTGAGTCTAGTTCTCTCTCTTTTAAAGGGAAAATAATATAAACTGACAGAAAGAAGAGACAGAGAATAATAAATATGATTCTGCCTTTTGATGATCTCTCTTGCTTGCAATTTTGCTGCTGGGAAATTACACCTCCAGCACATGGTCTTATGAACCACTCCAAACCCTGTAAATTATTTACAAGCCTCATTCTGTCTAAGATGTCTCTCCTTCAGTATTTTTAAAAACACTGCAGTAGGTGATTCTTCTTTACTACCTAATCAGCATCCTCTTCGGACAAGAGTCAAACCAAGAAGACATAAAAAAGGAGAAATAGTGAAATGTAGATAAGAGAATGAAGGAGAAACAAACTCACGCATGGGACATGAGTAAGGGGTGGTCTTGAGTTGGCAAGCAGAAGCAATGTTGAAAGTATATTAATTGGACATTAAAGAAAACTATTGAAAGATTATATAGGTAAGCATGTATGCTTATAAGTTTTATTTTTACTAGGTGTTTTATTTAATTGCAAATAAGTAATGGTACCAGATAACATCCTTATGTGGACCTGCACATGCAAAATGTTAGTTAGGAGAAGTTTATACACCAAATATATCTAAAAATCCCATGGCCTGCAGACACAGGAAGAAGAGAATTCAATATTCACTACCTGCTGCACCTCATTACTCCAGGACCAATGCAGAAATTGGATTTTACAGTTTTACTGTGCCTTAGTAAATTTGAAATTTAGCTAGTACCCAGCTAATAATTTAGTCATGTCTGCAGACCACTGAATGTACTTCAAGCAGTGTAGAAAACAAAACCAAAATTTAATACTACACTAAACTTGTTTATATTTTATTTATACTTAATAATAACTTGTTTATATTTTATAAGCATGCTGCTTCTGGCATTTTCACAGAATCACAGAATATACTGAGTTGGAAGGGACCCACAGGGATCATCAAACTCTAACTCCTGGTCCTGCACAGAACAGCCCCAAATGTCACACTGTGCCTGAGAGCTTTGTCCAAATGCTTCTTGAGCTCTGTCAGGCTGTGACCACTTTGCTGGGGAGCCTGTTCCAGTGCCCAGCCACCCTCTGGGTGAAGAATCTTTTCCTAATAGCCAACCTAAAACCCTGTGACACAAGTTCAGGCCATTCCCTGGGTCCTGTCACTGGTCACCAGAGAGAAGACATCAGTGTCTGCACCTCCACTTCCCTTCACAAGTGAGTTGTAGACTGCAACAGGGATCCATGTGGTAGTGACATTTTTGCTTAATTTCTCTCTCTCTCTCTCTGTCTCTGCTTTCCCCCCTACCCTCCTTCCTTCTTTCTTTACCTGACAATTACTGTTAAATAAAATTCATACTATTGACTTCGGCATATTGGTCTTACTTGCACATTAATTTAGGCAGAGGCCTCTCTTTTAATTGGATCTTAAGAGCCCAGGTGTCAGCAACTGGAGAAGCTGGTCTCTAGAAGCAGTTACTGGGCATCTGAGCCCCATATCTCAGCCTGGCTGCTGGAGGGATCCACAGCTGTGTCAGTGTGTGTGTGTGTGTATGTATGTATGAATGTATTTGCTTTGGTGGACCTCCATCCTGCTCGGCCACAGAGGGGAGCAGGCTGAGGCTGCTGGTGCTGCCTGTTTTGTGTGCCTGCTCTGTGCCTCTGCCTGTGACCCGTGTGGTTGGGCATGTGTACAGGCACACGTGATGTGTACGTGTGCTCTGTGTGCATGTGCCTTCTGGGAATACACCTTCAGCCTCTGCTGGACGATCTAGGGGCATGGCAGCACCCTCTTCTCTCTCATGCTGATGAATCTGACCAGATATTTCCCCCTAAGAAATTTAACTATTTCATTTATTTTATTTAATAAATTTCTATAATTCAATACATTCATTCATCAGTGTTGTAGCCATTTTACTTGGCAATACTTTTAGAATTAAAGATATATTTACCAAATGCCAACAGGGCTAAACTGAAATTTTGACCTACCTTAGAGCTGCATGCTGAGAATAAATAAGTTTGCAATTTATTGTAAATTAAAAACCAAATAAATTTGTAATTTTGTAACTCATTTCTCTGTAGTAAATATAAATAAACTTTTCCATGCTATATTCATCAGGAATATATTTAATTGCCTATTTATTTTGAAGTGAGTGCGAGTATGATTAATTTTCTGTCCTGAAAGTAATCCTAGAATACAGGGTTCACTTTCGATACTTTTGACACGGACCACATATCAGAAATTATCTTTGTGAGAAGGGGCTGGGTGGCATTTCTGAAGTTCTGATCACACTACTGGCCATAGAAAAACACCAAGAGCAGGGTAAATATCCTGCAGCCGCTAAAAAAAGTGAACATATTCTAGCAGGACTTCAAAGCAGATGATGCAAACAAAATGAGGTTTCTGGGGGAAAGAAGGTTTTGAAGTCATTAAAGAGAAAACAAGTGTAGTATAAAAAATATCTCAAAAGATATGCTTAAAAGAGATGCCACACTCTAGCCTGTGAAGCAGCCTCAGAAAACTAATTCAGAGAAAAACCTCTCTCTTGAAATATTTGAAATGTGGCTGAACAAAGCACTAAATATTAAGAATGGAAAAAATAACCTGTGTTCAGACAGTTCAAAAGATCTTTTCTATTACTACAGATTTTAAGAAATCACAGACAACAATATTTATGCTCTTTTTTTTTTCTTTTCCTTTTCTCTAAATACTTCTAAAAGAATAAATAACAGAAGATCATGTGAGGAGAACAAAGCTCCTGCTTTCCTGCCATAGATGCCCCCAAGAGGGCAACAAATTCACAGAAGTGGAAATATAAGCAAAGTATTGTCCATTAGGTGTTGGTAAAATTTCAAGGAGTTGCTTCAGCTATGAACTAAAACGAAAAACCCATGTCTTTGTAATCTATTCTATACAGTCATTTCTCTGATCAGCTTCTTTGAACTGTGCCTTCTGGACTGCTGCATTGTCAGTATTTGGGCTCCTGCATTTAAACACCTCTTTTTGAAACTACCTGAATGATAGATATATTTAGTTTCCTTTGCATAGGTTTATCATTCAACATGCCAGCACATCAAATGGGAGCTTTGAGGAAGTTTTTAGGAAACCAGTGCACATATGAGATAATTGCAGTGACTACAGAAGAGATACCAGCTTTGGCTCTTTTGATCAGGCAATTATATTATTCACCCAACTCTGTGTTCTCCTTGAGCTTTGCTGTTTGCCTACTGTAAAAGCCAGTTTGTCAAAGGACTGGGAGGATGATTGGCAGGACAGCGTCTCAAACTACTCACAAAGGATGACAATTTGTTTTATTCTATCTTCACGCCTATCATTTTGGGGTCTGCCCAGGCCTATGCTATAATGGAACAAGTCCAGACCTTTCTTCTGAAAGGCTGTTGAAGGAGCTGCTGTTCATTACCAAGAAACATGCAGAGACAAGAAGAAGAGCAGAGGGCGCAGTGGAAGAGATGCGTAAAGGAAGATTTTGAACACGTGTGCATCGGGTGCCCAGGCAACAGTACTGGCCACCCAATAGGCTCAAAACCTTTCCTACTTTGTAGGAGAGTTGAGTGTCCCACTTTATTGACATGTGTAAGACACATGAAGATACTCAGAGAGGAGAAATTGTAAAAGCCCAAAATACAAGGTGGTGTGGTGTTTTTAATTTTTATTTATTACACTACTGGAAATTATTTTTCATGAAAAATTTAACTCTAAGGCCAGCATTAATATACTTCTCATCTGTGAAATATTTTGCCCACTATGTATAACAATATATGTTATACACATGAATATGTTTATAATGACCTATTTCTAGCTTGATGGATTTTCACTCATTTTCTCTAATAAATAACCTATGTTCAACTCAATTATATTGAAAACCACTGGTGTTTTTAACTTCAATTTTCACTTATATATTTCATGTTATCAGGAAAGAGACAGCTATTAATTTAACCTCCTGTCTACTGAAATAGTGTTCTTGGTTTTCTTGGTTTTTTATTTGGTTTCCCATGCTAGTTTTCTCAGGAGTGGGCTATAAAAAAATCACTTTCACCTCTTCTTTATTGAAAAAAATATTTGGTTTTTATTTTTAGAAATAACTTCCATGCCATCATATAGAAAGATGTTGTAACAAAAAAAGTGACGAATGATGAAATATGTATAACCAAAATTATATCTCAGATCAGGTTTATTTACTTCAAGAGGGCCAAAATATCTCCCTAAGACAGTCTGCTATTGTTTTCATTTATTGCAGAATCGATCCTTATAGATCAGAACACTAAAGAACATACTCTAGTCTTGCATCCTTGAAAATAGTTGTGAGCCCAGAGAACTAATAAGCATGGTGGGAAAGAAAAATTTTCTCCAGTCTTTATAGAAGCTGTATGGGATGAAAGATACACAGAGTAATACAAAAGGATGGTGCTTTTTCTGAAATGGTTAGGGATGGTTACCTCAGAAAGTCTTTTGTCCCTACTCTTAAATCTTCCTATGAATTTGCCTATTTGGTTACCAGTGTAAAGCTTAAGCTGTTTTATAAGACTCAAAAGAAAGAAGGCAGACCCAGACAGAGCACAGTAATTACTGCTTCTAAAGGGACAACTTTCCTTTCCGTCTTTCCTCTCTGACTTAAAGTACAGTAGGATTACTTCAGCTAAAGACTCACGGGGTAACACCTCAGGTTGTTGCATTTTCATGTCTGTCACAGGAGCTGTAAACTCATTTTATTGCTCAGTGGCAACAGCCTACATTTCTAGGAACGTTGCGGAGTCTTGATCTGACAGCATCAGTCTCCATTGACATCCATTGGTGAAACACATGCAAAAACTCCTTCCAAGCTTTGTCTCATCAGGTAAACCACAAAACTTCTTGCTTTTACTTAGCCACCTGTGGAAGAGTTACAACAATGCTTCCCTGTGGCACAGCAAAGATGTACCACATTTTAAGCCTCCCACTGGAGGATACTCTAATGAACAAATGTGTCTTCCCACTCCCTACTTGCTATGGCAGTTTCAGAGGAAAACAAGCAGAACTGGCTCACATCCAGCATGTGTAGCTTCACACAGTAAATAACAATCAACACTTTGGCTGCTTCCACAACTCAGCAGGCGAGGTGCCAGCAAATGCTTTTAATCAGTGCCATTCTTTATTTAGCAATGCCCACTAACTAGAGCTAGTGGAATTTTTAGTTTCTTATTATTAGCACTGGCAGTAAAACAACAGTAAACAACACAACTAAAGATTTGAACTTAAAAGCTCTCCCAAAAGCTTCATACACCAAACTTCATGGATGAGTCCCTGGCATCTGAATGGTGCTTACTGTTTCTGCCCTTACTTGTCACTGCAGGAGGGCATTTTACAATCCTGACTTGACAAATAGGCAGGAAATATAATTAAACTAAATGCAGCAGAACCCATAATTCAGCAGTGCAGCTTGGTGTAGCACTATGGCAAACACAAGGTGCTCACCCTCTTGGGAAAGGCTGTATTTAGGTGAGCACTGCTTTGGTGACTTGCCTTTCACACATTCCCACATGAGTTCTTTTGATCAAGTCCCTCCAAATCAGCTGAAATCCTAGGTGAGAGCAGGAGGAATAGGTCCATATTAGCAAGTGCTGGTCCCTTGGGTGTACTTCATTAGACCCACTCAAGTGATTCTCTTGCGCAGGATGGAGAACATTATCAGTCCCTAAAAGCAATATTTTAAGGTAGGTCAATTCCCTACTTTACAACCATGGAGGCATTTATTTTGTTTTTCTTCCACGAGGGAGATGGTGCTTTTGTTTATCCTAGAAGCTTGTTGTATCCTTGAAGAGTGGAAGATTCACTGAGGAAGAAATTGTACTAACAGCAGTTAGTGGACTTGTGCCATCTTTATATAGCCATATCTGAAAATGGAAAAGCCTGAATTTAGCCCAAGGTATTTATGAAGTGGACTCAGCATGTTGGGATTGAAAAAATATTCTATATCCCGTCTCAAATGCTGATATGATTTTTTTTGTGCTTGTCAATAAACTGGTGTTGATTCTAAGTACTGACATCAAACCAAATTTTCATTTTAATAATGAAGTAAGAACACTGATTTTTGTGTTCCTGAGACACATCTCTGAATGAAAGACAGTCAGGCTGAAAGTGTGTCCTAAGTCATGCTATATCAGTACTTTTCAGAGTGGTTGTTCTTTGTTTCTTTCAAAGATGTGCAATGGCAAAGGCAGACAGGTCAATATTTGGTTAGTGCTAAATACAATGAAAAGACCAAGGAACTTCGGTGCCTACAGCCTCCTGCCAGTTTGCAGAAATGGCAAAGAACATAAAATTCAATGGGGACTGGTTTAGAAACTGAAAATCAAACACTGTGCTCATTATTTATATTTTATATGGTAATACATTTACCCTTTAACAAAGGTTTTTGCTTTCTCCACTACTAAAAACAGTTTGTCTCAGGAGAAGGGCCCCAGCAGTGCAAACAGAAGAACAAATGTGCTTACCTGCATAAATATTTATAAAACTGAGCCTGACATTAGCATAAGTTGGAGCTGATTCACCAAGTACAGTGGGGAAAACCAGAAACAATTGAGGGAATGATGCGTATGAGGCTGCTGTGGGTGAGAGAGAGACGTGGTCTGTGGGAAGAAATGCTTCTTTCCTGCCCACGCAGTGAGGGCAATATGCCTCTTCCTGGAGGATCTCTGGCACTCAATGTCTGGCACAGGGTCCCCTCCCTGTGTACCAAAACCTCACTGTCACATCTGTGCTCGCCCAGTCCACCACACTGGTGTCCCAGGACACCACACTGACACTTTCATTATGTCACCCATAGGGCTCCCCAGAGCGCAGGTCCATGATAAGGGGAAAATACTTGGCCACGAGAGCTCTACTGTTCGTGGTGATCATGGAAGGGCCAGAGTGGGCTTTGTGGCCATACATCTAAACCCTTTTGAGAGGGAGGAGTGAGCAGTTCCATAAGACAGGGGAGAATGTACCATTACTGCTTACAAAGGAGATATTATTCCTATAACTCAGTAAAAGACATGCGAAAAGCATCAAAATGGGATTTGAAGTTTAGCAAGGAATATGAACTGATAAATCTTTTGGCACAGCAAAAAATCTAAATAAACTATATAAATCTCCTTTAGATTGTTGTGGAGCTTTCCTTTTCTCATATGTGGATACTTGACACATTGCTTTTGGCAGCATATCTAAAATTTATAGCATAAGTCAAATCATTGGAACTGAATACTTAAGTAAACCTATATTAAATGGTGCCTGATATTTGCTGGCATATTTTCATGAAAACATGAGCAGCATACAGAAATGAAAAAGGAGAAGACATTTCCCAGTTAAAACAGGTAACAAGAAGAATAAAAAGAGATAACTGGAGAATCAGATACATCTAAAAAGAATTCATCTATCAATCAGTTCAGGCCTAAAAAAAAGATTTCATTTCTCATAGTTGCATTATTCCTTATGGAGATACATTGAGGCTGAAATTGCTGGACATAAAAACTTCTTGCACAGTCTGTTAAGTTTCTGGCACATAAACTTTGTCTTTGTTCCATAACTGCAGATTTTGAGAACAGAATAAGAAATTAAGGCTGTTATAACTTAGGCTCCATTTCAGGGGGTGGTACTGTGCCTCTTTTTCAGCAAAGCAAACTATTGACTTTGTAGCCTGTGCATTGAAATTCAGTGCTTAATGCTGACATTTTAAATAACAAGCAAAATCATAATCATGGTGTTGTTCTGATACTTGTAATTGCTTGTAGATAGTATGTCAGATAGAAATACTGCTATATTCAGCCACTGAGGGTTCACTTTTAAAAGCTGTTCTTGGCATTTCTTTTCTGTGAGGCCACTGTGAAGCTGGTCAGAGTGTCAGACAGGCATAAATGGAGTGAGTAAATAATTGTTAGAAATACCTAAAGTGCTTTCCAGATCAGTGTTTTTTCAGGCATGAAAAAACTGTGATCTCTACTTGACAGATATGGAGCTTGGCCATTGACAAAGCATCTCTCTCAAATACACTGCCCACAGAACACACATTTCACTCTCAACACCAAGGAATTCAGTGTTCATTTTTCTCTCCTCTAGGGATGAACTTTCTATCTCCAGCTCCTGGGAAAGTTCAGTTTCCCACAGCCACCAGCCCCCCCACTGGTACTCCACACTTTGTTCCCAAGAAGTGTTTGAGGATGCTTTGATCAATGGCTGAGAAGCAATCTCTCAGATAGCCAGGGACCCTCGGAAAGGTTTTGGCTGTCAGACCAGAGACATTAAATTAGGCAGCTGTCAATGTGGAGCCCACGCAGGCTCTGAAGCACTGGTATAATGCTCTCAGGCAACCCAGAAGGCTTTTTAGTGTGATAGTTAAGGCTTTTAAAGGTGTGTGGCAGTTAATAAGCCAGCCAGAGAGCAAAAAAGGTTGGAGTCTTTAGACTTCTAGTTTCATTCTGTGTTTACTGAATCATGCTGTCTTCTGAGTTATTGGCTCCTATTTCTTCTGTGACACTCACCGTATCTAAGATCTTTTAAGAATATTTCACAACAGAATTCACTGGGTTGAATAAATTCCATTACTTGAAAGCTAATATGAGAATCAATCACATAATTGGAGTGAAGTGCAACTGCACAAATGTCCAGCTGATCTAAAGAATATGGACTCTGTCAGACATTTTCACTCAAAGATAAAGGCAGGTTGACCCAAGACTTATAATAAACTTCCCTGACACTGAAAGACTTGACCTTGAGGCTTTGTCACTTGTGATTTACTGTTTTAGTTGAAGATTTACCAGTGTTTATTTTTAGCACAGATGTAGATCTAAAGACACTTGTAAACAGAAATTAATTCTAGTGAAATAAAGAAAGGACTTTTGTCTGTTTCATTTATTTCTGACAAAACCTGCATGTTGATAATTTTGTTCACATTGATCAGAAATTTAAAGTAGAAAAAATATAAAGATCAAAAATCATTTGGAAATTCCTGGGATCTATGACAGATCCCTGCGTCAGCACAAATGAGATTTATCTAACAAGTCCATAGGACCCAAATGGTTGAACTGCACCACTGAGAAGTTTCACCAGAAGGTATACCCTCTCTCCCCTCATTTTGCAGGCTTAGGATCCCCACCTGAAAATATGTGTGTCCACTTGTTGTTTCAGAATTGCAGGGGAACAGAGAGACAACCTAGTACGAGATTTAATACAGAATTATAACATTTTGTATAAAAATTCTTTAAAAGTAAGAAAATTGGTAGCAAGAAAGACAAGTAGAGGGATTTTTGAATGCTGCTGTCTCAACTGATAAACATTCTCACTGAACCATTTTATGTTAAGCTGTGTGTTATAAAGTACAATGTTTATAGCAGTTACAGTTAATATGCATCTCACCTCATAAAGAAAAGGGAACGGGCAGAGAAAGGAGAATAAGAAGTATCTCCTTACTAAATCTTTAACTTACAACATCATCAGATCTGCATTGCACCAAAAATGATTTCTCTAATGTTAGTGATTACCCAGAAACCAAAATCCAGCAATTGCACATAACTCAAATACCAGGCTCTGTAATGCTTAGTCCAGATGCTGCAAAAAAGTAACTGCAGTGAGCTATAGCCAAAGATGACATTTGGCTGCTCGTATTCTAGTACATAAACATTTTATATTCCAAACTGATCCACATAAAAGCCCATGTGGTAGAAAACAGCTCTACCAGCAGATGAGTTACACTGAGCATCTGGCTGGTAGAGCAGAAGGTCTGTGCTGTGCTTCAAGTGTCAGCCTGGCACAGCTGATGGCCCATGTGAGCCCCAGGGAGAGCACACCAGAGCACAGGACAGGGTACTGCCAGTTCCAAATCGGAGGGGCTAATAAGCACACAGAACAATACAATTCCACCAAAATCTAATATGGAATTTTTTCCTTTTTTTTTTTTTTTTGCACAAAGAACTTCAGAGGCATTTGGTGCTCTTCATTACTATTAATACTGGGTACTTAAAATCACAGTCTTTTTGTATGTTTCTTAATTAGAGACTTGGCATCTACCTTTTTTCAGAGATAATTCATGAGCAAGCAGCCACTATTATGAAGACAGTCCTTGATAAGCTAGATGATATTTTTTCCCTAGTGAACACGACGTGAAGAATCTCCATGCAAGTCATGAGATGAATAGAAGTGTAGGGACTGAGTTCATTACTACCTTTCAGAAAGAAGATTTCAGTCTCTGCCAGTAACTGTGAGACTAATTGAAACAAATATCTCTGCTGAACACATTAAGATACGTAAATTTGTGACTACTGACAACTATACTCTAGGTCTGTCAAACTGTACTTCCAAATTATTTTTGCCTGAAATATTTTTGACATGTTTCAAGTCTCTTTACTAACACTTGAAGGAAATATATAATGAATGTAAGCATTATTTGTTGCTCAGTTTGTTAAAAGATTTTCATGTAGCCTTGTTTGAAATATGGAAGAGTTCCCTCTAAATCAGTAGTAAATGAATGCCAAGGCTTTTGTAAAGTAATAACAGAATTTTTCATTGGCAAGGGCTGGTTATTTTAAAGTTTTTCCTCAGTCATCTAAAGTTGAGAAAACAATTGATCTGAGGCACAACTGGAATACAAGAACTCAACTTTTAAAAAGGGAGATTTGAGCTATGTGCATTGTACATGTCTGCTGAAACCCTAGAGAGAAAAAGAAGATTTACAGAAATCTGTCTATTGACAGCACAGAGGGAACTCTTCCATATTTCAAACAAGGCTACATGAAAATCTTTTAACAAACTGAGCAATAAATAATGCTTACATTCATTATCTAGCTTCCAGGTTTACTTGCTTGCTTATGCTGTTGTATATTGTTTAGTTTATTAAGTCAAGCAAGTCACAGGAGTTTTCTAACATGGGAGATGTTAATTTTCAGTTTGAATTACTACGATCTGATTTTCTAGTAAGATTGAGAACTTCATTTATTTTTTTTCTATTTTATTGGCATTTCTATGCTGTAAGTTTAACAGGTTTATATGTTCAGCTGCTATCACTATGTTTATCTGAAAAGACAAGTCGTTGGTACTCCTTTGTATATACAACCTCTTCATGTTCACAAAGTGGTGTTCAAACATCGCTTTGTGCAGAGGGGTCAGCACCTCTGCAAAAGCTCTCAGCACAATGGGATTGTCTCATGCACTGTTGCCCAGTAGAACATCCCCTGTTTGGTATTCAGTCACAGAGTGATATAGCTTAAATGGTTTTAGTATTGATTCATGTTGGCCAAGAAAACCAGGTAGGAACCTTTAACTGATCTACAGTTTTCTTCTAGGTTCTCTTCCGTTTGGTCAGAAATTCTGCATCTGGAAAGATCCTACTCTTGCTAAGACAGCATGCTGTGAAGCCCTAAGACTTGTACAGACAGTCATCAAATCTTGAGGAAAAGCAACTGCACCAGCTGCTGGTCAAATTAAAGATCTTCCTGGCTGCTCCACATGGGAGGGTGAAAAGCATATTTAAGCTCTAAGCTACTTCACCTACAACAACAAGCTTTGGAGGACTGATGTGAGGGGAAAAATACTCTTGCACCAGTGCCATTTCCACTTATGATCAGTTTGGGGTTTTTCCTCTCTTTTCTGGTCTGTATTAATCTTGAATCTGCATTTACTCACTGCAATACAGACATACAGGTTCAGTATAGAATTGAATGTGATCACAATGAACTGAAGACATCCTATTGTCTCTGTGAGATAGGTGACACTGCCAATTCAGAGAAAACTGATCCAAGATAAAATATTGCTTCTTGTAGTGTGAAAGCCCCTGTTTCATAATATACAATGTTCCAGAGATATAAACTAAGAGGATTATGTTGTCATTGTCCCTTGTCATGCTTTAGAACAGGTGGAAAAGGTTAAGTAAGAAAGCAAGGAAAATGGAATGGAGTTTCAAAATCTCTGTTTTGGATCATCGCAGAGGTATTTTAACTCTTTGCTATGCCCATTTTTTAATGTCTTTTACAGTCAAATGTTTACGCCCCTTGTCAGTACAAGATTTCAATTTGTACTAAATAATTTCTAATCAAGACATTGATTATCTTGAATCTGAACTACATCTGAAAGACGGTAGTGAAAGACAGAACTGCACATCTCTATTAGCCATAGATCAAGAGCTGTGCAAATAGCATAGCCATAAAGGTAAAAGCCATCCATGTATAGGACACTGAGATACATTTCTCATACCTTCTTTCTTACCAAGTTCCAATTGCAGAGAAAAAAACAAATGTATTTAGTGTTCCTAGAATATAATGCATACAAATACATAAGAAAAGTTAAATCATTCTGAAAACTTTGACTCTGGTACTCAAGATCACATTGAGGGGTTTCAGCTTTTGCACAAGTTAGTGCATATCCTGCAAAATGCACAGTATATACCCAAATTTCATCTTCATTATTAAACAAAAAATTGCAGGAGTAGAAAAATGAAATACAATGAAAATTATTTGTATTCCATGTACCAACTCAATTCTGCTCTTCTAAATCTCAATTACTTTTATAAAATTTATAATTTTTCTTTTGCTTTTTAAAACTCTACATGGGAACATGTTCAAACACAAAATACAAATGCTTTAGACAATCAATAAATGAACTTTATCACCTCTAAACCTAGCTTCCATTAAACTTTGTGTGAGACTTACAAATGCAACATACAGTAATACACTGCTTCCATCAAATCATAACTGAAATAGAAAAATCTCTGAATAAATTAGCATATTTCCACTTATGCACATAGATGGGTGGTGTGATGAGGGAACGGATCTTTGAGCTGTAACATTGTCAAATTTATTTTCTTACTATCATTCTTTGTCTCATTTGCAAAAGGGAAAAAAGGTGCCTTAGAAATGCTGTTTTCCCAATAAACGTCAAAAGTATGGAGCTGCCTATTTAAAGCTCCAGTATGTGTCCACAGACATTTTTATGCATTTATGACTTCAATTTACATTTTCTCTGATATACAGCCAGGTAAGATAAATGTTCATGAAAAATCTTTTCAGTTTTCTGGAAAGGTCTAGTATTTTCCCAACACAGAGTTCTACAAATATTTTTACAAGAATAATCAACCAAGATGAAAATATTATTAACATTTAAATTTAGCACAGGAGCATCTTTTGTGCAGCAAAAGCATTATCTAGGTATTTTTAAAATGGACATTTTAAAAAATGGCAGAGATCTATCAATGGACAAAAGAGAAAGAAAGACCACATGTTGAGTCCATGCTTGATAGTCTGTACAATTCATTGTGAAGTACCACTTGTACTAGGACTGCCACAGAGCCATTGGTTTGAAAGGTTAATGACTGCAGCAATCACAATTTCAATTTACAAGAAATGGGATGACAGGAAGCCAAATACAAATTGGAAATGCCCCACTGTGATGGCAGCTGAGCAACAATTCATCAGCAACAGCACAGGAATATTGTAAAGCCAAAGTGCTGGGGACAACCTTTTGAGCCTGAGAAGGGCTTACAACTTATATTAAGCTCATATTTCAAGGATACTATAGAAGCTTAAATATGGCTAAATTACCGAATATAGACATAAGTTCTCTGTTGATAATTTTCCTTATAATAGTTGTTAGGTCATCTGAAGGTGCTTATCTCACCTCCTTAGGTTTTCTTTAGTGTATCGCCCCTTTCATTTTAAATGTCGACTTTGAATTCTACCAAAACAGCCATTGTCCCAAAGGCATTTCAATCGTCTTTGAGCATTCCCTGCAACTACACTCTACCTCTTGCTTACTCACAGCATCAGCTCTACTACAGTGTGACCTGAGACTTTCTAAAGCTTTCAGGTGTTTACATACACACAAAGATGCTCTGTGAGACCCTGTGCTCCTTCTGCCTGGATGTTGCATGTAATTTGTGTGCAGTGGAAAATCAAATTGATGATAATAAATCAAACTTTGTAATCATCAACACTACAGAAATACAGGTGGGTATTTTGAAGTCAGTCAGAACTACATGTAAGCAATTTGATGTCATAAATAACAAATAACTGGAGGTAAGCTGTAAAAAGTTCTGTTCATCCCTATCTCAGAACAGACATCCTAAAACTCAACAGGATTCAGGGAAATAAGCAGGCTGAAGTGAGATTCTACACACAAAAGCTTTTCAATTAGAACTAATGTGCTGTAGGATGCTGCTAATTTCATCTAACAGGACCTCAACATCAGCAGAACTGTAGTAACTTAAGTTCATGCTTTGATTTGTCTTGCTTTATATACTTAAATTATTGAAGAGGGAGTAAGACAGGCAAATATCAGAAAAGCATAAAGCACAGAGGTAGGATCTGCACAAGTTTTGATGGCATCATGTTAAATATGTGTGCCTGTGAGTTTCATTAAATCTTTTCAGTAGTTTCCTTCTCAGTGGAATGATTAAACAGAATATCACAGGTTCAGAGAATGGCTGGGGTGGGAAGGGACCTCTGGAGATATCTGGTTCCACAATCCTGCGTATGCAGGCCCATCTGGAGCAGGATCCCCAGGGCCATGCCAGAGAACTAACTTTTGGATATCCTCAAGCAGGAAGGTGACACAAACCCAGTGGGCAACTCACAGTGGAAAGTGTTCCCTGATGTACAGAGGAAACATCCTGTGTTTCACTTTGTGCCCATTGCCTCTGGGCCTGGCACTGGGCACTACTGAAAAGAGCCTGGCTCCATGTTCTTTACACCCTCCCTTCAGATACGTCTAGATGCTGGTAAGATCCCTGCTAAGCTTTCTCTTCTCCAGGCTGATCAGTCTCAGCTCTCCCAGCCTTTCCTCAGGGGAGAGGTGCTCCAGTCCCTTAGACATGTTTGTGACGCTTTGCTGGACTCTCTCCAGTATGTCCGTATTTTTGTTTTACTGGAGAGCCCAGAACAGGCCACGGCACTTCAGATGTGGCCTCACCAGTGCTGAGTGAAGGGCTGGTGCAGCGCCCCCAGTGCTCCCTCGACCTGCTGGAAATGCCTTGCCTAAAGCAAAACAGGGTACCATTTGCTGCCTGCGCTGCATAGACTCATTTGCTGGCTCATGCCCAACAAAGCAGTCTCCAGCTGGGTGGCACCCAGGAAATACTGGTACACGAAGCAGACAGGTGAAGCACAAAGGCATGGAAATACTGTCAGGATAGCATTAAGCTGGATCACAAAGCGAGAAGGCAGGTGGCCTGTGGCAGGCAGAAGAGCATGATGGAGCACTGTAAGGGCAAGACAGTCCAAGTGCAGACCATGGCAGGCACTGCAATGCCATTGTGGATCAGTACCCACCAAAGCAACTCAAGCTGTATTTGACAAAAGATAGATATGTGACAGGAAAGGCGAACTAATCAGCATAGAAAAGTTGCTCATAGAGCTGAAGCAGACCTGTCCTACCAGTTCTCTGAAGTGATTAGAGAACTGTGATCTAGCACCATATTTTTCAGTAGAAACTGTTAATATGAGAAATAAAACAAACTCTTACTCAACCTAAAGTTTGAAATCATTCATTTCTGAAATCTAATGCTTGGGCTAAAGAATACTACTTTAAACTGATTTATCTTTAAAACAGTCACTAGCCCTAGGCATGCTTTACAGCATTTTAGATCGTGATTGATAATTTTGCAATGATATTATACACAAAAACACTGAAGTTCATGCTTATTAACTCATAATAGTCAAAGATATGTTATACATGCACAGATGAGGAAATGAAACATATGGATAAAGATGTATTACCATGTCTTACCATCCACATTCCTTTGATGTAAATAGAACTTACATCTTGGAATAGAAAAGCATATGAAGATCTGGAATTCCTCTTTTCAGAAAATGCTAAAACAGGTATCAATTAAAATACTTCCTTATAACCTATTCTTTTTCTGAATACTTCATTTTATGCAAAGAAATATCAAGGTTCTTAATTTCTGAGACTCTAAAAATAATTATTCTTGGAGAAACAGACAGAAGGCTTATTTTATCCACTATACTTTGTACCTTTTTGCCTTAGATAATTAGGGACATTAGATCATGATTTGCAATGCCTGGAGAATACTGTCATTAGCAGGGGAATGTTCTCTGGAACCCTGAGGAAATGAAAAGCTTTTAAGAGCAATCACTGTTAATCACTAACATGCCAACATTATATACTTTCTGGAACTGAGGATGATACAGACAGAACACATTAAGTGACTCTGTTTCACTTGGATCGTAAGCTTTTGATAAAAATATATGTTTAAAATATCCCTTTGCATGTCTTGCTTTCTTTACAGAATGCAGGAGAGCTAAGAACTCTGCAAGATTTACACTTCTTGTACAAGCTATTGACAGTATCCTCTCTGATTCCATAATGGAGCATCATTGTGTTTTTATCAACATTATACTTTGTTATGCAGTTTCATCGGAGTAGTAAATGCCATGGGCAAAAAGTCGGCCCTTTTCACCCAAGGAGGGTGAAAGAAAAATTAAATTACAAGGTGATAAATGCAATTAAATTCAACTTTTGCTTCAGCTTAGCAGGAGACATAGCATCTGAACAATTGCAATACTTACAGCTGACACTATAAATTAACATTTAACACTGATGATTAAAAATTTGCTATTATTAGCTTTTTAATATAGTATTTAATATTTTCTATCCAATGTTAACTGCATGCAATATTCTACATATTTTTTAATCACATGAAAGGTAGTAAAATAAATAGAGAAAAAGTATATTTTTTAAGAAAACAAAGTTTAGGACTACTTACTGACATATTTTTGAGTCATAATTTTTAGCTGTACTAACCATGCATGCTTCACAAGTCAAAGCCAAGCCCAGCACTACAGGGCAGCTGTACACACTGGAAAAGGAGTCAGACTACACCAATGTACTGGGGTCCTCAGCTGGGATCCCTGCCAAGTAAAACCTTGGACCTGCCACTACATCACACATTATCAGCAAAAAAATTCACAATTACTACCAGTAAAGGGATCTAAGGAATCTAAGACATCTAAGAAGTTTATAGATTTGTAGAACTAGTAAGCTGTTCACCAAATAAAAAAGCCATCTAGTGCAGTTGAAGACAACTACTTCTTGTGACAGCTCCTGTGAGTACAAAAATCAAAATCTTTCCTCTTACTGACCAAGTTCTTCAGGATGCTTCCATTATTGGATCCTTAGACAAACAACCTCAATACAACTTTCACTTTGTCTTGAACAAAGTCCTACTAAGTTATAATTATTCTCGTCTGGATGCTTTCTATTTTGTCTGCATCTTTTGGTCATTAAATAGTTTAATGACTTTAGACCAATTGTTTCAGAGTGATTGTTTCCTCATCTGATCAGACATGCAGTATTTAGCTACTGAATCTCATGAGTTGCACTGCTAGTCACTCTTACACAGCTGAGATTGTAGTGGCATATCCTGTAAACAGATTGCAAATTCAAAAAGGAAGTGCTTACATTCTTGAAACCTCTATATAAGATCTGAAGTTCCTTCTTTGTGAATTTACTCTGTGCTTCCAGCAGCTCAAGAGCTTCAGGTCTATGTCGTACTGTGGCCATTTCCATTTCATCTTCTACAGTGTCTGCAGAATACAAGAGACAGAGAAGGAAAACTCAGCAAGAAATATAGGAGGTAGAAATAATCAACCCTTTCAGAAAGAAAGAAAAGGAAGCAAGAAAAGAAAGAAAAGAAAAAAGAAAAAAAAAAGAAAAAAGAAAAAAGAAAATAGAAAAAAGAAATGAAAAAGTAAAAGAGAGAGAGAGAAAAAGAGAGAAGAGAAGAGAAGAGAAGAGAAGAAGAGAAAAGAGAAGAGAAGAGAAGAGAAGAGAAGAGAAGAGAAGAGAAGAGAAGAGAAAGAGAGAAAAAGAAAGCAAGCAAGAAAGAAGACATTCTCTTAAAGACTTGTTTTTGCAGCTTTAATGACAAATGATGAGTCCATTTTGAACTCATAGGAAAAGGGTGTCTATCATGTGCTTCTGTGGCTGCAAAGAATCATGAATAGCAGGGATGATCCAGTAGCCTGCATATTATCTCAGGAGTACTAATAGCAATAAACTGGACAGCCAACATCCTGCAAGGGCATGCATGATACACTCAGTATGACTTTTCTGTTTCTACAACTCCTTGACAAAAGGAAACAATTTAATATAACTTTAGTGACTCCAGAAAACTGAACATTTTCCTTCAGTTAGACAATGGATGTGAACTCACTGTATCAGGCTGGGATTTTTATTGTGAAGTTGTCCTTTGGAAAGCATGTGAAATTGATACTGCACATCCAGCAGCAGATCTTACTTTGAGTATCATATTACTGACACTTTGGGACAAATATTATTGAGGGCAAGCAGCCTAAGTGGGGAACATGATGGTTTTAGTGACCTCTTCTTTAGGTGAGTAACAATGCAGATATACACATTTAAGGTTCACAGTTGTGTGTAGCCCTAAAGCAAAGAGAATTAGCAATGCATTTTTTCCTAGGTAGAGTTTTAATGTGAAAGTTCAATAAAACAGCTGAAGGAACTTACAATATGTACTTTTATATGGGGTGCCAGTCACTTCTGATCAAAAATACAAACGTGTGTGTCCATTTCTAAGTACTGCCAGCATTAAACATCACTTACGTAGTACTCCAGACTAATTTAATGAAATCACTGCCTTATTCCAATTTCAGAGTTATACCAAGTATAGAAATATAACAATACAACATGCCTAATTGTCACTTTTACAATGCTGAAGATACATATTTTATTTCATTAGAATTCTTAGAATAAAGTTTTATTTTGTTCAATATTCATTAGAGCAGAGTATTAGAATACTTGATTAAAGTAGCATTATGCCTACAATTTCACGTATTTTTGTTCTGCTACAATGCAGTAAACAATAGCTTTCAGCTGCTTGGGAGAAATTTGGCATGAGAAGATACAGTTCTGCTAAAAAAAAAATGAACAACCTTTAAAGAGATACTTAATAATATATAAAAGTTTGGAAAAATCTTCACAAAATTTAGGGCTTTATCCTTTCTCCTGTGAAAGATACGTTGCTGTTAGCACCGGACTCAGGAAGATGATCTCAGGGTGATCCAGATGATTTTTTTTTGTTAACTGCAAGTCAACACTAGGTACTTAGACTAAACTGGCAAAAAAAATCAACCTGAGAATAAATATTGTTGAAAGCTCACTTGTATTTTATATTCAAACGGTTACATGGGATTTAAATGGGCTTTGGTTTAGACAGAAAAGGACTTAACTTGAAATGAGTTCTCTAATCACCCATTTGTAAAACATCTGGCTACCTAGAGAGACATCTACAAGCTTTTCTGGAAGCTAAATGAATACACATAATAAATGTGAGGCTACAGATAAAGGCCAGACAATGGGATGCTGAGCACAATACTTGGCATATCCTCAGCAGTAAACATTTTTATTGCGTTTAAATGATTCAGTGAGAACGTAGAAGACTGCAATGGGCTGGTGATGGTAATGAAAAGGTTCAGTATAACATTCTTCACACTCAATTTCTCTAGTCTCCGATAGATGTAAATAATAAAAATATAGGATCACCATAAACTTCCTTAAAATGTACCAACTGTGATGACTAAAATGCTATAGCATTCACGAGTCATTTGCAGGCTTCTAATTTTTTTCTTTACACTTTTAGCTACCAGGCTGGAAAAAAATCTATACTTTAAAATATGCAGGGGAAATGTGTGAAAATGTATCTATTTCTAAACACTAATGATTTCTATGGCATTTGTTATTTCAGTTCTTTGGTTTCTTCAGCCTAGAAAAGTTTAGGAGTACTTTTTTTTTTCATAGAAAGGAAATTCTATGTCAACTGAAAACCAGAAACAAGTTCACAATCCCTCATTAATATACTAAACAAAATATTCTTACTGTTTTCATTTATGAGGAGGTTTCTTACAGCTAAATAGTAAAGACAGTTTTTAATGTAAATGTCACAGGAGCTATGCTTTGAACCTTTCATTATTCATCAAAGAACAAAATGGTAAAAATATTGCAAAAAGCAAATGTACTCTTCAAATAATGGCAGCTGGAGAAACATCCTAAGTTAGGGCTCAGTTCATATCTGTAAAAATTGTGCACATGCATTTCCCTGCACAAACTCCAAATTATTGCCTCCTTAACTATTTAATAACTATTTAGCATGTTTTTCTTTTCCAAAACCATTCTTGAGTGTAGTCCTATCTCTAGCACATGCACGTATCTAAGGAATGACGGTTTTAAGTTTAGACTTACTAGACTAGAGCACACAAATAAGAAAAGTGTTCTTTTACATGCTTTTTTCAATAGAAATACTGAATTACGTTCAATATAAATGCTGAAACAAGATTTTATGTTTTTAGATAACCTTTGTCAGAAAATATTGATAGAAATGCAGAGGTGCAAATTCAGGCTATGTATATTTCAGTAAGTTACTCGTTTTAAAAATATTTCCCTGATAATTTCTAAGGCATTCACGTGAAGTGATTGTCATTGCAAGTGGTGCTGTTTTCATTCCTAGGACACTATAATGTTGCTTCTTTCATGCTAGCAGAAATGAAATAGCACACGATGTCAAAATGGAATAATAACCATGTGTATCTACAATGGTGGTCTTATTTAACATTTCCACTTAATATAACATTCTTACTTAATATAGTACTTCATTATTGAGGCGATTACACAGAAAACTATTGAATGCGCCTTTTTTAAGCGCTTGGTTCTCAAACAGGAAATATTTAATACTAGTTTTAGTTCAACTTCTCTTCTGGTTTAGAGAATACTTTCAGTAAGAAAACATAAGTTTGACATGATCAAGGTTTCTGAGACTGACTAAATATATTTGGTTACCTGTGCAGACGAAGATCTTTCATAGAAATGTGCGAGGAATAAGGATGTGTCACTCTCCCACCAACTTCAAACCAACACATCAAACTTTCTATTAATTCTGTTCTATTTCCTTTATCTATTCCATGCCCCTGGGAGTGTTCAGGTTGGATGGGACTTTGATCAACCTGGTCTAGTGCAGGAGGACTGGACTAGATGATTTTAAAGGTCTCTCTTCCAAATCAAGCAAACCTGTGATTCTCTGATTCCTTTATTGTCTAGGGCTATGTTGGTCAGGTCATGCAGCTGAAAGCAACTTCTCCAGAAAGAATTATTATCAAGTGCCACAACAGTAACTGAGGTTTTTATGGTACCCTATTTTCAATTAAAACATATCAGCTGAAGATACCATGAAAAAAATAAATCACTGTACACCCAGAAATCCAGCCCTTTTCATCTTAGAGATCTCAAACACTTAAAAACGAAAGCAAGTACCAGAGTTTTCTCTACAGAGGAGCATATGAAAGACAGTGAAGGGGGATAGCAAAAAGAAAGCCTAGCTCTATACCCGTGAAGTCCTGACATTTGGTAGGGGCCTGTAGTTCTAGCCAAGTTGCCTTTGGGTGTCCTGGATTCCCTAGACATGGGGAACTGCTCTTGCAGGCCTTTTTTACCTGAGATTGATTGATATGCTTTATCAGAAGAGTATACAGGAAGCACATGGACCATTCAGCTTCTGGTTTTAGGTGCTCATTTAAGTGCCTAGAATTAAGTCAAATTAATCTAGATTGAATTGGGTCCAGAGAGATATTTTAAAATCTGCTATAGGAGTCAATTTATATAGGGAGACATTATAGTGTTACTACTATAATTAATCTCTATCTAGGTATATATTTGTATCTATGTATTGATCTCTCTCTCACTCCTTCTGTCCCTCTATATTTATCTGTTACCTACCCTGGAGAGATTTTATTTCCTTACAGCATATCAAGACATTCAGTACAATATCAGTGTGCTTTTCATGTATATCCGCATTCACATACTTTCTTTTCAATCTCATTATTATTATTTTTCTCTCAGACACCAAATTTAAGTCCTGTTCCCTAAATAGTTTGAAGTTCTATATTCAAAACCTGCAGAGGCAATCCGTTCCTCCCAGACCAGTTATGCTGGTACTCCCTGTGTATTGGATAGGAAGCACACACAGACATGTGCATAAAAATGCAAAACGTTACCACTTTTCAGATACATGGAGAGCAAGTATTAAATTTAACCAAGGAATCACTTCTCAACTAACTTGCAGATCCTAAGTGCCAACCCAGCAGCTCCTGTATGGCAGACCGTGGTGCTGGTACCTTACCATCCTACTCTGCATAGACAAATCTGTTCATCACTAGATTTTAAACCTTGATAGACCATATGATTACTTCAGCAGATATCTTGCCTCTCAAATGAGCAGTTAATGAAAGCATAACTTCTGATGCATGCAAACCTAAAAAAAAAACAAAAATCAAATGAAAAAAATGAAAAATAAAACTTGCTTTGAGTAACAGGAGATGTCGTTTTGGCAGCCGAGCAGGGCAAGAGCTTCATAAGTCGCTCTTTAATGCTGCGTTTGGTACTGTTCTGAGCGTAGAGGAAACCTAAAAAATATATTATCAGGACTGTTAACATAGGCTTGAGAACAATTTCTGTACATGCTGCAGACTTCATCATTATAGCAGAATCCTCATGGGAAAAGGCCAAACAGATGGCAGCCATCATGAATCACAAAGGGCAACCAGAATTTTTGAACAGGACAACAAAATTGTTTTGTCTTTGTATCTTTCCGGCATCTTTCCAATAAAGGGGATTTGTTTGTCTGTGTGCATCTCTTGTAATATTCTTATAACCCATTTAAGTTCTTATCACCCACCTTAAATCATCTAACAGAGAAGTATCAGATTATTTATTTGAAACAACAGAAGGAAAAAGATTTGTAAAAATTTTAATGTTAAAATATTTTGAAGACTTTTAAGTCTATTTCATTTTGAAGTTTAAAATGGAAAACAAAACCAAACCCAAATGAAATCTCAAAGATATCTTTTGTTGTCCTTTCTGGCAGACTTCTAGTTCCTTGGCTGAACTTTCCCATATAATGAATTCGGCAACTGTGATAACCAATGTGGTACTTTTGCCTTTTCTGAGTATTAAAATATCAATCATGATGTATAGCCAGTCTCCCTTTAATATTTGGCATTCTACATATATAAAATATAAATAATATTTATACTCTCATTTTAAAAACTAATTTGGCTGAATAGCTAATGTTCATGTGCCATAAAGCAGGTGAACAGCATCATCCTTATTTACTGTGATGGAAATTGTTGGAGTATCTTCCTGTGAGGTCTAACCAATCATTTTACACAAAATAGGTGATATAAGCAAGCATTGCCTGCGTGGATATTTGCTGCAAATGGCAGACTTAACACCTGTAAAACAGCTTAGTAACTGACTTATGTTCCTGAGAAAGACAGAGCTTGGCTGGGACATTATGCAACTCCTGCACTTTTCATCTCGACTGCGTGCACAGAAACACAAACACTCTATGATGGCTCTTGCCACAACAGCAAGAGTGCAAAGCAGATGGGGCAAGAGATGAAAGACACAGCTGGCAGGTCCTGTGCTAAGGGCACAGGCACCAGGATAATCTTTTGTTATCCCCTCTACTGCACTTGTGCTGAATCCTGGTGTTAGAGACACGATGTAGAACTGTTTCCAAGCCATCTTATATGTGTACTTGTATTTGGGAACAGCAAGCAAGAACTTTAAGGATATTGAACTTTGCAAATAAAAGGGAAAAAATACCAGTTTGTATACAAGTAAAACATTGAAGGAAATTAAAAAGAAATTAGGAAAACCAGGGACAACTCAGCCACAGCCTGAAAAAATCAACCAACTTTCAGCAGAAAAATTCTGCCTCTGAGAGAGCAGCAGGTCTGGTGAATAGACGAAACAATCCAGTTTCAGCACAAGGTCAGATGGACCTAAATGACTGTCTCAGGAAATGCCTAAACCTTTTAACACAAATAATAAGAATGAATATACTTTTAGCCCGTAGCATCAGCCCTAACCATCAGCTCAACTCAGAAACATAGTGCAGATAAGTGCATAAAATACAATGCAATCTGGGATCTGATAGGGTCTCAAACTTGCTATTTTTAGTTGAGTACAAAACCTGAGCCCTTAAATGGGTAGCTTGTTGTCTCAGCTGGCAGTGTCTGCAGTATCACACTATGCCTGTGCTGTACCTAAGCATGAAATAAATGTTTTTATCTTAAAGATTTCTTTCTTTATTAGGAATTCTTCTAGCATAGCCATGATGAAGAATTATTTACTGCTATTTTATTCATTTGAATAAAGATTTGCAAAAGTTTACTATACACGTATTACTTACATAATTACATAGGTCCACACATATGTAATTACTGAAGATATATACAATGCTTCAATAAACCTAAAGGGATGTATTATTTCTAAATGGTTTGAAGCTAAAAGCCTTGAGTAAACAGACAATTTTGCTACTTTTAGGCTCACACAAAAACTCATGGAATTCAATGCAAACCATATGGGCTTTGCAGTCGCATGATCAAGGTCAAAACTGAAATAATATATAATAATATATACGGGAGAAAGTAATATCAGAGGAGTAACTAACCGAGGAGAACAGTATAGCTTCTGTACTCACTTCTGGCAGCTAATTTAAAATTCTGACACTATGGTCAGGGCAGAGGTGAAGGGACTGGTTTATGTTCTCACAGTATGAGAAAGCAGCACGGAAGATTCTCACTCCCAATGGCCACAGTTAATTTACTCTACAGCTACTGCAGTCTGCTGTTATGATCTCCTGATCAGTACTGCAACTTTCAATGTGATTTTTCATGAGCTAAAAAAATACTTAATACAAAGAAAAAATGTTGCACACTGGGCCTATGCTGTGTCAAAACACTAAAGGTGATAATGGAGATGAAATATTGTAATAATTTCTGTGAATTCTGTACCTATTTGCCCACTTTGAAACGGGTTAAGGAAAAAGCTGTGACCATTAAGAAGCTAATTAATCTAATAGATTAAAACTATTTACACAGTAGGAAATCCTTATTGCCAGTCTTTAAAGTGGTTGGCAACGAAAAGAAGAGCTATGAAGCATCCACACACTGATAATGATGGACTGATGCTATTTCCTTCAAACTTCTAGAATAGAATAAAACTAATTCTTATCCTGAAAATAGATATTCAAGAGAAGCTAAATTTTCCAGACTCATTTTGGGCTTTTTTCAATTATAAGTTGACTAGAAATGTCATAGCTCCTATCCCCAACCCAGTAAGGCACAAACTCCTCTGGGCCACGTGTGAAGGTTCTTCAAATTAAGGTTAGTTCACTGGTGCTGCTCACTCTTGGATTTAATAATCTGTTTCCCTGCAATGAAAATTAAACCGTGAGACACATTTTTTCCCCAGAATTCACTGTGGGAGTGTCCTAGAACTCATCTCTGTATGACACCAGTGGAATCGTGGGCAATTGTCCCAAGAGGCACTTACATTTCACAAACAGTTCTGTAACTGGAGCATGGTTTATTCTCATACCTTGGTACCCCTGCACTGCTACCTGTGCACTGACACAGGCACACGACATCCTGTGGGAGTGCCTGCTATTTAGCATGATTTATATCTGTAATTGCAACTGTTAAAGTCACCAACGGCTTAAACCTCTGGTGTAGAGTTATTTAAACTAGAGAACTATAACTTATTAATCAAGGTTTAATATCGAGAGTACAACATGGACATATGGCCAGTGCAATTTTTTTTCTGAGCTGCCACTTTTAGCAATTCTACTTGACCAAAAGCATCCAGGTCATCGTTACGTGTATGACCCAGTCACTTCTTTATCACAGTGTTGACGCTGCTGGTTACAAAAAAATACAAAAATATCTAAATTTTTATAAGCTAAAAGTTATAAGTGATTTATAAATGACTGTATACTTCTAATCATATATATCTACACCTAGACTATCTTAACTCGATGTATTTACGTTTTTTAGGCATATGATCCCACTACATATTACATATTGCCCTGTTACAGAGGCAGGTCAGACTACCCCCGGAAAGACCATCTAGAAAGAAGTTTTCAGAAGCAAAATATATCCCTTTCAAAGTGTGATATGCGTCTTTGAAAATTCTTTGTAGTCAGCATGAAAGCAAGGGCAGGTAGGCCACTTTTTGCAGGTGTGGCAGATAAATCAGATAGTCTATCTTAAATGCCCACTAAGTGCACAAGGTAGACCTTGTTATTGTTGCCCTTGCCCCCAAAGTCTTGCTCACCTTTCCTGCTTCCATCAAATGCTCTCTGTTCAAAGAAGTACCCACCTGCCTCATTGCTGCCTTTTTGTAATGGGATGCAGGTGACAAATATACACAGAAGGCACAGTAATCTGAGTCCCTAAAAGTTTTGGGGCTGGCAGTCATCTTATTTAGGAGGATGTTTCTAGTTCAAAAACTAGAAGCAATTCTTCCAACAATTTCCTCCTTCACTGTTGGTGAAGGAGAAAAGTCACTTGTGAACTACCTCGTTTTCTCCCTCCCTCTTTTTTATCCTCACGTATTTTTATTCCTGTTTACTTTTTTTCCTTCTCGAAGTCTCCCTCCTATATTTGGCAAAGTCAGCAGATTAGCTCCCACTTTTTAAGTCTAACTCTGCTTTTTAGTCAGCAGCATTTACAATCCACTGGCCACCTCCAATGCCTTGACAGTACAGCTAAGCTCCCAGTAGTGCTGGAATTTGGATTTTGTTCACCAACAGGATTTTATGTCTTCCCATAAAAGTGGGGAAAATGTCTATGTTATATTAGTTCTGGATGTGATATTTTTTGGAAGCAATGTAGCAGAAGACCTGAAATCTAGGCTGGAAAGATCATTTTTCTAAATATAAAATTTTGAGACAAAGGTGACAAAGACTCTGAAAACTGAAAGGGAAATGCATTGAGTGGTTTCTTGACGTGATGATTTATGCTCAATTTCAGCTGTATGATGGAATTTCTCTCAGGGCCTTAAGGGCTGGCAGACCCACTAAACTGTTAATGGTTCATCACAGATGGAGAGGCAGGGGAGACAAAATGAAGTGCAGATTTCATATTCACAGTTCAGGACTTGTGGAAGAGAGACAAATCAGAGTACATGTGCCTTCTGTGTAGTAAGCTTGGGAATAGAATGAAATTATGTCCAACATAAATATTTATAAGTCTCAGCCTCAGTTCTTTGGAAGCACCTGCCGAGGAACTGTGTGAGCTGTCAGTAGGCTACTTGGCAGATCATCAGCATTTTTTGTCAAGCCAGGAAAACCTTCTTGACAATCTCATTTGTCTGTACACATGCATTTTATTGATTCTTCCTTTACTGACCCTAGCTTCCTGTTTTTCATTGCAATATATACCTATCAACTTCATTGACTACTAAAACCCAATAGATCACATCAGATCACCCAGGAAGGTATTGAGTTAAAAAAAATGGATGGCAGCATTTTAGGGAATACCTTGAAATTCTAATTTAAAAGTCAGATTGCTCTCCTTCACTTTAAATTCCCTCGTACATAGTGTTATAAATCAGTCTCCCAATGGCAGATGCAGATTAGGAACTGATAGTTACGCTTCCTTATCAACAAATTAGAGATCAGAGCCAATCAGGAAGTCTGCAGGCAACAGGATCTGATTGAAAATGAAGGGCAAAGAACCAGTGATCTTGTCAAAACCAGTAACTACAGTTTGGTGTTTGTGGGATTGTCAAAGGAAAAAGGATGAAAGAAGAGAGGATTAAGTAGTACCACTGGAGAGAAGAAAAAGAGTAGACAAGTGTCAAAGTATAAATGATAAAGCAGAGAAATGGCCATACTTTTCTCCTTACAGTCTTCATTAAATTTCCCAAATACAGCTTTATCATTCAGACCCTGCCTTTCCATGATATAAATGTAGCTTTTCAGTCTGAAAAAGTGCTTATGTTATGACCAGTTTCTATGCAAACATTCAATGCAAACATTATCTAAAACTGTTATAAATATCTCCAGGAGCATAAACACTGAAAATTGCAGAGTTTCTTCAGTGCAATACTTGAAAGTGTACTAGTATGTCAAGATTACTTAATTCATTTAATAGCACTTAACACATGTGCACCCACACTCCCTAAGTGTGTGTAAAAGTAAGCTCTTCCTCTATGGCAGGAAACACATTTATAACAAATCACTTATTTTCTTTAGAGAAATCTCACTTGGACCGCGTGAGCATATGAAAAAATGCTCAATGTATGAGGTTTACTGCTACACTGAACTATGCAGTTTCCTTCCTTTTCCCCTCCCCATTTTTGTTGTCTATTAGAAGTTTTTAACTATCTGTAATACATACAAATGTTCCCAGAACAACTTACATCAACAGAAAGTTACTTATCTTTTGGGGATCTAGAAAGCAGACAGATTAGGAAGAGGTTTTTAAGATAGATGAGAGATCAGCTCAAAGGAAAATGATACTCAAAGAAGAGTGTAGGAGATGGTGCAGAAAAATAATAATAATAAAAGAAAAAAGATAAAAAATCTGTCCTATACAATATTTCAAGTCAGGATTTTCTATGGTCTGAGCAATAAAATAATTGTACGCTATTCTTAACAAAATTTCTAATTAATCATTGCTAAAAAAGATTCTGGAACTGAAAAAAAAATTCTGAACCACAGCTAACAACTTTTGTATGTAACATTTTCTAACAGACTTAAAACCAAATGTGTAAGTAGTAATCAAAAAAGATAAAAGAACTATTTTAAAAATTATTTTTCCTTGGGTTTGAATTCAAACATGTTTGTACAGCTTTAACAGAATTGAACAGCTTCTTTCAAAGAAACAAGCAGCAAATATAAGCTGTGGGGCAAAGGAAATGTGGCTCAAGAATGCTTCATATTCAGGAAGGACACTCAGTTTAGGAAAAGTCCCTCTGGCCATGTCTATTCACAAGCAATTTGGTGCCACAGAAGTAGCAAGTGATGCTGAGAAAATGGAGGTCTGGCAGATGGCTTATGGATACAAATAGTGAAGGAGGTGGACACTTTAGTAACAGTGAATGGGCCCTAGCACAGGGCAGACACTTCTGGACACCTCACTGGTGGTGTCCCTGGTCAGAGAAGAGCCTGAAGGGCTGGCACCAGTGACAGGGCAGTGGGGGCAGTGAAAGGTCCTCCAAGCACTTAGTGTGTCACAAACAGCAGCGCAAACCCATAAAGAAAACCTGTTAAAGAGATTGAATTTCTACTAATTGCTACATTGAGTTTATCTGGTTTAGTGGAGATTCATTGAGTTTTGCAGTAGAGGAAAACTAATTGATGCTTCAACTGAAATGCAGGATCAGTTCTAACCTGGAGGCTAAAAACCAATGGCACACAGTGCCTGTGCTGTGAAATATGAAAGCAAAGAGGGAAAAATATTGTTGTAAGACTAGAGAAAGCAACTGAAAACAAAAAAGTTAAGTCCATCAAAAGTCAGTGACAGAAATCAAATGAGTTATATGAGATGAGCTGGGATGAAAAAGAAGAGTTCAGCAGAGAAAGGAGAAAGAAAAAAAAGCAAAAATGTTTAAGAGGAGTTAATAATTTGAATGAAAAAGTAAAGACATTTGAATGAAAAAGAAATAGACCTTTCAAATATTTATTACCTCTAAATTTAGCTTCTTATCTAAACTGTGTCTATGCCGTACGTGAACATGTACAGTGCTGGACTCAGGCGCTTACGTTTGCCAAAGGGACAGCAGCTGGAGTCAGACCAGGGGCAAAGGTGCCTCTGACCTGCAGGGTCACCCACTGGCTGGAGCCAGTGGGGTCTCTGTGCCACCCACTGGAGTGGGTGGGAGTCCCAGCCACTGTGCTGGGTGCATGTCCTGAAAAACCCCTGCTGCAGGCTCCAGGGTGAGTGAGAGGCTCAGGGCCAGCGGCTGCAGTGGGACCCCAGGAGACAGCCTGTGTGTCTGGTACCAGCTGCAGGGGGAGGAGCATCTGTGTCTCCTCCAAATCATGTGTTTGGAGCACGTCATAACATCCACTAAAAAGCACACCAGTACTTTGTGGAGAGAAGTCTTTTCATACTCATTAGGAAAGTTAAAGACCAGAGAGAGATACTTTAAATGAATAATTTGAGGAGTATACCTTCATAGTGTTCACACTATTATCTAATTAATCTGAGTGGAAATAATTAACCTGCAGTGCTCTAGGCAGTCACCGTAATGTGCTTTTTAAATTCTTTATAGGAATTTCGAGAGAACTGCCACAAAAGGGTGAAATTAAGCCAGTACACCCTTTTCAGCTCTGCTGAACTAGTCAGTGAGTCAGCTATGACCTAGGTCAGCCAGGAGTAGGTCATTTCCAAGCCTGCTGTCAAAGTCAACAGCAAATTTTCCACAGAATTCTGTGGGATTTGTCTGGAGCTTAAATTTTATATTCCATACTTAAATTGCTAATATATTTCTGCAATTTTTTGTGGTTTGGGTAAAGCTCATTTTGATTTGGGCTGATAGTAACATGACACTATCTTTGCACAGAAGACAACACACTTTTCTGACATACTAAGAGTTTCCAGTTGCTATGCTTCCACTCTTGAGGTAAAGTGCTCCACTTTCCACCGATAATCTGTATCCTGCTTCCATAAAAATTACCTTATTGACTAAGACAGACAAGGGGCAGAACAAAATAATGAAGATTTTACTTTTCCCCCTTTGCAAAAAAATTGAAAGAAACCAAAAATTGTGCCATTCATCAAATGCTTCATTAAAAATACTATAAAGAAGAAATAGAAGAAATTAGTATCAGTCCTTCCTCTTCATCAACTAGCCTTAAAACAAAGTGTAAAATTATGTTTACATTTAAATTTCCTTTGCACAGAGCTGAGTTATTACAAATTATTTACTGTAGTTGGATGCAGTACACCCTACTAACAAAAGAGTAAGTGCTGTGTTTTATTTCAAAATCATTCCGATTTCCTTAAGAATGATTCAGCTTCTCTTGTAGCTTTTACAACTGTGTGTACAGTTCCATCTTGAAACTCACTTCTAGGCACACAAAAGATGACAGTCTTACTCGGTTAGAGAGTGGTGCTAATGGTGCTAATAACACCAAGGTTGTGGGTTCTTTGAATCTGTAATTAAAAATACCTGGCATCTGAGCATGATGGGTTTCAGTAAGACACATTTTCTATCAGACTGGGTAGAAGTAACAAATATATTCTTGTGAATCTGATCCCATAAGGAGTATTGTGTAATTTGCTACAAAATGCAGAACTTCTACTCAATCTTCTCATACATCTTGACTACAGTTGCATTTGGGGACTATAATTAATCTCAGATAGACTGAAGAATTAATGATCTGGATAGGAGTGATCATATACTATATTTTTTTCACTAGAGTTCTAAAAGTATCGATTAAAGAAGTCTCTTTGAAGTAATAAAATCTCGTAAGTGGTGAATATATGAACTTACAACTATTCCATGAGCAGTTTAAGGTTTAATAAAAATCAGGAGTCATGTATTTGCTAATATGTTAAATACTAGGATGCATTTTCATCATTTTTAAATAATGTTTAAATAAGTTATAAAAAAAATCATAATTTCTTCCTCATAGTAAAAATAAGTCTGTGATTCAATGGCAGACTCCATTGAATCCCTGGCTGAAAGTCCCTAACTAGTCCTCTCTTCCTTTACACTGTTGTTAAAGAGGATGCTGTATCTCATTTTTCTCCTGCTTAGTTGGTGTCAGTCAGAAAGAAACACATCTGACTTTCGAACTTGAGAGATCCTGGTATAAATCAGCTGTGACTTATTTGCTATATATAAAATCCCTACATCTTTTTCATTCCCTACGACTAAATGCTTTCTAAATAGTGTTCAAAATTTTCAGCTAAACCAGTGTAAAGTAACCATCTATGATAACACATATCAATTTGTGGCAAAAGGAGTGACCAAAGGAACATCAATTTATGAGTCAATAAATGTGGGAGAAAGTAGGAAGACCACTGAGTGCTGTAATGCTCCCATAAAGGAAACAAGGAGAGGCAAACTTCCAGTAGAGAAACCACCCGCCCCAAAGTTCCTATCACTAATAAAAAAAAGTATTTTCAAAGTCCCTTTAGAGCAAGGGTTATTGCTTTGGGAGTTCTGTCAGGGGAAATCTGTTCACTTCAGAGAGGCTCCCCAGGGATCCTGACAAACCACACTCTTGCCATACTAGAATAAATTGCCCTACTGGATACTCATTTTTATCAGCCCTAAAAGCATACAAATCCACTTGCTATCTTTTTTACAGAAGGCTATAATAGTTGGTCAGGTTTTTTTTAGTTTTCTTTTCCAGACCACTTCCAATCTTGACTGCAATTAAATAAAATATGTTGGACGTTTTTATTATTGCAGTTTGGCAATTGTCCTCAGGTTCTCTCCTGCCTTCTGATAGCCCATCCACACACGGATCTTGGCCATCTTGGGAATCTAGAAACTGTTGTCAGGAATAAACTGAAATTCCTTTTTAGTTTCTCAAGACTTCTTCAAATAATTTCTTTCCCAGTGGAACACAAAGAAGCTGTGTTTTAAAGAAATAATTTCAGATTATTTCTTCAGGGTGCTTACAGCACATCTCTTCAGACTAATTGCCACAGTTAGCTCCTTAAAGCGTGAGATATAGAGACTTACCAGTAAGTCTCAGACAAAGTAAATAAGGCAAACACAATAAAGTGGAGGAACAACAAAATTCATTGTGGATTCTTACATTTGCTTGCACAAAGCCATACAGCACAGCTGTCTAATGTCAGCTGCTAGAGACAGGAGTCTTACTGTCAAAAATGATATCCACAAAGTTTAATGGTATTTGTTGCTCAGTTTAAAATTAGGTGAGCAGATAGAGATATAACCACATTCATATATGGATAAATATATGCAGTTATATAAATTCTCAGAAAAAAATACTTATGTCATACTGAGAAAAAACGGGTGACTACATATATTTTTTTAATTTCTAAGTAATACAGTAATTAAGACATGACCAAATATTGTAAGTAGAGATGCAAATCTGTAGCTATTTCTTAAAAAGAACAAATAGAATAATTTTACAGCCCTTGGCATATAATTCCCCAATTATGTTTGAATAAAGCTCTCAGTTTTTCTGATCTAAGGTGATTTCAGCAGAAGTACTCCATTTCTCATTATGTCCCTAAGATTTCCATGCAGTAAAATGAAACATTACTTCTAAGAAGGTTACCCAATGCCCAACAGCTAGGTGGTGAAAACCTATGGAAGAAAGATATGAGTAAGCTGTTCAATTTTCAGTCCTTTCTTCTTGTGGGATTTAACTTCAAGGAATATCTGAATATAGAAAATCATTGTAGTGAACAGTTCATTCTGTTTTATACAGAATATGGTGTGATTTTTACTCAAGGGAAAAAAATCCTTAATTTTCTTGAACAGAATCCACATTCAAAAATACATGATTATATGCCATTTTCTTTGGTGTTCTTTTCTACCAGGCAGTCATCAAGCTATGGTTAGTTAGTGTAGATTGCAGAATACATGAGTTCCTGTGTGAAAGTTCTGTAACTAGAAAAGCACATAAGCACTTAACAGTCCAAATACAAATCAGTAATAGAGAGGGTCTCAAAGTTTTCCACTTTGTGACCCAATGTAGAAGCTGACAAAATAACAGATATTGTTTATTTATTTAAATGAAGATAAATAGATGAGAAGTGGTTTTTAGAAATGAGCTAAAATAGAAAGCAATGATTTGGCAAACTAGAGCACAGGAAACGAGCTATGAGTAGAGTAGGTAGCTTGTAAAAATTCACAGAGACAGCTTTGGAAGAGAAATACTAGAACTAGTATCAATTGTTAAAGACCGGGAAGCAGAATTAAAACAATAACAGTGGAAAAGCATTTGCATAGAAAGTACCTTTCTATTTCTAGTCTTGAACGTGTATTGACAAAATGTGTGTTTCTGAATTTTTAATACAGAGCACTACCAATACTTACAGGAAGACAAATAATTATCACTTTATCTAATAGGAATAAAGAATAATTACAGCAATTTGGTGAAAGAAGCAGTAGGAAGGGAAGGACGCAATTTTAATACCTTTTCAAAAGCCCATGTACATCCAATTAATCTAATTTTATTTACAGACACTAAGAATTTAAAAGACAAATCTATAATTAATCAGAATTCCTTCCCACCAATTTAGAATAATATCGAGCTAGACAGCAAATTCCCAATTATGGCATTTTTGCAAAAGTTTCTGCCTCTTTTTGTAACAGGCTTCAAGAGAACAGCTTCTCTAGGCTGGATTTATTTACTTTTAATGAAAAGTACCCTCATAAGTATTTCTTTTGAAAATAAAAAAAATTATATTAGGTATTAAAAAAAAAAAATCACAGGCACAAAACCACAAGCTGGTATTTTCTAAAGAATGCCTAATTCAACAGTTTTTAAAAGTATGCTAGGAGATAAAGAACAAAATTTTGCTGTTTGTGTACAGAATTAGGACACTGGGGACACAAGAAAAAAATTAGATTTATTTTAAAAGGAACAATAATAATTACAGACATTATTTCTGATATGAGTATTTAATGATAATTTTTGTGACTTACATGCAGATTTTCTTATTAAGAAATCAAATCTCTCTACTGGCTTTGGTGTCCTCAGGGAAAAAAAACCAAACCAAACAATAAAAAACCAGTAATAAAAACCACAGTGTAAACATACTGAAAGAGAAAAATATTATTTTCAACAAAACAAGCCAGACTTTCTACATATAAGTGGGATTTTTAAATTGATGCTGTTACACTAAACATAGGCTGTTACACCGGGAATGTTTGCATGAAAGCCTGATCCTGTGAGTAGGACAGAAATTTCTCAGAAAATGCCTGTTTTGGTGATCTGTGTCACAAGGATATTTATTAGCCAGCTCCGAAAAGTAGAGCAGCACTCACATTCGTCATTTTTCTTTCAGATCACTTAGGCCGGGGGAAAAGAGATTTTGGGGAATTGTCACTCTGGACAGCCAAGCCGATTTCAGTGGCTGCACGCCCCAGACAATGACACAGAGGCTTGTAGCATTCTGTCTGCAATTACCTGCAAAGAAAATCTGTGTCCTGAAACTTCAGGAAATTACTGAGCTTCAGGAAGAGGGACATCAGAAAGATTTTTCTTTGAGATCCCTTCTCCTAATAAAAGCGCCTGGACTGACAGAAAATAATACAGCTAATAAACTATCATCAATCTTCTTGGTGACTGTTTGGAATAAATGCTTAATGAGGGCCATATTAGTGCTAGCTAATCAAGCTTTTAAAAAAAAATCTGTAGGTGTTTGGTATTGCTTTTCTTTTAGCAATTTAAGAATTCTTTTTCGAAGTGTCATTTCTATTTATAATTAATCATTTTTAGAATATCTTTAGACTCTTTAATAATGTTTTTGCAATCTATAGAACTTTTATTATTGCTAGCTAAATAAAAAAATAAGTTTAAAAAAAAGAGGGAACATGACAAAGAGCATTGAGAAAGCAACCTAATGACCCATTGTTCAGTATCTCAGAATCAATGAGCAATTTACTACAGCACTTTCTACAGCATAGCTTAATGTGTTCTTGAGATCAAACCTGGCTATTTTTCAGGGTGCAGTATACTGCAAATTAGCATCTACCATTTTATTTCTCTCCTTGAGTAGCCAGTGACACAACCATTACGGCAGTTAATTCAGAAATAAAACCTCATTATTCAACAAATATATATCCTTAGACATGTGAACAAAATACTATTGAAACTGTTTATACTAGTGTGTTGTATTTTTCAGACTGAGCTAATAGATGTGAGAGGACAATAACCACACCAGAGTGAAAAATGTCTTCTAGAAATCAGTGGATAATAATCTCTCCTGCCGGAAAAGCTGTAGCCAGAAGTGATTAAGCCTTTAGGGTCCAGCTGATACAGGGTTGTTACAGGTTCTTTTGTCAGACAGGACCACTATCTGATAAACTTAAAACAAATATGTGCTAATTTTATTACTAAAAGAGTTGTCAAATATTAAAACAGGCTGGCAAGGGAAGTGGTGGAGACCCCGTCCCTGGAGAAATTTAGGACGTGTTAACACGGCCCTTAGGGACACAGTTTAGTGCTGGACTTGGCCATGCTGGTTGGACTCAATGTTCTTGGAGGAGTTCTATGATTTGATTAGCAGATAGAAAATACTTGCACTGAAATAAACAAGTGTTTATATTTATATACAGAAAACTCATTTCTAATTGCTCCTCAGTTCTGAGTCAACCATTTTTTGAAACCACCCTGTTCAGAAGAATTTTTGGCTTTAATTATGGTTGTGGGGCAGGTATATCAAAGGAAAAAAAGCTTATTTTTAAATGAAACCCTTTTTAGCTGGTGTAAGCATTGTTTATGTCTAAGTTGCAATGCTATTTTTCTATGTGTGATTTTTTTATAGATATATTCTTTAAAATATTTTTAAAAATATTCACCTGGTGAATTAATCAACACAGACTTTGTCAAAGCTTTATTTATTATAGTTGCTAAACATTCCTTATACAAATTTGTGTAACTAAAACATCTCATCTGGCATTTCCTATTTTCATCTCATTCCCTCAGACAATAATGCTACTAAAAAAGATGTTGCATCGCTTGCATCAAAACCTTTCCTAAATTGTCTTTAGGATATAATAAGCACTAAGGGAACTCATAACAATAGCAAAAAATTATGTTATTTTATTCCCTCAAATTACTAGTTCATAGCTTCTAGACTGTTAGCTTTTTCAGAATTGCAAAAACTTTATCATTTCACTTATATGCTGCAGGGGTCATTACAGCTGAATAAATGAAATTCTTAGAACTGCTTAATTAAAATTGTCTTCACTGCACAGTGTGTGTCTAAAAGGGCTCCACTGCATTCTTTAAGAGGTGGTTCCAACTGACAATAGTGTATTTCAAAATAATGCCAGTAATTATTTCAAAATAATAAGGTGAGAGAAAATTATGTACAAGCTTATCTTAGAGATGGAGATTCCACCTCTTGGATGGCACACTTGAGACTTGTTACAGAAGCCCAAGACTAATACAATCTTCTAAAATATTGTTAGGGTTTGTTGAAAGCTCTCATAGTATAAAGTCTGCAGCAATGCTCTGACCTTAGTGAAGAACCACGCAGAATAAAGCAAAACCGACAAGTAGCACACATGGCTCCTTCCCTTATGATGTTGTCTCAGAAACAAAACCAGTAATTCCAGGAGCATAAAGCCAATGGCAGCAACACCAGGAGAATGAATGAATGAATGAATGAATGAATGAATCAATCAATCAATCAATCAATCAGTTTGGCAGTTGTTTCCACAATTAGAAAGATACATCAAAGTATTACTCTTCAGCTAAAAGTTACTCTTTAGCATCATGGTCCTTCAGAAGACATTCGCACTATTCACAAACATAGCCCAAGGTTCTTTACCAGACTGTTGTGATTCTACTCAACCAAAAGAGCTAGACCATCCTAAGATGCTTCAGGATAAATCTGTTTGAAAAGTTTTGACAGCACTGCACACAGGAAAGATAGAAAGTAAAGGAGCAGTAGTCCTGTTCCTTCATGAAGATAGTTTGAATGAAAAAAAATCAGTTCTGAATTAAACCCTGTGAGGATAATCATCGTTTCGTAATCAGAATTTTTTAACTGAAGAATGTTTCTACTGATTTAATGGAACTATCAATCTAGTGATGTTTTAAAAAGTCTGAGAAGATGTGCTAAAAGGCATGCTAAAAGCCATGCTAAATTATTACCCGGACCTCTCATGGTAAACTCAGTGAAAATCATGTTGAGGATGGGGAGAATAAGATCCTACTTTCATCTTGAAGAAGTAAACAAATACTTGAATTTTATAAATTCAATCTCATACAAGGCAGAAATATTATCTTGCTGGATTGGGGGCAGAATGCACATTGCCTTTCAGGATTAAGGTCTGGGTTGGTGATGAGATTGATGCCTTAGAACAGAAGTTAACAGGCTACAAGAAACTTCAGAGTTACACACTAGGCAATACAGGATTTGAAAAATATGAAAGTTAAAACCTAAGGCATCAAGATCCCACCTTCCTTCTGACCTTAACAATGGAAAGACATCAGGAAATATATTCTGGAAATTTAGGCTAGTTAGTCATCCTCTAACCTCTTCCTGGTCAACTGAGCATTACTATTTATCTATCCATATTTCTTCAGAAAGACATTGAAATCTTCTGCTACAGATTCTGGACTTATTGAAACGTTCTTTACTGTATTTACTGTTAGTTCCTTCCTGATAACAAATCCAGGGGCTTTTTTGTTGAGATATCTGGAAGGCTATCCTGCTCCTCCTCTATTTCTGGCTATTTGGAATATACACTGTGTTTTGAGAACAGAAAAATTTCCAGTCTAAATCTCCCTGATGAAATTTGCAGTCCAATATTCAAAACTCCCTGCAGCTGTGTCTTTTTCAGTAACACCTACTGTACAAAAAGAAACACAGCAAGAAAACATTTTACCTTTTTTCCCCTCTTTGTTAAGTGTTGCAACCAAAAGCAAGAGAAAGAAAAAACCTACATGCCATATGCATATATTAGAAGTACTGGACTACTTAAAATGGAAAGGTCCATGTAATCCTGGAAGATCCTCTGTGATTACCTAAAACACAGCTTCTTTTCACAGTCAGAATATCAAATTAGTCTAAATTATTTCATTAAAAATGTCAAAATGGGACTCCGATAGACATTGAATCCTCTATAGAAAAATTTTTGCCTTGCAGATCGCTCTTGGGTGTTCTCCATTACATTTCCTTCTGTACTCCAATAAGAATCATACTAATGATCTGAAATGAAAATGTGCCCCAGGGAACATTTGATTAAAATGTCAAATATTGAGGAACAATGATTCATCAGCAATCATAAATTTGTAATACTGATGGCAGATGAAATGGTATCATTTTCCAGCAAGCAATATAGTCCAAGAACAGGTAGATTTGAAGTCATTCCTAAGATTGAATTATGTAGAGAGAAACTATATGGAAGAGCACATGGAAGCGACCTTTGTTCTGATTGACTATCGCATCCTATTACACACAAAGGTTCATGGAGAGTGAGTCATCTGCACTGACTTAGTAGATTAGCATCACTTGGGTATCACTATTGCATGTCCTTGTCTGTGTAACACAAATGACTGAAATAACTCACAACAATTAGAAGCTGCATAAAAAATGTGATAGGCAGGCACTGGGCAGACATGAACTACTGCAGTTATGATGAAGGTACCAAGGCTGTGCTGGTTTGGATTTGGTTAAATAATTGCTAAAATGCAATTAAAAGAGAGAATTGAAGCTGTATTGTATCACACTTGAGCAGGGGTAAAAACGTACATTCCAAGATGCCTAAAATAACATTTTTGTAGTGGAAATTTTGCTTTAGCTGTTTAAATATTCTAACCAGAAAGATAGTTTTGAAAGTCATTTAATTTCACTTACAAGAAAAACCATTTGCATTTTTGTGCAAATAATAATGCAGGCATTTTGTTTTAGCACTTCTGCTGAAAAACATCGATGAAGAAATACTGAAAAAAAAAGGCGAAATATTCATAATATGTCATTAATATTGTTAATACTTTTGAGTTTATTGATGATATCAATAAAGGGGGGGAAATGACAACTTTCTACATGTCATAAATGGCTGATCTTGCTATGATTAGAAGGCTTTTCTGGCTAAAATCTACTCCGGAAAATCACATCCTAACACCAACAAGTTACATGAAATAACCTCACAGATAGTAAAATTGAAATAACTCTTCTAGGAATTTTTTGGGAAGAACTGGGAGCACGCTGGAGACAGGATTAGAATTCAAAGGCATTTGGACAAGTCAGGAAAAAAAAAATAATGCAAGTCAGTTGAGACAAGAACAAAGTGCTCCCTGAAGAAAGAATGACTTGGCAAAATTAGTAAAACTTCAGGTATGGCTTTGTACCAGTGTCAGGGAACAGTTTTTCAAGGACACAGACCTGTAGAAGTGAGTTCACAATGAGCATTAGGAGTTAAATGGACTCTAATAGAACGAACTCGGAAAAGCAAGGGTTTTCTTTCATCTAAGGAGGATAAGACTGAAGGGAAACAATATAACAATCTTCAATCAGTGCAAAGTTGTCACAAAAACCAGAAGTATCTTCTAATGCCCGTTGAGTCACAACAGTATGTAATAAACTTAAGTTTCAGAAAAGATTTATAGTAAGGGTTGGGGGGTTTTTAAAATAATTTTAACATAATAAGTCAGATTTCTTAGGCATACTGTGTACTCAATATCACTTTACTTATATCAAAACATTTGTCAGAAATGGCCAAAGCTTTAGACTAGGCAACAGAATAAATGACCACCTGACAGCCTCACCACCTTTGTTTCTATGAGAAGGACAATTCCCTGTGGAGAGCAAATGACCCCCATAAATTATAAATCTCTTTTTTTCTCTGAGTACAGCCTATCAAGGAGCTTCAGTTGGCTTAAGTGTTATATCTTTTGTTATATCTTTGAGGCAGACTTGTCCCTCAACCTGAGTCTATGTTAGCATTGCTGCTGATTGAGACTGACTAACAAATCATACCACTAACCCTGGTTCAGAAGAGGCTGGTACAGCGCTGTGAGTGAGCTCCCAGCAAAACACATACACAAGTTCCTGATGATGGGCTCCTTCCATCTTTTTCACCTTCAGACACTTGGATAATGGATGGTTCTGACTGTTTAGTATTCTGGTAAGGCTGTAATTAGTAAATGTTTATCAAAAATGTTTTATGAAGTGCAGAAAGGATTATAATAGCATATAGCATAAGTTTAAAGAAGATATTTACAAAAACACAGAACTATGAATCATGTAAAACTTCACTTACATCAGGTAATCTATTACTTGAGCCTAATCTAACTAACACTTGCTTAAAGATCCTTTTACTAAGAGCTGTCTTTGAAATTGAAGTATTTCTGGTTTTCCTTCTCATTTTGGGTGTCTTCCTAATCAGCATCAAAAAAAAGTGCTAATGACCCAAATGAAGACAAAAATATGCATTTTGGTGACTACATTTTAAAAGTCTGTACACTATTTTCTTCAATATGTATTTCTGTGCCTCTGTGAGGAATAACCACTTAGGAATCAGAACTGCCTTTAAGTCTAATGAAACAGAAAATCTGTGGCAAGATCAAGTGTGCAGTTTCAATTATTAAAACAACATTCCTTCCGGCTTGTAGGAACATTAGTGCTGCCTCCTCCAGGGTAAAGGATGGAGAAAGCAGCTATTTACTGGTGTTTGAGTTCTGTAATGTTTCTCTTCGGCACTTAAAAAATCTAATTTCTTGTGAATGGGTCTTATGTTATCATCCATCACAACCCTTTTTTTCTGGCTCCTCACTAATATTACCTGTAACAGCTTGGACTGATAACTGTGGTCTTTCTCAAGCTCAGATGCTTGGACCCAAATTGAAACAGATACTGGTCAAACAGTATGTTTTAGGGCAGAACCAACAGCACAGCAACTTTCTCTTCTCAGTTCTTTGGCTTTAATGAAATTCTTTTTCTAATTTTCGGGCATCTGGAGTGTAACTCTACTGCTGTCTCATTAGTATCATTAGTAATTCAAAAGCACTGAAAGCTGAATGAAAGCAGCCGTCAACTGAACTCTAAAATCACCCAGTTATTCGATTGTTTGGACACATTCATTGGGAAGCATACACCAGCAATTTTGTGTGTGTAATAGGCAGAGATATTATTTTTTCATGTGTCTTCCTACACATTTCTCACAACTCACAACCAGCATTTTGATGGTGAGATCGGTGCTCTGAATGATTAGAAACACACAAGCTAAACTATGAAGAGTTTAAGTACAAAATGCATGCAAACCCAGTCTGTTCGGCTCAGTTCTGAAAGATAAGCCAAGTTACACATGAAGTTAATTACATCAAAAAGGTATTCAAAAAATGTTTGGTACCACTGTTGTAAGTTGGCAGAACAAAACACTGCTTTCAGAGAAAGTGGTATCTATTCTACACTAAAACAAGTCTGATCCTTTACCTTATTTGGCAGGAGAGATTGTCCCCTATAATATCTAGCTGAGAATTAGTGGAAGAAGGTAAGGTATCTGAGCTAGCACTATCAGAAGTCACATGCCAAGATGAACATTTCCATGGTGGTATAATGACTGTTTCTGTTAATAAGCTCTTCCTAGTCACTATATGTCTCATACAAAGCCCCAAAGTAATAAATTTCAATCAATATGTCTCTGAAACATCAAGGTTTTCTCAGCTCTGAGATAATTACAGCTCTCAATTCCTTTAGAAAGAACATTTCCTGAGAAAAAACAATTTCACTCACAATGTGACCCTTGTGATCTAAGAAATCCTAAATCATCTGGGCAGCAAACATGTGGACAAAAAAAAAGCAAAACAAAATATTGCAGAAGAGCTGCCATGGGAGCTTTATGATGTACTTTAAAGCTTTACTATCAAAATCATTCCTGGTGTGTAACACCCAAAGATGATCAGACATTCAGATTTGAAAAGCACTAAAACCATTCAGCTTTGTGCCTCTGCTTTTCTGCATGAAAAGCAAACTCCTGTACTTATCAACAACCAAAGCTTAAAACACACAGGGCTCGAGCTATTTTCAGGCAGAGGTTACATAAATTACTGTCATCCTCATTTTATAATTTTGACAACTAAGTGACAGCAATCATAAACCTCAAATTTAAAGAAAAATTTAACTGAATGGAAGAGACTTGTGTACTGCATGAGGTTCATATGATATACACTCCACAAACTCTCACAACTGTTAATAGGCAATAAACACATTGTTCAGACAGAATTAGGTGCACTGAGATTTGGATGGTAGCCCACTTATTTGTTTCAAATACCCAGTGAACTGTGTGTTGGAGAGAAAATAGGAACAAGTTAAGTGTTAATGAAAAGGCTACAGGTGCGTGGATTTGGTCAACTAAGAGATCTAAAAAGTTTTGGCATAAAAACACCTGCAGCAACTTCATTAATGGCTGTTGCCATCGAGACACAAAGACAGGCAATAAATTTGGGGTGTTAAAAAAGATGAAAGCAGTATATGTAACTGCCACTCTGTGGTTATCATCTTGGTGGTTGAGAGCCAAGTTTATAATAATAACAACATGCTAGAATGTTTCTGAGATCTGTAGGTGGAAGAAACCCTCTCCTTGTTCTCATGCTTCCCTTCTTGTCAGGCAGGAAAAACGAACAGATGTTTTACTGGAGCCTATGAAGGTCATTCAAGAAAAGAACAACTCAGTATGTGAGGAAGGGGGTATGTGTTGCTTTGCTTTAGTTTTTTTATTAGCGGCATTAGGGCATTTAACCAGGAAAATAACACTCCTTTATGGTATACTTGCAAATCTTCCACTCATTTAGCATTTAGATTAACCAATTATTTGAGTTTCTGAAACTTCCTTCTCACCCAAACAGTATCAGTTTAACAGACAGCCTTATCAGGGATGTTTAGTTATATTTATTTCTCTTCTAACCTCTCCAAAACAATTTTTGAAACAATAGTTTCAACTCTTTTAATGGGCAAATTTCTCTTCACAGCTCTTCATATGAGTACTGAGACAATATCTTGTACCATTAGGTAATACCAAAATAAGAAGGCTTTTATAAAATATTTTGATGCAATAAGCAGCAGTAATCTAAATAACCTAACAACTGGAAAGGTGAGCTGGACAAAGGATCCCCTTATTTTGAAGTGACAGAGAAAGTAAAAACCTGCATGTATTACTTGACCATAAAATGGCCATCAATTACTGACCTGATGTGGCCATGACAGAAGATACCTAAAATGCTTTAGAGAAAGTTTGAAACTCTGAGTCTTTGGTATCAGGCAGAAACACTCAATGATAGAATAATAGTAATAACTCAATGATAGAATAATGCTGTGTGAGCCAAAGAATAATATTAGAACAAACGAGTATGAAATGACTGCAAGTAATCTAAAGCTGGGCTCTAACAAGATTTAGGTATACCATGAAACCTTGAGCCCTTCAACTGCACTAGTAAGCTCAAGAACACATCTAGTTTCAAGGTAAATGCTTAGTGACACAGCACAAAAGATTATATGGCTGTTGCCTCTGAGGTTTTAGGATTCAGTGACTGAGTATTTATCCAGGTTTTTATTTCCACTTGTTCTTGGTTTAAGCGACAAGGTTTTGGCAGCAGTGGGGTGGCTGTGGGACCGTATGTCTGAGCAGAAGGATATTTCCTGAAGGAAGTTTCAGCCTGTGGAGAGACCAAGCTGGAGGTACAGATCACGGGAAGGACATGCACTGGAGCACAGAAAAAACGTGAGGAGGAAGGAGCTAGAAAGGAGAGCTGTTATGGACTGACTGCAACCCCTCATTCCCCTTCTCCCTATGCTGCTTGCCATGGAAGAGGAGGTACTTAGTAAGCCAGCATCCTGTCTTTGTGTCCACCCATGAGCTTTTCCATCACAACTTTCCCCCATCCTGTTAGATACTGCTAATCAGTGATCACTGGATATTGCTAATCATTTCCAACTACACATTCTTTTATGTATCAATGTAACTGATCAGTTACTGATGAGTAACAGCTCTACAACTGTTTTCCTTTGGCTACTTGCTCCATCAAAGATTGCTGTTGAAGTCCAAAATGTCAGTAATTATGTAACAACAGAACACCAGCAGTTTAGACTGAGTTGTCCAGAGGTGCATGGAAGATTAGAGAAATAAAGGAAAGGGAAACATTGATCATAAGTCAGATAGCCTGAAATAAGATGAGAGTGATGTTATTGAAGTCATCTTCCCTTGGTATGCTCCATTTTACTTTTAAGAAAGAAAAAGCAACCATTTATCTCATCTTGCTGTTATGGGAGGAACCATGAAATTTGATATGCTGAACCAGAACCACCGAGGTGTGGGCTAGGAAATCAGAGTGCAAACTACTGTACGGTCTGAGCTGAACAACACCTTCCACATAAAACCATGCTGTAGCACTGCAGCAAAACAGAGCTTCTAAAAATCTCTGGTCAGTTCTTGTAGAAAGTATAAGGAAACATTGCTAAGGGAATCCAGAAGATTTAGTCTTGAAGTTATAGAAAATAACTGCTGGTTCTACAGGAAAATATGCAAAGATGAGTACCATAACTTATCAGTCAAGTGTTTGTGTCTCTTTCCTAAAGTTTTCCCTCTGGAAAGGAAGCAACAAATAATCCTCCTGAATCTCTCTTAAATTGCTGCATTGATTTTTAGTGCAAGTTCTATCAGGATTATATTTAAGAGAGGATAAAAGCAGGTAGCTGGAGCCAAATGCTGTAGTAACTGCTTGACGATTTGCTGGAGTAGCCTGAAGGCCGTTTTCTCCCAACATCCCGGGAGATCACACTGTGAACAATAAGTTCCTTTAGAAACTGCTGATAGTATAAACACATGTTCTGAAATACCAGCTAACTTAAAAGAATATTTTGTCTTCCTATTTCATTTGGTTGACTTTCACAGCTGGCAATCATCACGGTTTTGGTAAATCTCCCTTTGCTGATCACTCCTTAAGCTGTTATTTCAGGCTTACTTACCAAAACAACATTGTTAAAATGTAAACCTGGTTTTCAGTCTCCAAATGCTGTCTCAGGATATAACATTTGCCAGACAGTGGGCAGTAATGGGAGGTAAGATCTCCCACAGCCTAGTTTCCTAGGCCTTATGACTAATGCAAATTCTCCCAAATGCCTCAATTGCTAAAAACCCATCATTTTCCAGAGCACGAGCTTGACCAACCACACCATTTTGGTTTACAATTAACCTCCTCTGGATTAAACAACAGTTACAGCATATAGTACGTGCTACTTGTAAAAACCTCCAATATACTTTTACTGTCTCTAGCTATCTCATCAAATATTTTTTAAAAAAAGCAAAAAAAACCCCAAAACAAACAAAAACAAAACCTAAAAAACCCCAAACAAACAAAACAAACAAACAAAAAAAAACAGCTGAAAAATTATTATTTCAACAATCAATTTTTCATTTCTACTTTAATCAGAGTTGTGTGAGTAATGCACGGTTCTTCCTCACCTCTCTGACATGAATTTTTACCCCTCAACAAAATCTGTCTCATCTACTCTCCCTCTGCAAAACATTGGATCTGAAAATGTCTTTTACAACTTTCATGCATGTTCATCAGATGCTGTCTAATATCTTTCTCAGATGATCAAAGATTACATGTGCCAACACTCAAAATTGTTCAAAAATATTTCACATAAATAAATTGAATTGAAGCTCGACCATCCTTTGCTAGCTTTTTTTCCAATATGGTGGTAGAAAGTGGAGTACAAATGGGGTTTTCAGTCTGACACAGTTACAAGTACAGAGTTCAAATTCTCCAAGTGAGTTTGGAAATTATACATAGGCATATTCCCTAAATCACCATGGTAATTATTGTGACCCAGAACAAGGACCTTCAATTTAAAGTAATTTTAATTATGAACATTGGTGAATTGCAGAGGTTTGGGAGCAAAACTGGGGCAAAGCTTTGCCATCCCCCTGGTGCAATGCAGGTGCTCCAGAAGAGTTCTGGGAAGAATTCTGTGAGAACGTGTCAGGACAGGAGTCCTTCTTCAGTCTTGGTGCCTTAGGGTATATTGTCCAGTTAGCACCTTGCAACGCTCACAATACCTATAGCACCTTTCAGCGAACTTCACTAAATCACAGTGTTGGATTATGGTTCGGCCAAAATTATGGTTTCGCAAAATAATCTACTGATTGCAAAAATGTTTAACTAAGACCTTTATGGGTCTAAATACTAATGCAAAGTGATGCCATTTAATCATCTTTGTGGTTATATAAAGGTCTGAGGTAATACCCAGAAAAGTACATAGCAAACAACAAAGAAGTTGAGCTATTTTTCTTTTTTTTGTGACTATTTTTCTTATATTTAATAATTTTACATATCTGTTGGGTTTTTTCCACAGGCTGTTTTTGAAAGTTGTACATCTACTGCAGCTTCATTTCAGTCAAAAATGCATAGACAATACTGAGCCTTTAGCTTTTAAATTGCTTGTTAGGTGAACTGACGGTCTAAGAGGAACTTTTTGGCTGTCTCTTTAGAGGTAAATTGGACTTTGAGGATGTAGATTTCCTGTTATAAGTGAAAATTTGTGTATCTAAGCAGCTTTTCTTTTTAGTTAGGGAACATACCTCAAATACCTTTTAGGAAAAAGGACATGGCATAAACCTGTTAAAAATACCATAAAGACTGTGTTCCTTACACATATCCTGCATTATTCTTAACTAACATTGAGATTACTTTTCCACAATTAAAATGAGCAGTTTAGTTTAGTGTTAGTAATGAATGAACTCTTCAGTAAAAGGAGTCCTCAAGAGTTACAGTTCAGTTCTCACATTGTTTTGGGAGTTTAACATTGCATCCTATTTCTTGTCTTAGTGGTAATACAAAACATGTCTATGAGGGATGCACTCCTATCTGTCCTCATTAGCAGAGGATTTCTGTTTAAATCGTTACAGAACTGAAAGAGATTACCATCCCATATATCCATGAACATATAACATAGTAAAACATGCCCAGGGCATTTATACCAAAGAACCAGTGATTCACACTAACACATTACTCCCATGCCCACAACCTCAGTACACATAAAATACCTCACACAGTACACATAAGATACTGCTTAATTACACAGCTCAACAGCCTAACCTCTCTTCATACTGTCTTTTTTATTCCAGCTTGACATGGGTTTTCTCCCAGTTTTTATTGTACCATCTACTTTGAAATTTCTGAGATTCAGTGTGTCTCAGGCCCTGACTGAAAAGCTTCTGTCTCAGTAAACCATATACTCATAGTAATTCTGCTTTTTACCAGTCAGATGTAAATGGAGCACAATATCAACAAACTACATGGAATCTGCTCTGCTCTGGCATCAGGACATAAGCCATGAAAACACATAAAACAGACACAATGAAAAATCTTCTTCCAGCTTGTGTGAAGATAAGCATAATAGATGTACCGGAAATTACAGTAATACAGAATATTCCTGATTGCATCTTTCACCAGCAGGAACGGATATCTCAAGCACTGGGAAATAAAGGATAAATTCCTTACTTCATCACTGACTTTGACAGTGATCTTGGTGAACCATCACTCCTTGCGTTTTATTATAGATATACACAAGAATAATGAACCATACTCCATTTGTCTGCTGTGTCTATTCTTTTAAAGCAAAGACTATATTGGAAAATCAAATCAGTAGGCACCTGCCAGTCAGTAGAAATCCTAATAAAGCCAGGGAAGATCTCGGAATGAAAGGCAGTAGGAGTAGTAAGAATTAATGAAAAGAAAAACTCCCTAACTACATTTTACAGAGGAGTGCAGTTAACAGGACAAATATAAAGTCTCAAATGGCTCGCACAATACAACTTAGTAAAGAAGTCAACAGAAACAATATTTGCAATTTTCTTCTTGGCATGAGAGCACAGAATTGTAAGTAGAAATCTGTCTCTTGTTTTAGTCCTACTATGCCCTGGAACATGGTGTACATCTGCAGTAATTTAACAGGGTATTAGAATTTATGTGAGCCCTATGTGTCTTTTTTCTTACACTAGAAGAAAAAAAAATACCCTGCAAAAAAACCCCTAAAACCCCACCACCAACACAAAATCCCAGAATGCTGCTGATCCAAGAGGAGACAGCAATGTTGGGTGTAAGATGAAGAAGGGAAATTGGAAATGACAATTTCCATTAGACCAAGATAGAAAAAAATTAAATTGCTCACAGATATAAAAATGAAATGACTGAAGTAATTTAAAACAAGGGCAGAAACTTGTAAAAAATTAAAGTAGAGCTACAGAAAGTTTCTCAGTGGCCAAAGATAAAGTCCTTATTAACACCGAAATATCTGAGAAGGCTGTGAATCTACAAAAATCTCCTCTACAACCACCAGAGATCCAAGAAAGGACCAGTAACATGGACCACCATTTCCAGTGGATTGAGGAACCTCAATAAGACACAACACCTTCAAGTTTAAGAGATGACCTGAAGGAAGAGCCTTGGAAAACATTTTTAGACGGAAAGTGAAAGATGCTGTTCATGATAGAAGAGGGAAGGAATTCCTCTACTAAAAACGGAGAAACACAAAAGGGTTAACTTTAACTCAAATTTTAACTCATAGAGGCTTAGAGAGGGAGCAGATTGTTGATCACGTTACAGAACAGCGGGAGAAGGGAAGTTTTATGTCAATTTTCTTGTACAATGGATTGTACGGAGAAATATATGAATAAACAATAAAATCATCCCAACAAGGAAAGTGACACAACTCATGCAAGTAGAGATGACGAAGTTCATACGCTTGTATTAAGAGGTCCCGAACCTGATAGATATTTAGATAAATACACTATTCTGTGACAGAAGGGAACCAGACAAAATACTGAAATTACTTTACATTATCAGTTAGCTCACCTCAAAATAGAACAAGAGATGTAATTGTTGCTCAAAAAGTCTGAAAAGGAGATGTGACCTGCAAATCCTTATGACGAACAATCTGAAATTTTGTGACAATATATTACTTTCTACGATATCTCTGACATGCAGCTGAAGAGAGAGTAATGCAAAAAACCAAGGTTACTAACTAAATACTGATACCAAAACATATTTTTATGTTCTTAAAAGTGCATATTGCCATGTAGAAGAGGACCTGTGTAAAGGACAGGAGAGATACTATAAGATGTTTTGGATATGTAACCTGTTTGCTGGAGTAATAGGATACAATTTTGGCAGGTGCACTGAAAGAAGCCACCTTCAGAATAAACAGTGTATAAATTAGATTGTCTGTGATGTGTTCGGGATGGAATCTAAGGAAATTAAGTAGTTCAGAGAACAAACTTTTTTCCCATGAAAAACCTCAAGTGCATGAAAAATGCCAGCCAGCCTGGCACTCAGATCAGAGGTTTGTGGGGTTCTGTTTTGATTGCAGAAGGGTTATTTCTCTATGTGGAACTCAAGCCCCTTCATGGGAAAGAGAAACCCTTTCAGGGTGTTAAATGTAATCTTCAGAATTTCTAAATCTGAGAAAGTATCTTGTCATTGCCACATTGGTATTTTCTTCTAAGACACCATTTTAACAGAAGCAAATGACAACATAGCAACATAAAAATACAAACCCTTGGGTATGGCTAATTATAGCAAGTTTGTATTTTATTCAGGTGGGTTTTTTGCATTTATCTACAATTCAGCCTGAAAATAATGTTTCGTTCACATACTCCTGCCTCATAATTCCCAGTTCATTTGGATTATTACATTTTAGCAATGAAATGGTTTTCTTTCTGTGATAAGTAAAATTAGGATTATAAGTAGTTAATAGGATAATAATACAGAGAACTACAAATGTGAGTGTTTTACATCTTGAAGAATTAAAAGAAAAATTGTTGGAAAGCTATGTCTTCAAGTTGCCTATAGCAGTTCTGATGAAATTAGATGGGGGGAAAAAAAAAAAGTGTGGCAAGGTAGAAGTGATTTCCTTGAAGAATTTGTTGTCAAAGATGCCAAAACTGCTTAAGGTTCTGCCAAATGTAAGATTACCCACATGGAATTTAAACAAATGTCCTCAGCTGCTGAGAACCAAGAAATGGTGTGCACGTGCCCCTTTTCAGTCCCACCAGGTGGAACTGTGTTTAATTAAGTTTTGAGGAAAAAGGATTTTTGGTCTGCCAAGGATATGAAATGGAATAAAGCCCTATCCAGATGAAGGGTCCCTTTGGCACAGACTGACATGACATCATCATAAACGTCTGAGATTGTCAAAAGTGTTAGTGACAATACCACAAATACAAGAGTGATATTTTCAAAAGATCAGAATGACAAACATCTATTATTTTCAGTGAACTTTCATTAACCTTGGATATGTATATAGTACACATTCTTTTATGCATCCCAGTATTTATGAAATCATTGTCATTAAGCCTTTAAGTGCAACCAAATGCTGCAAGTAATTTTTGGGATGAGAGATTTCTATGAACATTCCACAAGTGAAAAGGAAAGTTGATAATCAGAAAAAAAAATATAGTAGAAGGAAAATTTCAGAAGTCATGACACAATAGCACCTCAAAAACACCTAGTAATTGCTCATGCCTGTTCCAGAGGTGATAATACTTTTTTCTATGCACATCTTGGGCTATCAGAGGGACTCACAAAAAAGCCAGGAGCTATTCTGAAGGCATTCCTTACTCTTCTCCCTAGCCCCACACAACGCAGCTGCACAGACCCCAAATATTTTATTACATCTTTAAAAGGAAGAATCATCTCAGTTAGACAGCATTTTTGTAACAACAAGAGCACAATAGTAACTCACAATAATACCATTGCCTAATTTGATTTTTACTGGGGAAAAGCCACTCTGACTCTGCATATTAATATAGTACATTTTTAACATGGTTTATTGGAGATCCATAAATTTCCACAGCAATCCAGCCGTTACCTCATCTCTAGCACAGCCATGTGCTCAGAGTTCTGAAAGATTTATTTATGTTTTTCAACTCAGAAGTTGAAGGGACGGATTTGCAGAGCTTTTGTGTGTCCATGAAACGACTGCAGTATCCATGTATCACTCTGTGGTAATTGTTGGGAAAGGTTGATTTTATAATGATGACTAATGTACATTTCTGGGTACATTGGAAGCAACATCAGACCTGGTTTAAGTAAGAGGTTTCTTATAATCAATGTGTCTTGCAAATTTCCCTTAGTTTTCGTGCCATTATCCAGTGATACCACATGCTAATTCAGTCATGCTTATTAATACCTGTCATCTTCATTACTGATAATTTTCTTGGTAAACCCAAGACAATGCAATAAATTAGGTTGAATGGCTAATCATGTATTTGACCCTACCAAGTAATAATTTCTCTGATACTATTCTAGCTTTCAGTTTTTTCTAAGTTTGAGCAAAGTTCACTCAACTGATTTTTAAGTGTTCAGACTTTGATGGAAATAATTGTCTTTTAATTTACACATTCCTGTGATACTTTTCCTGGAGAAAAAAATGTGACTAGCACCCTGCAGCATTAAACTCTTCGTAAATGATATCTTTAAAAACATAAGGGTCAGGAAGTTTCAAGTGAGGAAGTTTTAAACCCCTAAAAAGGGTCTAAGTCACAGCTGAGACATATTATTACCATTATTTGTGCCATGGGAAAGCCTATGTTGTCAGTTTTTAGGACAGACAATGTTACAGTCTCATTTGGCAGTAAAAGTTCAAGCAAAATATTTTTATAAACACTGATCAGAAAAGCATATGTAATTTCCTGTTTGGTTTACTCTGGTCCCAACTGAAAATGTCAGTCTGACATCCAGCCTTTCTCCCTGAAAAAGGGTTTTTTAAGTATACAGGAAGAACAAAACTGGAAAATCATACAATATCCCTCTCTATGCCAGTCTCTAACACTTTCTCCATCTTTAACACCAGTCATTGCAGTCATAACAGATATGTGCAGATTGGACCAATTTTGCAAGGCCAGGAGGTGGACATAAATCCTAGTCATGGTTTACTCTCATCTAGACTGTTTCCTGTTATGTGTAGAAACATATTTAGAAATAAATATGGTACCAATAGCACAATCAGGCAAGTTGTGAGCAGAAAAGTTAGAATTTACTGTCTTTGAAAAGCTGGATAATGATGAACATCTACTTGTTTACCTAAAGGGATCTAAATACAAGGGAATTACTATGGCTTCACATTCTAAAGCTTGATAAAAAAACCTTTCAGTAAGTTAGGCTAGAACCTTTGGTTACAAGCAAATTCCAAAGTTTAGTTGACCCTGAGTGAGGGTAACTGAGTTCTCTCTCAAACAGATGAGCTTTCTCTGGCTCACTGACAAATATTACTGATAAAAATCTTCTTTTTGGAAAAGAACTGAAAGCCTGGCAGTCAAGATAACTTTTACCTTGACAGCTGTAGCCACAGTAACCTTCAGGCCTGAAAAATGCAGACTGCTTCAAGACAATAGTTCATATCCCTTTTCCTCTCAGCAATTTGTACAGTTTTTCACCCCTTATCTTGACAAAAAATAGGAATTTTTTCCAAGGGAAAAGTTTGTTTCTTGCTAAATCAATACATTTTGTCTGGCCTTTCTCAAGGACGAACTTGTAAAATATACTACTTTTCAATTTGTTACTGTTATAAGTGTTTGTATAAAACAGTTGGTATAATATATTCAATTATTTCTCTTATTTATAGAGATATTTAATGTTGCACCTGATATGATCATCACAATATTGTAAATTTTCTTGAATAACATTTCAATGAACAACATCTACAAATAAATTAGAAAATTTAGCTACATCTGTCTAATTAGCAGTAAATCCATCAGTATGTAAAAGAAGGTGAATATTTGTGCCTTGGTCAGCTACTTTAATTATTCATTTTTCAAATGGACAAAAAGTCCAGCATTAACTTAACATGGAAGACTGTGCAGTTTCCTAATAAAAAATAAGGTATTGAATAAATGAAAAGTGCTACAGCTCAACAAACGCATAGATAACCTTGAAAAACACATTTCTATGTGCTTTCAATGTAGCAGACAATTATAATTTTGAGATACTAATTTCCTTTGGGCAGTAGATAACAGTCCATGTACTACATGAGGTCTCCAGACCATTCCTCTCCTGGGAATGGAGATGACACTTCCTTACTGTGGCACAGAGGGTCCCAAAACCAATTGCCTTTGCTGAGCTATTTTTTTCTGCTAGCATGTGATCAAGGAAAGTTTAAAGATTGCAGAAGGAGCCTAGAAGTCATTTTACTACCAATGAATTTCCCAGAAAGGTAGATTTCTTCACAGATATTAAAACAGTCAGCCACTGTGATGCAGCAGTTTGCCTACAGGATTTGCTTAAACCAAAGATGTCTTTCAATTACTATACACGTGCCAGTAAAAAACCCCAGCAGACAAACAAAACGGGGCAAAAAAAAAAAAAAAAAACAACCAAAAACATAATCAAAACAAAAAGGCAATTAATATTTTGTTTCTAATTTTCATAATGCAATTTTGTGAATTGATAAATTTGTGCATCATCTGAAAAGGGGACTGAAAGTCCTTTGACATTTAATTTTTTTCTCCTAGCCAAAAAGTTCTACATTATTAATAGGTCTTATTAAACTAACAGTAGCAAGCAGACAATTTCACTCTGCAAAGAACAGAGAGGTAGAAGCTGACCTTTCTACTCTTTGAAAAACAGTAATTTATTCGTATTGTCTGAAGATCACTGTTTTGCTGATAACAATAAGGAGGACACATTCTGTATTTCTTACGTGTTCTAAACTCCTGGTAAGTTTAACAATGAAGATTATAATTGAGGGTTCTTCAGTCAAGGAGAAATGGGAATTGGCAGAAAATGGAGGACAAGCCCCAAGTAACTATACATTATAAATGTATACTGTGAACTATCACAACTGTGTGTTCTTATTAAAAATAGTTTCATATGGAACAGCTATTCAGAAAAATAACCAGCATAGGGTTCACTGCTTTCATTTGAATGTGGCAGGTAAAATGCCTCAGTGTGTATTAACCGAATTTAAAATACCGTTGAAGAAGGAATAATAAGAGAGAGGTTTTTTAACCTGAGGTTCATTTGATTACACTGAAAATACTGTTCATAGGCTCTGCTGTCTGAAATTTGCTTTTCTGATGATGCATATCTGGCATTGAATGTATTTTAAATACACACAAGGAAAGAGGTGCAGGGGGCAACCCCTAAACCCCACCTTTCAGTTACAGCGAGTTCCCACAGCCCCCTGCAGCCCCTATTTACATTATGTATAAGTCCATGCTTATGTATTTCCCCTGTTCCATACTATTACGTTCCAGAATGTTCTCTTCTCCTCGGTACCCCATTGGTTGTTTGTGTAAATCCCTCCTCTCTTCTATCCCCATTGGCTGTTCCCCTGTTGACCCCTCCCATGTTCCCTTTCCCTATTGGTTGTACCCCTTCACCCCGCCTCCCTGTGTCCCAGTATAAAACCCTTGCACGTTGCCTTATTCCTGCTCTCCTGGCCCTGAACTCTTCACATGAATAAAGTTCTGGAACCCATGCAGCAGACCCCTCTCTCCTCCTTCGCCTCTGCCTGCACGCCTGACCATCTGCCTGGGGGAAGCTCCCTCGGGCGAGGAAGCTGCGTCCTTGACTGTTTTTGTGTGCCGCCCTGCTCTGTCGAGGGTGCCGCAGTTCAGACCTCCGGGCTTACCTCGCCCAGGCTTGCGCACCCCTAGCAGCTGACCCAGCAGACTGCCGAGGGCATCCCGGTGGCCAGCCAGTGCCGCCACAGGAAAGATCATGTCTGTCTCCAGAGCAACACACCCTGCTAACATCAGAGGCACTGTGGTAGCCCCAGCTCACAGGCCAGTGGTCTGGCTGGCTGTTTGTCACGCGGAGCCAGTATTAGACTGAAGGTTAAGGTGAGTAAGACAGCTTTAAATGAGGACAGTGCTGCCGTGCAGATCCAGCCTGTGAACACAGCTATCAGAAGATAAGGCAGCACCACTGCAGTACCCAACTTAGAGAAAGCAGAAAGGTCTAATCCAATAAATATTGACAGAAATTGTACGTTTTTAGTTCACTTTGGTAGTTACCATTATTTTTCAATTAATTAAACAGGTTTAGTTCTGGAGATTAATAATTAGTCACACTTACTTTCCTTCTTTTTTCAATAAGAGTCCCTAGTGGTGTTTCAAGAATTTGTGGACAAATATTTTCTTGGTGGCTAACATTTATAATACTTAGATCATTCTTGCTCCAGGAAGTATTTGTTACTCTTTATTACAATGTACAACCACAAAATAAATCACCATTAAAGAGCTCTGTAGGCAACCTGCAGATCATTTTGATTCAACTTCATTTTAAATAGGTCATTGAAACATAGTCTTAAACTATGGGACTGTCATGTGATATCTTTGACATAACATTTGACAAACAGTCCTGCTTCCCTTCTTTAAGCCTATTACACTTCTACTGCATATTAGACCTTCACACCTTCATAATCCAGTACCTTATCATATAGTCATAATATTTTGAAGGAGAATCACTTTAGTTAATCCCAGCCCAGTCCTTCTCATGAATCTGTCCCCTTCAGGAACAGTTGTAAATCACAAACGTTTGAATTCATTTTTGCTATTTAATTTTTAATGTCCTATTACTTCTAGGAGGGCAAGGGGAAAAAATTAAAACATGTAGCAGCAACAAATGGTATTCTATTCATTGATTGAGATAAAACACTATCTGCTACTATAACATCAAGAAATGCGTTTTTTAAAGTTAATTTTAACTCTCATTTTAGTATAACATCTCAGCCTTTAATGTGTTGGTTTACGCAGAGGACAAGAAATAAGGTGACACTGAGCTACTCAGAGGTTGCTCCCATCCTCCTCTCGCTCCAGTTGACAAACATGGCTTTTCTGACGACTGCTGGATGACAGATGTAGTGATTGAAGTGAAAAAATCTAAACTTTCAATTCTAATTTAAAATAGCACTTTCAGAGATACTTTCTATGCCGCTGTTGAATGACAAATACCTGACTAGTGTCAAACATATGAACTGACAGATGCTAAGTAGAATACAGTTATTAAACATTTAGTGCCAGTTAATCTTTCACAAAACAAGCTGAATCAGCTGAAACTATGAACACCTATCAGCCTTTTTGGGGGTGGGGAACTAGGGGTGTGGAATGCATGTGTGCTGGAAAATTACAATTAAAATAAAAAATCATCTGCAGACAAAAATATTTTTTTAGAAAATCCCAACATCTATTACAAGAACATAATCATAGTACTATGGAAAGCAAATATGTAGTGTATTTGCCTTCTTCATTACACACCGAATATGACCACCTTAATTTGTTAAATATATCATGTTACACGAATAATTTCATGTACCTAATGTAAATTTGCACATTTAAAGATGTAATTCAAGGAAGATTAATGATTTCCCCAAAGCATACCCAGTCTGGAGCCCATTTTAATTATCATGAAACTACCATACATACAAATTACTCAGGTTGCCCTCTGTTGTCATTGTAAAGCAATGTTTTGGAAACAGGGTGTTTACAAATTGGAAAAAAAGATGTGCCAGAGGAAACATACACATATCTGGCAGTATAAAAAATCAGAGTGCAATTCATGCCTTTATAGAAGGACAGGAAATTCAGATATCCAACTTTTATCCAATTTTAGGCCTTGAACACCTCTCTGTGTCTCAACATATATGCTAGCTTACTATAATTATTTTTAAAGAGCTTTCCATCCTACTAATATATTAAGGCAGACAGACATGGGCGAAAATTTCAAAAGAAATGAGTTGTCACATGAATGTTTTGGTTCAGATGTGCTCGCTGAGTTTTTCTGGATCCCAGCTTTAAGAGAGCTTGGTACTTTTGTCTGCTTTTAAACCTTTCATGCACTCTTGAAAAGTGCAAACTACTTAGGACGATGGGAGGATAAATTTATATTAAAGGAATACATTTAGGGAAAGAATATAGAGATTTACTCCTTTTTTTGCAAGCATTCGGAATGAACAACATGACTTTAATGTAAAATATTTATCAAATAGTAAAATGGATATTAAATAAGATAATCAGAAAACATTAAGTCAGGTGAAGGCTTACCATATTCTGTCAGTTCACATTCCTGTCGACCCCATGAATTCCTGAGTTTTAGTGCTGTGAAAAGTGTGCATTTTCAGTTTCTCTACATAACCATTGAAGAAAAATAAACAAAACTTCAATTCTAACTTACTAACTTTCTCCTCCTTCCTCCTTTGCATAGTGAGCCAGGAAGACTTATAGCAAAAATCCTTTAAGGAACTAAGGTTTCAACTTCAAGAAATGTTTTGCAAAAACACCACAACTGAAAAGAAAGCAATGGAGAATACAAATTATATTACTTTTGTTTTAAAATATCCAGCTAGAGATACCACAGGGTTTTTTTCCATTCATTTTCAGAATTACACTCTGTTAACTATTCTCAAATACATTCCAAAGCAAGAATTTATGAATTCAATTATCATAGGATTAAAGTAATAATATACTATTAAGTTAATTTTTCTCAGAAATGTACAACTGTGTAGTACAGTAGTAATACACTGTGAATCACTTGGTGTTAAATAATGCTTCTTACTTCCTGCAGGGTAAGACTAGTCTTTATTGAAACAAGAATGAGGGAGATTGTTCAAAAACCAAGACTATAAAAACTGTTTTCTCAGTGTGAAGTAGTTTATTGTACTTTCCAGGCAGCTTCCTGGATATTTGAGTCCACTATAGTCCATTACCAAACCACATGATTTAGACCTGTCTGGATTCATCTCCATGAAGAGATTGATCATACAACTTAAAAGTCATAAAAAATGTCAAAAAGAAAAGGATTTTCTGTTGAGGATAAATAGCATGCAAAGAACCACTGGTGCTTAAACTACATTGTCAAATGTAGGTGTCTAAACTGGGTCACAAAGATCAATATCTAGGAACTGAACTGATGTGGCCTAATTTGCTGAAAAGTTTCCTCTGAGATCTGCCCCAAAACTCATAGTTCAAGTCTCATAAAAAACAGAGCATCTTTATTTGTATTCCTGCACTGCCAGGCTCCTTTGTTTGAAACCAGTTGGTTTCCAACTGTTCACTTATCATCCAATACAGTAAATAATAACTATATTTCCCTGGAAAAATGGCAAGAACGGAAAATCCTAAACAGTTTAATTTTTTGGTGTTGTGTCTGCCCTCCCCACCCCCATGTTTCTTCTTGGTTTTATCCACTCTTAAAAGGCTGCTAAAATCATCAGGTCCTTAACAAACCCTGCTGTGATTAATGAATTAACGTATTATAGTTCTAAGCCCTCCCTAAAAATGTGCATCCATTGCAATGCTTCTGGGCATGGCTGACCTATCTATGCAGCATAAACCCTCATGATTTTCCATGTTGCTGCATGCAAATGTTGTCATTTGCCACCTCCTCAACACCAGAGAAGATTTGAGAACCCAGTCTGTTCTGCTTTCTATTCAGGTGGGCATTGCACTGAATCTCCTCTCTCTCCCTCCATCAGATATCCCAGATAAGGATGCCATGCAGCGTGCAGAAAGTATGAGCTGCCATAAATATTGACCTGCTGCTACTTGTTCCTTCTCAGCAGCAGAGAACTGGAAATGAGATTGCTGCTCCCTGTGTTGCCAGCGTTCTCTCTGTCTGCTTCTGAAGCAGTACAAAGAGAAACAGCCCTGAACTGTAAAGCCTTTAGGCAGAAAATCTAATTTCTAAAATAATAACCAATAGAATGGTTGCAACTACTGTCTTGTTACACAAATAACACAAAATTGCACCACTTATTAAAATCCGTAAGAGCAAGAATTTGCTACTCAGGATTTTACTAAATTATAATACTTCAGATACTTCCATTCAAGTCTTCATCTATGAGATACAAGTTTAACCTGGCATGGATAAAAGAGATCTAAATAAAACCTTTTAATAACATTATTTTCAGCAATTTTGTCTGCATTCAGAAAAAAGCTAGAAGCACAAATTCACAATAATATATGGGTACACAGTGAAGCATCCATTTATTTGGTATACACTGAGGTTCCCTACTTCTATAAAAACAGCCTACACTTTTGTGTTTGCTATATTTGGAATGCTGTTTTGTGCACAATATCCTGCTGAGAGACTAAAGTGATGGACAGATGTAATCTCTGTTATACACTACAAGCCCTGTATTTACTACAATGCATTAGATTTCTTCAACTGAGAAAAACAAGTAGAAAAGTCACAGTTTTCTGATCTACCCAAGGATCAGGGGCTGAATCCAATCCCCAAATGATTATTGCAAGTTAATTGATTTGGCTCCATTTAGTGACTTCAGTAACGAGGACGAAAAATTGCCCAGAGGGAGAAAGAACTGAAGCAATGTAAGTCATATACTTGTTAAATATAACAAAGAAACATTTATTTGCAGTGCATCATTATTGAAATATAAAAATAAAACCCCTATATACAATATTATAGCAAGAAAAAAAAATCCTTCAAATTATTTATAGTTTATTTTACAAATTAAAATTAAAATTAATTCTATTTCTTATGTTTGGGAAAACAGAATCCATAGAAAAATGCCACACTTTAATAACAAAAAAGCACCTCATGCTGAAATTAAAAATGCATTTTTATTACAATTTTTTTGTATTAAAAAACTATTCACATGATTAAGAGACTGAGAAATAGGCCCTGAATTTGAAATATTTCAAAGGAAATACAACCACCTAAGATTTTTTTTTAATTTGCAGCCTGTAAAATATGGCAAATTCATCTACCTGCACTTAGTAAACCATAAATTTAAATCTAAAATTATTTTCCGTACATATTTCATTGCATGTGTGTATAAATATATTCTATGTGCTATGTATCTCATAAAGGAGTGTATACTTCTCTATACATATATACATATGAGTTCAAACAAATGTATTACTCATAATAAACAAAGAAGCAATGGCAAGTTTTGTATTAAAAAGAACAGGTAATTTGAAGCATTTGTAACTGCAGAAAGTATGTAAGAGTACAACATAAGGTACTGACTTTCCTACAGCCAAAATCTTACTGTAATTCATTCTAAACCAGCTTTTTATTGGAATATGACATGAGACTACCTGCTTCCTCAGCAAGAAAATACATGCTATTCCTAGTAAAAAACATGAAATCTTGGGTATTGACTAATGCAGATACCTTTCTATCTGGATACAGAGTGATTTTTTGGTTTAAATTGTCTCAACAGTTTGAAGCTGTTGTCACTCACCACATTCAAGTTTCAAACCTGGGTTTTGACAGCGATATTAGGAGAAATCTGTAGATGTTTGTCTCTCAATACTCATCACACGGCCTCACCACCTCAGCATTGGATGCCACTTTTTCATCCTACTTATTCTCACAACCACCTGTGAGTTAACCAGTATAATTGTCACCATATCCTAGATTTCCTAAGGTCAAAAAGGAAAGGAATCACAATGAGAGCTCCTGAATGCCAACCCAGTTGTCTGTTTATTTGTGATTCTTTTAATTATGTGATTGAAGTTACTTACAGTTGGTGCCTGCCTGACAGGGAAATAATAAAGAAACTTACAAACAATTCAAACTACAGAAGAAATATCAGGAGATGCTGATGGCAGATTAGCCAGTAGTCATATTCTTATAAAAAGTAACTGGCAGTAAGTATGTCAATGTAAACAATATCACTGCTCTACCACTTGTAGAAAGTGATACCTTTCCCCAGGAGTGTTGTTTCACATCAAGTGGAATATTCTTCTGTTACTGTCTCTAAGGAAGAAATTTAGATCATTGCTTCATAAATATAACTTTGCAAGACAAATGTTAACATGCACATTTTGCCTTAGCTCAAATTTCATCATAACATGTAAAATCCAGAACACTGTCTTTTACTGAGAAACAAAGAAATCTAAAGTATTTGCAGTACAAGAAGGATATAGATCAGACTTCTGGTACACAGGTTAAACATTATGGCTGCATTTTTCAAATATATCTAGGCTGAAACCACCCCCTCTCTCACTATGACTGTCTGAAGAATCACAGCTTAGTAACGAGTGCTCATTAGATCACTCAAGAGATATAAAACTTGGTTTTGAGCAGGGAATGCTACATTTCCTGTCCTTACACAGGAGTACATGCTCAAATGTAACATGATTGACATACGACATATAGAAAACTAATTCTCTGAAATTCACAAGTGGAATTACTTTCCTAACTTTTCTATTTTATTTTTAAAAATAAATTAAAAATTGAGACCCTCCTTACCTTGCTACTTATTCATTTGGTGGTTGACCACTAAGCAAGCTAGACTCTTTTTGCCCTTTCTTCTCAACTATATTTTCTCAAATTTCTGTAATTCCATTCTGCCACTCCAAACGCAGCAGATTTATTTGCAAGGAATAAGCCTCCTTTGGGACCTTCATGAAACAGTCACTAAACTGTTGCACTTCATTTTGGTTTGACTCATTTTAGTGAACTTCGATCAGTACTCTTCCTTCTAATTTATGAAAGCTGTGTTGCCTGAACAAGGATTTGTTTCATATGATGTAACTTACTCTTTCTTGAGTGATTAGTGGAAGACTGAAAATGTTCTCAAAATAAGGGTAGATATCTATCAGAAACAGTCAACATCTGTTCATCTATATACATACTCAAAAATTGGTCCCATGCACATTTGGAATCTACCAATCTACTTAGAAGCAATTATAAAATAATCAATCTGAACAATAGCCTACCATTTCAACATGAAAAAATATATTATTCAGCAGTAGCATAATTTACAGACATTGATCAGTAATGGCTTTTTAAAAAAAGACATTAAAAGTGACCTACTTGTACCTATGTCAAACCTTCCATTATATAGTTATTTTCTTGAGATGTCATATCTGTTAAAAGTTACTTTCTGTTAAAATTTGGTGCACATGGGCTTCATTATAGATTATTCCTCTTTCTTTACGAAATGTACACACATGCATACACACATGCAATCAACCTACTATTGGCCTATTTCTAAAAGCTCAGAGAGTACAGACTTTGGAAGGGCATCTTTCATTTCTATAAACAGAATAGTCTCATTTGTTCTTCATACTGCTCTAGTAATGTGTACCAGTTACACAGATGAGACTGCAAAATGAGCTTTATGGCTGCTTTTGCAATTTTTCCCCAAGGTAATTCCATAAGTATTTTTATTATGACCTAAAATGCATACTAGACAATAAAATTGTAGCATAATGTCTCCAAATTGTGTTATTATTTTTGCATTACATGGAACAGATTCAGCTGCTTTGTACATTTCGAAGTTTCAAATAGGTCTGCGCGTAATCAGATACATAAATCCCTACAAAATCACTGAGTGTCTCCCATATCTCAATAAAAGACTCAAGAATGCTGGTCAAAAAGTGCATCAAAAATGGAATAAATAATTTAAGATTCAAGAGACCAAAGGTGACTGCATTATTTCTAATCAGTACATTGTGATGGATTTTTTTTTCATTCAGTCATTCCATCATTGTGTATATTCAATCTTGTTCTATAAAATTTAGGCAATGACTATTCATGTCTGCAACTATCTTATTCCAACAGCAAGGCCTTCTAGATTCTCAGCCCTAAAGTACATTAGAGATTAGGCAGTGCTTTTCTCTCCACACCTATACTCAGCTGACCAAGTGTAGTTATTTTTGAGAACCATATTTTGTCATAACAAATTTTTGTCATCCTAAAATGAATTATTTTATCCAGAGCTACATTTTAAAAGCAGCCTGGTCATGGAGCAGTGGCAGAGTGGACAAGGAAAATCCTTGATCAGGGCATTCTGTAGGAAGCTCCTGGTATCCATGCTCTGAGATGCAAAGTGGTTAGATGCAGACTTTGCTGCAGGTATCAAATATATGTCACCCACCTTTATTTTGGATGTTTGTATCCATATTCTCCTTTCCTTTTAAAACACGTGTGATTTTAGCCAGAAATGGCCAAGACATATCTGGATGAATAACCTCAAGATGAATACTCGGAATTCTTAAAGGAACTTCAAATGATGCTCAAAAGCAACTTTATCTTTGCAAAGACGAATACAGGGGCAAACTTCTCTACCTGCTTACAAATAATCAATCTAAAATGACTATTAGTATCTATATTTTCTTGAAAAAAAATCAAGACTACAAAGTAGAGGTTCTAATGATTGTGAGGAAGGCTTCTCCCAGAAGAGCACGGCCAAAAAGAGCCCCACCCAAGTTAGAAGGCAAATATGCTGTATAATCCGGAACCAGAGAAGATCTGTGAACTCCCGTGTGAAGAGATAGGACATACGTTATCCTTACAGAAACATTCCTGGTAATATTTGTAACGTCTCTTAAATATTTCTCACCATTTTTCACACAGTATCTAGATTTTTAATTCAGACTGAGATGGATCCAAAATGACCTATTCCTCAGTGATTCAGTTGATTTGGATGTTAAAATGCCCTGAAGAAGTCCATGGAATGCAGTTGATGAAAAGATCTTCATAAACCAACAGGCCCTTCCTCATAACTTTTATGTAAATTTTCCCATTTTATTCCTATTTTGATAAAAGCTTGATTTCCCTAATTTTGACATGAAAAATGATTTTTGGTGTTCTTTACCAAGCACATTACTTTACACTCTTACGTCATTTGTGCATCATATGATTAGGTCCAGGTAGAAAAACTGCTAAACTAAAAGGAAAGCAAAACAAAGTAAAAATTTCACTTTCAATATAATTATGTTAAGGTTAATCAACACAGTGCTTTCCAAACATAACCATTCTCCCAAGCCTAGAGGAGCCTATTTTTTGAGGGTAGGTGAAGAGTAAATAGAACATCATCAACAACCCTGAGGCTGGTTGTTAAGATGGTCACAAGTTTCAGTAAGTTTCAGCTTGTCTTGTATCCAACACAAGCATACAGAAATACATTTATATTAATGAGCATATTGAAATTCACACCTCAATTTTTACATCTATTTGGATCAAGGTTGGATTTAAAGCAGCAACTTAAGGCAGTTTCACATCTGGTCTTCTAAAGTAACTCTTCTCTGCTCTGCAATCTATAGATACTTCTATAGACTGACTCTGCTTTAGAGGCCTTGAATCCAGAATGTCTGCCAAGGTTTACAAGGAGGGTGGGCAAAATAAACCAAAAGAAAGCAGGTAATACAGTTTGCTTGTCTCTGAGGGGAAGAATTATGCTACTGGAAAGATAGTGTTTGAATCTTAACACCTTTCATCTAGTCATATGCAGCAAACAGAGTCTACGTGCACAGGTGCTAATATATACGGTGCTGGGGCAGTTATTCTCATTTCTGGTGTGGCAGATGCACCAACAATCAGAGGAGACCTAATAATGCTATATATGTTGATGCCATTAATCGGCACTGGGACATCAGCACCCATGAAGAGAATTTTTTGGGGCAGGTGACAGATGTTTACTCAGAATAAAGTAGTTCTGTCAACTCTGCATTGTCTGGAGAAGGAAAAAAGACAAGTAGGAGGTGGTCATTTCACCCCGTGTAAACTGAACAGCTTACTGAGACCAGGTGTTACAAGCAGCGGCTGAGAAAAGGCAAGGGGACAGGTACTACTGCGTGGCGTATTTTTTGCCTTTCTGTTGTGGAATTATGCTACATTGCACCCCATTTGGCTGAGAGAAGTTATACAGGGGAGGGAGCACTATAGGAGAGTCTGTTGGAAGCTGGACTTGTAGCACAGTTTCCAGTGGATGAAGAGGACATTCAAATTAGGATCATTCATGTCAGCCACATGCAGAGGAGGAGAAAATTCCCATGCTTTTTGATGTTCCTTTTCTTATAAAATGTGATGCAACTGAGAATTTCTCAGCAGTATGTCTTTCCCCATATCATTCATTCTCTAAGGGTGAGAGTCATACTGCACTCAAGACAGTATTTTAAACCTTACTGGTTTTGCTGAGCCGTAAGGGTAACTAACAACATGTTAACACAGATGGTTGCAGACAGACCTAACGTTTTCTCTGTGCTTTTAAGTATCTGAACTACGAAAGAGGCCACATTTTAGTAGTTTGTGTGACAGAACAGATAAATGCACTAACATGACTTTTGGACTGGAGGTGACTTCTGTCCATCCAGATTAGATTAGATAGAAAAAAAAAAAGATCTTTTTGTACCGGCATAGAGCAGATATATACTAAGGCAGAAAACTACCTCTCTTAAAAACGACTTCTATTTACCCCCTTCACCAGTTTCCAAATTCTAGATAAAGCAACAAATTACTTGCTCACAAAGCTGACTTTGCAGCCAAACCTGTTTATAGACAACTGCAAGAAAACTGGTCCTTTCTTTGCATCACAGTAAGAGAAAGTAAGCATCAAATGTTCTTACCTAGCCTTGATAGGCTATTGAGTTGAAAGACATATAGACACCAGTGAGTCCTACTAACCAAAAGACATGGAGTTCATGGGATATTCATATGCCAAACATGACATTTATATCTGAATAAGCATTTGAAAGATAACAAGCTCTGGAGACTGTTAAAGACTAGTGTAAGGACAGTGGAAGGAATAAAACAGATTGCAACAGTGGCTGATTCTATTCACAAGTAAAAGAAAAACGTTTCTGTAAGAGATGTTATATTTCAAGATACAGTCAGTGCACGATGTAGGAAAAGGCATAGAGTTTGTCCTTTCAAAGACTTTGATTTATTCAGTTCCCTAATGTTTAAAAAGTTGCTCACACATGTTTACATAATCTCTCTGCATAGCTACTACTTGACAGCTGTTCTGGACACAGAAATGTTAAGTGAGTCCTTCATTTTGCCATCTCTCCCCTCCAAATTTCTGGTGGATGAATTCCCTCTAAGCCTGGCCCTGTTGCTTTACTGTTCTGATCCATTGCTTCAGTTTGATCTCCCTCCTCTCCTCTCCTCCCCTTCCAGCCTGAGAAACAAAACAAAAGCTTTGGAGTGAAGTGGCCCGGCAGATAAAGCTCCAGGCAAGGAAGCTGGAGGGAAGATAATGGTCAGTGTCAAACCACTTTCAAAGTAATGGAAGGAGAGAGAAAGGGGAGTTTCAATCTCTCCTAGTAAAAGTTGTATTGATTCAATTCTGTCCTTTTAACTGAAATAGCTTGCTGGCTCCACTGAACCAGCTTTATCTTCATTCTGGTCTCTTTTCTGCTTATTGGAAAGTGGAGAATGGATGAAGCAGAATAACAGAGTCCCTAGTATTGCACACAGGGTAAAATCAGGTTTCTCTCTGTCCTGCCAATAGTTGAACTGATGCCTTAGGTTTTAACTTTTATATTTTTCAAATACTGTTCTGCTTAGTGTGTAACTCTGAAGTTTCTTGTGGCCTGTTAGCTGCTGTTCTCTCATGCTGGTTAGACATAACAAGGCCCTCTAGGTTTGCTCTCCAAGGACACCTAGATTGTCCCAGACCCCAAAATATGTAAACTAAGGCCTCTGAAGATGGGTAGTTACATCATTAACTGAAGTTTTAATTGGTGAATTAACCCTGATATGCACACTTATAAAAGTGTGAAGAACCCATGACCCAGGGTCCATCTTGGGTGTTGCCTCCGGCCTGCCCAGGGTGTACCTTTGAAGGTCCTTCAGATGAATACCTGCCTTTATCCCCTTATTCCTGTCTAGTCTCTGGTTTTTTAGGTGGCCATCTCAGGCATCTGAACACTGTAACAATATTGGTTAGACTCGATGATGTCAAAGGTCTTTTCCAACCTAGTTAATTCTGTGATTCAGTTAATTCAGTAAAACTAAGAAGATTGACTGGGTTCTCCTGTTTTCTCATGGAGATGAGGGCAAGTCAGGCTCTTCTTCACCATAACTGCACTAAAATCAGTGGAGTTGTAGCAAGTTAGCAACTAAGGATTTGTCCTTTATCTGTCTTCTCTGCCCTGTATTAGCAAACATCAGGCATGCTGTCCTTTCTTTCAGTGATATTTGCAGTGTAAGTCAATATATCAGGGACGTTAAGACAAGCATGTTAAGGCATCAGAAAGCCTAACTTTGGGACCAGATTTGTTTCAGCATATGACCCATGACCTGCCTGCATGTGGTAGATGGGGAGGACTCATTGCTCATTACAGTTTCCAGATCAACACTGGCAGTTTAAATGTGCTCCTCTTCGCATACGATCAGAAAACCTTTCCTTGCGTTCAGCAGGTGAACAACAAATCACTAGTTCTGAATACACTATAAAATATTCCTTAAGCGTTTGGTGCAGAATTTTTATTTAATGGAATGGTGGTACCCAAACATGGAAGAGTTGATTAGCACAGATCAGCCTCAGGGGAACTGGAAATCCTTCAAGTCACTGGAGTTACTCATGCTGCAATTATAAATATATCACCTGTACCTTAGAAAGTTTAATCTTTTTACATTTAGGGATTGGTTTATGTTGCCAGGTGCTTTTGACTGAAATTATTATCATGTGAGGAAATGCCATGACATTAATGGGTGCATTAGAACAAAAAGTTGTACTTCAATCAATAGATCATCTTGAACTTATTATTATTATTAATATTATTATTAAAATCAGTGTAATTTGTACCAAGAGGATTTTTTTAAGAAAGTGATTTAATAGAGTTGAAATCACATAAAACCTTTTCCCACAAACTTAATGGCAATACCAGTGAGAAATCAGGAAAATGATCTAACTCTACATGTGCTAAAAAAAGCAATTTGCATTTCAATCTTTTTTTCCTATTTGTTACCATATGTAATAAAGCTGAAGCTAATCCATAACCATGATGATTTTTTTACATGTCACAAATGTTACACATCCAGACTATTAAAAAACCTAAAAGTCAGCACTGCTATGAGGGGTAAATTACCCATTGTTTAGAATTGAAAAGGTAATTCCATGAAAAATACATTATATATTAGAAAAGCAAAGATATATTCTCACCACATACAGTTTGAAGGATGATTTATTTCAATAGTTCAGTAACTATATAAGTGCTGTGTTAAAGATTTCAAATTTTATCAGCACTCAGAACAATTTTATGAAGTGATTATGTGAATCTACATCCATCAAAGATCCTATTCTATGATGAAAAGTTAATGTTTCAGAAAACTGCAGTGCTCCCCTTGGTTGTGTGATTCTGACTGAAAGCAGTTACCCAGCAAAAAGAATTGGCTTGGACTCACATGAGCAAACATAATGACAAAAGCAAGTATTTTTTGAGCAAGGGGTTCAATGACTTAATAGACATTTTGTGAAAAACTTGAAAAGTTGACAGCAAAAAAATCTCAGTAATAACTGACCTGAAGTAGCTAATTTCTATAAAATGTGAAAAAATCCTCACTTTGTGTAGAAATAAAAGTCCTAATAAATTAATGTGGAGCCCTCTTTGGGAGTAGATGAAATGATATGACCCATATAGTAGAGAGCAGACAAGATTCAGAGCAAGCCACAGGAATTTTAAAATATATATTCATGATATATATTTAAAATACACACATTTAATGTTGACATCTATGGCTTTTTTTGAAAGGTGTAGAGCAGGCTTGATCCTAAAGCTCATCCTGTAATAACAGTGTATTGCATTTATCCATGAAACAGATTTTTAAAGCACAGATACTGACACAGAAAAAAACTCTAATTGCATAATAAATCAGAAGAGCAAAGCATTTTGTAAACATGAACTGAACTAAAATCTATCAAGTTCAGTAGCACTGAACAGCTTTCAAAGGCAACTGACAGGTGTTATGTTCACTATTTTAGGTTTTTTTAAGAAACATCCTCTCACAGACTGTTTTAAATTAATTGTAAAATAAAAATTTTATGCTGGCATCTACTTCTGTTTTCAATAACAAAGTAAAAGCAACAGAAGCAAACCAGGATTTTTATTCTGTTACTTTCACTTTTTTCATTTCACAGCTTCTGTAGCTGATGCTCTCTATTTTAGCAGATCAGACACCAAACCTACAAACAGCACAAACTGTGAGTGACCACTTTACCTTCTGAAAAATCAATCAGTCCCAGCAAATGAAGCAGCTTCAGAGATGCAAATATAATCACAACAATACCCACTGTTTGTAGTCCCTCCGACTCCCACTCGAGAGTCAACATTCTTCCAACAGGCAAATCATTCCAGTCTTCACACCGGTTTGCAATCAGAGGGAAATCAGAGGATTTTACCAAGAGTTTGCTTTGAAGAAAGTTGCAGTGGTGTGAAGCAGCACTATACCAAGCCGTGGCAGTTCACCAGCCACTCTAGCTGAGATAAAATATTAGATAAAGCCCCGCATCTCATGCTTCTCTAAGCATTTGATTTCATCAGTAGCGAGTCCTCCTAGAAGGCTGAGGTGGACCGCGAACCTCTGGGTATGACATTGTATCCGTCGAGCAGAGTTACTGAGAGCTGCTGGAGGAACATCTGTGTCGGAGCAGGGACTTGGCTGTGTCAGTGCCAAGAAGAAAAGCTCTCTGGAAACTTGCACTAGGGAGCACGCTGCTGTCAGCACTCAGTACTCCAGCGCTCCCAGGCACAGGCGCTGCAATTCTCCCCAGCCTCACAGCCTTTCTTTCCCCAGCTTCTCTTAGCACAATTTTTGTTAAGTTTGAGAAATGACAGTTTGCTAAAGACAGACATCTGTTTTCACGTGCTAAATGCTGCATGTCAGAAAACTACCGCCCTCTGCATTAAAAAGAACAATGTTCAGAGAAACGCTGCCCCTTCCTCTTGTTAAGCTTCACCAGAGTCTAATTAGAATCTTCACTGAAAGTGAGAATAGAAATTGAAGAAATACACATCAGCATGATTGGTGCCTCCAGCTAGCAAAATACAGTGCTGTCAAGGAGACACGCACTGCCCAAATCCCTGATCCGTAGCCGGGAAGAACATATTCTTTATTGATTAAGAAACCAAACAGTGCTTTTCTGCCTCAGGACATGAACCTAGAAGTGCTGAACCCCAAACTCTGATATACATGAATAGGGATTAGGCATTTTTCACAGCTTCTGGGAAGATCTTGCCCAGGCTACACATCAGGGGAAAAGGAATCCCAGATGGTTTATTACGCAGTCTGTATAAAACTAATTGTCCTGTGTTTATTAATGTGATTACCAAGAGGATACCCAATGTGAAGAATAAGCTCTGAAGAATATTTATGCAGCACATGCATAAGGTTCTGCCTAAATGCTTACTCCTGTGTCCATCCTAATAATTTAAATAAATCCTGTCCACTGGTATACAAGGCACAAGAATGAAGTGAAGGGAAGCCTCAGAAAAAAATAATTTTAGACACTCTTATTATGAAAAACAAATGTTCTAGCACCAAAGAGAATTACATAAATGATGTCCAGTATCAACCATTCAGGCTGCTAAACTCTTTCGACTAGAAAAAATTTTTGCTAACTATCAGGAAGCTCAGTTACTTCTATTTTTGTTCAGAAAGTCATTATAATTTTAAATTAGCATAATAAAAGTTGTAATGTTAACAATCTATTGTTTATGGGCTACCAAGCAAAGAAAGAAAAATGTAATCTCCAATTTACTATCAGCTTTTTTTTGTTTTTCTTTGAGGGCTCTACGCACTGAATTACAATATAGGCAGAACTCTAGAATCTGCATATTTTTATTTATTCAAAAATGCATGTATGTACTTCAGTTAATTTTAGGTTATATCTAGTCAATATATAATCAAGAATATTCTTTGATTTTACACTTCTGGGTATTTAATACTAGAATTTCGTGAGTTCTGTATTATTTATATATGCTCTCCATCTGAGTGTCAGTTCACTTTCCCATTAACCTGTAAAGCTAAAACAGTGTCTAAGAGGAAAGCACGGTAAAAGCAAATCAAACCAAATACACTATCCCACATTTGCACCTTCCAAATATGCCATTATTTTTACCTCATATTCTACATTAATGATTCAATACATTTTCCTGTTAAGTTCTTCTCCTTTTAAAAGAAAAGTAACATTTTGTTTCCTCTTTACAATTTCTAGCTATTTCATATCATCTTCTCCTTTAAAGGCTCTGACATGTTCATCTTAACCTCATTCTCATCTCTGGCTTCTATTTTTTCCTTGAGGTTATTTCTACTTTTCTTTTTCTCAATTTTGTGCTCTTTTTCTTAAATGATGAAGCATGAACAAATGTTTACAATATTGCAGAAACAATAATCCTAATACAATGTCCCCCTCATACTGTAGCAGTGAAAGAGGCTTTATTTATTCATAATACATGGTCTCAGGGAAATTATTAAAATAGAGAAATCTGTCAGTCCACATTCTCCTTTCATGCAGGAGGTTCAGGCTACCTTGTGTTCTTGAGCTGCCCACTCTTGGAGCAGAGGCCCTTCTACTCCATCACTGAATGTGCCAACCCGCTTGCAGAAAGTCACCCAGCAAGAAGTGGTCCCAGACACGGCCAGGGTTTTGTTTTCTGCTTTCACACAAGAAGAAAGGCTTGATAATTAAAAGAAAAAATGAAAGGGAGAAAGATTATGAATTTGATGAGTTTTAGAAGCCAATTCTACCTGCACAGCAAATGAGTTACAGAAGAATTTTTTTAAATTTAAAAAAAAAAAACATAAGCTGAGAACATCCACTTGAATTAATGTAACTGATTACTGACTTCAGAGAATACCTCCTTAAAAAAAGAAATAGACTTTTCCTGTTGTTTCTCATGATAGTTCTCTAAGTTAGGGGATCCATACATTGAATTTGTGAGTCTCCAAGCCTTAACCCTAGAAAGTAAAGCAGCAAGGATAAGAAACTATGTGGAAAGAAGGAAGTAATATGTGAAAACCTTCCTGAAATATGCCATGCAACAGATTAAAACAATGTTACTTAGAGATGTGAATTCTTCTGGAAGAAGTTCAATTTAAAAAAATTCTGTAGCCCAAAAAATTTGAAAATTAAATCAATCTTGAATAAGAAGATAATGAAATTCTGTTATATATAGGGCAAGTCTTTATTTTCTGATGCTTCTAAATTCAAAGTCCATTGCAATTTCTCACACACTTCATATTTTGTTCAATTATTTAGAAACAAATATTTATATGACACATTCTTATGGGGTGCTTGTATTGACAGTACAAACAAATTTTAAAAGTTGTTCAAAGAAAAAGAATTTTTCAATAATTTATCCCTCCAGGATACAAAAGGAAGCACACTTTTTGACATAAAACTGAAAAAAACTGAAACCAGGGGATGACATATTGTAATATCCAAGCATTGTTCTGGCTTGTACTCTTCCCCTACATCCAGCTTTCATGTTTGATTTTGCAAGGCATTCTGGTGGTGATTGAGCAATATATTTAAGTTTGCACAAACTTCCTTGTGATTCTTCACTAGGCTGCATGGAGGAAAAAAAAAGTACTAGAATTTGTTATGAAGCTTTCCCATCTAAACATTGCATCTTCCACTGGCCTTAAATGCTTCTCCATCAAGATTTGAAGAAGACAAGGAAGGAGAGGGAGTGGGGTTGCTGTGTATGTTAGGGAGTGTTTTGATTATCTAGAGTTTAATTATCGTGACAATAGAGTTGAGTGCTTATGGGTGAGAATTAGGGGAAAGGCCAAGAGGGCAGATATCATGGTGGGAGTCTGTTACAGACCACTCAATCAGGATGAAGAGGCACACAAAATGTTCTATAAGCAGCTGGGAAAAGTATCATGATTTCTAGCCCTTGTTCTCATGGGGGACTTTGACTTGCCAAATGTCTTTGGAGACACAAGACAGCAGAGAGCAGTCAATGTAGAAGGTTCCTGGTGTGTGGGAGATAACTTCCAGACACAGCTGATGAGGAAGCTAATGAGGGGAGATGTCCCTTCGGACCAGCTGAGTGGGAACTGGTGGGTAATGGGGTGCTTGCAGGCCATCTTGGGCACAGCAATCGTGAAATGGGAGTTTTCAATCCTCAGAAAACTCTGGAGGAGGGTCAGCAGAAAGGCCACCTTGGACATCTGGACAGAAACTGGCTTGATAAGGTTGAGAGAGTCCTGTTGGAGGCAGTCCTGAAGGGCAAAGGAGTCCAGGGATGCTGGAAGTGCTGTAGGGAGGCAATATTAGTTACAGGAGCAGGCCGTTCCCCACATGTTAAAAGATGAGCCAGAGGGGAAGAAGATTGGGCTGGCTGAGCAGAGAGCTTCGGCTGGAACTCAGAACCTCTGCATAAAAACAAGTACAAATTTTTCTCTCCTAAGTAAAGAGTCAAGAGGAACCTGTGCTGAGGTGCTGTAGGAGATAGATCTTACCTGGAAGCACAGATCCCAAGTGAGTTTTGAACTGGACAGATTAGATATGCCTAAATTAGTGGCATCTACAAGAATGATCCAGCTCTGGAGTCCTAACATTTTTCCACAAACAATCCCAGCCAATTACTGGCCACTCTAACCATTGTAAACAGGATCATTTATATGTGGAATGCAAATAATATAAAAAGGACACCTTAAATCAGACAGGGTATTATGCACTAAGTACATTTTGTAACTGACTGCTGTATGCTTGTAGAATACCAACAATTTTCCCTTACTTCTTGAAAGAAAAAAACACTCAGAAATATTATTTATAAATCTTAGATATGGGAAATTAAATTTCATTACTTTCAAATTTGACTAAGAGCAGAGAAAAACTGCCATTTAAAAACAAACAATTCCACCTAATTTAACACATCAAAAGAAGTAGCAAATGCTTAAGAATAACACAAAGGATGCTAAGAATTAAACAATTAAGGAATAAAATTATTTTAAATTCTAAAAATAGCTAAATAATACGTAAATAATAATTCAGTTACTAGTGTATTAGGTGATAAAATTTCCCTACAATTTAATATGGTTACCCAGTTCCTTCAAAATTATCTGGTATTATCAGACTTCTTTTATAATTTTTCTTTTTTTGTAAATTAGTGTAATCTCAGTCAGCTCTTGGTTTTGGACTATATCTGTCATTGTAATTAGCACAGTAAAATGACATGTATTTTCTTTTAATTCTTAATATCTTTTATTTTAATGTTTACAAGAAATTTTTGCTGGAAGTTATAAACTCTTCATCTTTTCATATTTCTTCTGATTCTTATAGAGAACCTACCTGATTCCAAATACATTGAAATGTTTGTCTTTTCACTATATTTTCTTTTTAACATCTGCTTGTAAACGGTATCAGTCTTTTCAGACTTTTTTCTTTATTCTTATAATGATTTTCATTTCTGTGCAGACATTCTGGATTTGCTGTTGTCTAATGTACAATAACAGTTTTCAAGGCAAGGATGTATTATTCATTAATTGACTTGAATTTTACTGCCTTCCTAGGTGATGAAATCTGCACAGCATTGCAATTAATTTGTGTGTGTGTGTGTGTGTGTGTGTGTGTGTGTCTTAATTGGCTGGGAGTAATAGTTCATTAAAATCTATTTTATATTTTCCCCCAATGTATCTGAAAAGGGAAACTGCAGATGAGTTAGAAATAGAAACAAAATTTGGAAGTATTAATTAGCTGCGCTTCTTTCTGTACTCACTTCTTCCAGAGGGAGATGTTACACAGCCAGAAGAGAATGAAGTGGTCAAACAAACACAGAAAGGGCACCTACATACAGGTCAGATAAACGGCAAATCTTCAGCTTCTTGTTCATGCCAAATCTGAGCTTATTAGGAAAGTCAGCTGGTGGATAATGAACTTAGTCCTATTAGTTAGGCAGTAAGAGATCTACTCACAGGCAATAAACTCCAGTTTTCTACACAGAAAAGTTTCTATCTTTGATCTGCAGAAGAAAACTATGTCCACTAGAAAGCATTTCAAGAACCAGGAGAAGAAATTAATTTACACATATCTTTTCAAGAATTATTCTCAGGGTAAAATAATTTTGAATGTAACACCTCCTTTGTAGGCTGCTATAGCTAATCACAGAACATCGTGTAACTTTCATCAAATGTTTAGAAAAATGAGGTTAATGGACGGAATGACATTGTTCATCTCACCAGCACTGTAGCTACTCAAGAGCCCAATATTGCACTAGCAGTTTACTTATCCAGACAGAATTGCAGGGAAACTTTTGCTAGCTAGAAGAGCAAGGTAGAGTGTAATTACCCAAGATTAAATTTGTCAGGCTTCATATATCATCTTTAATATTTACACTAAGTGCCCTAGATCTTTAATGACTGTAAGTGAATATAGGCTGAGAAAGGAAAAATTCAACATATGTACAGGAAAGATAAATTTCGCTGGTTTGTAATCAAGGAAAAAAATATTATATCCAAGCTTCTAAAGGTTCGGTCTCATACTTAGAAGTAAATTACACTAAAATAATATTGCAGTTAGAGATGTATAAAAGTTCTTGGCTATGGCGTAGGATTTCATTTCTTTTTTCCTCTCTACATTTTCACCTTATGACTCTCACTTGCTTCTAAGAAACTTTTGTTCTTACTTTGATCTATATCAAAGGACTGCTGCCATTACTGATCTGAAAACAGGAGCTGAAAGGAATCCCACAAGAAAACCATTGCCTACTCCCCTCATAACATAATACTTAAAGGTGGTTTTATTTGTCAAAAAATATAATTGATACAGCATGTTACACAAATTTGTTTACAATACCTAATGTACAAGTGGTTTGTAAATTAAATGGCATGTCCATGGGAGCAACAGTAGCATTTTAATTTATTAAGCTTTAGCAAAGCATTAAAGAGCAGCTATATGTTTCCTAAACAAGGTTAAATTACATTTAGTAGTAGTCAGTAATCAAATTCTGGTTTGTTTTACTGCAAAGCCCACTGGTTTGTTTGACAAATGAAATTTTCTCTAAATTATGCAACTGTGTCTTCAGCCTACAGACCTGGGGCCTTTTTATATTAAATCATACTTGCTGCAGCAGGAATGGCCACAACCAAATTTGTAAGCACAATTGTATTTCTACACAGGAGAAGTGCAGTATAATGGAACTACTAAGGGCCAGTCACATCCAACTGTTTTGTTAGCTGTAGAGACCTGCCTTCCTCTGACTGAGATATGCTTTTCCTGCTCATAAGAAAACACAATTTTTTGCCTGTACAACCCTTGTCTTCCTCAGTCTTTTCGCATTTGGAACAAACATGGTAATGTCTGACTTGCTGAGTTTCTTCTTTCACTACTATTTTTGTAATTATACTTTGAAGCAAGAGGGCGCCATTATCAATCACTTTATTCATGCAAATAAACTACTGGGAGGCCTACAGATCAAGCTGGTAGAAATGATGGAACAGAGTAGCAGCATTCACAGCTCCATATTCAGTCATTTTCTGTTAGCCAGGTTATGACTATACCCACTCATGCCTGCCCACACATCTAGGAATCTATGTATTTATGGGCTGTGCAGTTAGATGACCTCAGAGGAGCTCCTGAAGAAAGGGAAGGTGTTTTCTGTGATGATGAATGAGAAAATAAATGAACTGTGTATGCCAGTAATCCAAGCTAATATTCTAGTAACAAACAGAAATATTCATCATCCAAGCCTCCAAACCATCTCTCAATTTAAAATTGTCAATCTATCCTGTGCAACACCTCTGTTTCAAAACTGGTGTTTCTGGGTCCCTATGGTTCAATGAATGGTTAGCAAATAAGCCGATGGAAAAAATAAATATATTATTAACCGCAATCATAAGAACATCACTATTATGCAGCTCTTTTCTTGTGTTGCACCTTTCTCTGATATAAAATGACCCATGTACACTAACTGTTCTATTTCTTTCCTTGGCTTTTCTGGACTGTGTTTCACCATAGCAACTGGAAAGCAATATAAATGAAGAATGACGTGGCTGACATATTTCTACATTTGATGTTCTTGTTAAAAAATGAGTGTATCTGTCCTGTAAAGATGAGCTACAGTAAATCAATCCATATTACGTGGTTGCAAGAAAGCACTGTAATCCTGATTTGGTCCCTTAGCTCTATATAATAAGACTTGTACTATATATGAAATATGCACAGGTTTGACTACAGACCTGCAACATGTGGTTACCATTTAGAATTATGCAATATTCAGAATTAGTCCATATCACCTTGTGAGAGACTGGAATGTTAATGGTTAATGACTCAAAACAATTGAGTTGCAAAAACAGCAAAGTGCAAAAACAACAAGTGCTTTGCTGACCATACACAAAGTGACCACCCAGGTGCAGAGGGGGAACGCACCCACCACTGGAGGGTGGCCATGACAAACTGACCTTTGTTCAGCAACAAGCTGGGTTTAGAGCCAGATATGGGAAGAGGTCAATGAGAAGAAGATCCTGCAAGGTGGGATAGTGCTTTTTATGATGTCGGTGTCCTCCCTTACACAAATGACTCGGATATGAAAACTGCTTTCCAGGGAGGTACCGGGACATTAACACTCAGACCTGAGGGTATTCATCCCTTCTGGTGGGGCATAGCTGGCCCAGCCTTGCTGACGTGGGGGCTGTCGTAAACCATCAGTGACTCCTGAAGCGCCCTGTGACCCACAGTGTTACATCAGACAGTGTAAAACATTCCCACCTGACACTGAGCATACATTAACCCACTGAAATCTGTGTTTCGCAGGCTTCCCCTGCCCTCAATGGATCAAGACTGGGACCATCACTTTGGCCAATGGACATCAAAATTAAAACAATCAAATCTCATTCATGGATCCAGGTGTAGTGATATCTGTCTACGCTTAACCTTTCTTTCTTTCTTTTCCCTTTTACATTTTCTTAAATGTGATTTTTAAGCTTTTAAATTACTATAGATTGTAACCAAAATTGCTACACACCTGCTTTCCATTGCAGCCAAACTGTTCTGAAATAAACCCTACATATATATATTCATAAATACATATATTTATATTCAGTTTTGTTTCATTCTAATAAATCCTAAGGGATCTATTAACAAGAACCTGGGTTATCCTTGCCTTCTGCAGGAGGTTGTAACATGGACACTGAAGACCTTTCCTTCAGTGTCGGGCCTGAAATTCACCTACATATAGGTGACTCCGGATAAATAGGTTTACTTCTGATAAATGGTAGTAGTAGAAAGAAAAAGAAATGGATGAAGATGCAGGAATATAAATGCATATAATCTCCACATTGAAAGGTAAAGAAGCTTTTATTTTCTTTTTTTTTTCCTCTTTTATATTTTTTTTCTTTTTTTTTCATTCAGAGCTTTCACTCTGGCAATCTTAGAGGCTTCTTAGGCCTTTTAATTTTGCCATTCAATGTGAAAGTTAGGCAGAATACTAAGAGTTCAGGAAATTTATAGCTTTTGTGAGCTGGGCTCCCATTATTTCACAAAAGAGAGAGAGTAAAAAAACTTATGGGGAAGGGGTTTAAAGAAATGGCATAACTTGATGTTTTTCAGCTCCTGAAACAGTGGCTCACAGCCCCATTCCAATGCAAAAACCTACAATGATATTTGAGGATCCATAGAACGCAATGAAAGTCCTTCTGCTGCAGCAATTTTGTTCTGGCAAACTGGAAAGAGTGTTAGGATAAAACCAAACCTTGAAAGGAGCAATGAGCTTACAATGACTCATCACTTAACTAAGTTAAAGCAAGGTTGCAGATTTTCCCTGAGAAATCATTATGATGCTAAACTAAGCCGAGCATCATGAGGCTCCTGTAGATGCTGAATTGAGGGAAGCAACAAAATACAGAAATACACAATCTTGAACCTTCAACAAAACTTCAGACACCACTTTTTATTGTGTTATGCTGCTGCAAGGATCAAATTTTTCTTCTTTAGTAGCTTTGCAGGGTTTACCACACCTTCTATACAATCCATGCTTACAGCTTATATAAGCAGATATTCCATTACCTACAGCGAATTTGTGGGGCATGAGAAATTAATTTTCACATTCTTCTTGACATGCATATGGTGAAACCCAAATTCCATAAATGAGATGCCTTCATGTCTTCCTCCTGATAAACCAACATGATTTGGAACTGGCTGAATTTTATGCCATTCTCAGCCATTTCTAAGATGAAGCGTATTTTTATTGCCATTAATACTTCAGGACTCATTTCCCCCCCCAATAATCATCTGCGCACCAGGCTATGCTATGCATTTTAATTTCTTTAATCTCCTCAGAAGCAATTTCCGTAGGTTTCCAATCATGTTGCTCTTTTTGGAACTCATTCTAATTAGGCAAAAGAGTTATATACAAAAAAATTAGTAACTAGTTTTTAGGTATTCAATAAGTGATGAGCAACATTCTATAATGACAGGCTGACCACTTAATTAACAACCTCCTCTCAGGAAAATAATATTAATTATTTAAAAGCATTATGTCTGGTTTATCCCTCAAAAGCAAATGAACTTGAGCATTCCTTCAGTTTCAGAAGTTGGTATTTCAGTTGAGGTACCTCAGGAGTGTTCCCAGACCTCAGCCCATTCATTACCTCACCGCAACTGGTGTTTGTTTTGGGTAATGTGTATTTTCAAACTTATTCTTTGCTAATAGGACAGTGACACATGCTGTCTTTCACTGAAGCACGCTGAGAATAATTAGGCTGTTCCAAGGCCACTTGAACAGGTCTGACAGTCTGTTTCCCTGTCCCTAGCATGTTGTCACTTCTGCGTTTGCTTTGGTGCTTATCTGATACTGTGTGAGCTTTGAAGGATAATCTCAAGTCAGACAAAATACAACCTTGTCAAAAAACCCCAAACAAACAAAAATCAGAGCTTTTGTCCTCAAAATACCTTACAAGCAGCGCTCATTTCACTTCTGAGTGCTGATCTCATGGTTGTAGCCTAAGACTGGCAAGGCTCAGGAGGACAAAAGCCAGACACTAATGGTGAAAGAGCAAGTAAGTGAGGAAATGAATCCTGGGCAGGGTTTAACAGACATAATCATCACAAAGAAGTAGTCAAAACTTGCTGTCATACCAGATGTAAGCAAAGAGAAGCAGCAGTCAAGCAGCAACAGCATTTCTTACTGTGTGGGATTCAATGATGTACACAGCCCCTAAGCTCACACGCAGTAACCAAACAACACAGTCCAGTCCAACTTTGTATGTTCAACGTGGTTTATGACTAATTCTGATTTATACTTTCTTAACATAAGTATACAGGATATGCTCACAGAACTAGTACCTCAGAAGGTATTCCTTAGGTTTTCTGATTTGGATCCTGGCTAAAGGAATAAGTTAATTTTATATTATGTGGTGTTCAGCCAAACGGTAAATTCCCTTGATGAATTCAAGTCTAGTACATTTTTACTTCCTAGTGAATTACATTGTCTAACACACCAAAAGAGATACATGAGGTATGTGCTCTGTGTCACAGGACCAACAGAGCGCAGTGGCTGTCTTGCACCCTCACTTCCAGAAGATTGTTTTCTTTCACTTTTAATTGTTTGGGGGAAAGGGAATGCAACTGCAATAAAGGTTAAGCAATACTTGCTGCCTTATATGTTGAACTGAGTTTCTCTTTTAGCAGACTGAGGGAAGTACTGATCCCCAAAGAAATTTCTCAGTGGTATTAATAAGTTAAGAACTAAAAATCTTTTTATTGTAAGTCGAGAAGAAAAGTTAAAATAATTAAACAATTTGAATAAATACAGTAATTTCTTCCAAACCCAGTAGACAATAGATTGTATTGAAAGACATTCTCTATGGATAATTAAGTTTAAAAAACCATCTTTGTCACCACTTTTCTCAAAAACTTTCCTTAATAATTTCAAGATACTGTCTTTGTTTTTTCCAAGGTACTATTTAAACAGGCTGTCTCTGAAGGAGGTAAGGAATAAAAGGATGGGATGACAAAAAACTAAGGTGGTTTTATGTTCTTCAGGGACATATAGCAGCAAAAGGTCACTTGAAAAAAGAAAAACACAGAAGTCAAGGAACAGTCTCAACAACCTCAGCCTCTCTGCATCTGTCAATCTCCAGTGAAAACAAAATTAATATAATCTAGGCATGAAGGAGTGGTCTTCAGCTCACTACTGCATTTCTAAACTTTCTGGTGGGTAAATCAGTATATTTCAGAATATGCCTTGTGCTAACAAGCAGTGAGAGTGAGTAGAAGTTGTCAGACAAAATTTGATAGGAGGGACAATTTTATCCCACTTGTGGGAAAAGGGTAATGGACACTCTCAAGAGTATTAGATCCAGCTGTCAGACCCCAGTGGCGTCCCCATCCACAGTCTTAATGATTTGTTCAATGATGTCTGCAATACAGCTCTCCTGAAACAAAGCAAGAAAAGGCAGGTACCACCACACGTGAATGTATAATGCTTTAGGGCTATCCGTAGCATTTATATCAAGAGCTGTTTTGCAAAGAATGAAAATATTTAAATGAGACACATGGTCCCTGGCATATTTGCACATTTCTCTATGAAGCAAATCTTGGCCAGTGATCCCAGTGATTTGACATAATATATTCTTTTTGGTTCAAAAATGACCACACTTTGAGCAAGAGTTTAGCTTTCACCTTATTATTTTCATTGTGTGCCCTGAGCTATCAACTGCCCAGCAACAAAATAAATGCTGGAAATAACTTCTGCCAGAATCATGACCTGATGTATAAAATGACATAAAAACTGCAGGAAGAGAACAATTACTATTAAGAAAAGCTTTTCAAGTTTGTGTGAATTTTTTTTAAAGGAGATTTTGCCTGAGGAATTTTTTGGTTCACATTTGGAGGCTTTTTTGTTGTTTACCCAGATCTCACTCTGTACAATTTAAAAACCATTTCTGTGCAAATGTTTGAATTTTAACATATGGAAAAGTCAACCTTTAAACAGACACTGCTCCTAAATGTAAATATAGCATGTAATATACTTCAGAAAACTCAAATACTGCATATACCAACATATATCAATCCTTATCCCATGGAGTTCACTAGTAAAGTTGTTGATTTCCCTTATTAGATACAAGATTTTTGTATCTTTAATACATATCTTGTTAAACTCAGCCTTTTGCCCTTGCAAAAAATTACTAATATCCTTAAATCATGACACTGCAATTTAGTATTAGAATTACAAAGTTTAAAATTTAAAAACATCTCTAGGATGATGAACAAAGGAAAGGTGGTGTAGATTTGAGTTTTGCTTAAGAAAAACAGCAAAAAAAGGTTAAAATACTGCTAAGTCTGTAAGACTCAAGACAGAAAAAAACCCAAACTAATAATTAATCATGAATATTTAGTCTGTTTAGACAGGCATGTACTATATAGCCTGTGTACACCCTTTACATTCCTTAATGTACTGCTATCCTTCAACCAAAACCCTCTAGGATATTTAGAAGCAATATTTTATTTCACCAGTGAAAGTACATGTTATGGATATAGACTAACAGTAGGTAAATATATACCTGGCATCTAAATCCTACCTTTAGAGACTCAGGAAGAGCATGTGTAAAAATAAAAATGCATCCAGCTTTGCCCGCATATATTTTTTTAAACTTGTAAAATAAACTGATTGGATCACAACATGATAGCAAACAAACAGGAGACCAAACAGGAAACCTAGAAAAAAACATGTTTCAAGGTGGACGCTTAGAAAAATATCAGATCCTTAATGAGGTGCTTCTGATGCAAGGATGCATTTGTCAAGTGTCTCCCCCAGGCCAGGAATTTAAGCTGCCTGTGCTCAAGGCCAGGTTCCTGGGGAGTGAGGAGCACTTGAGAACTGGGACTACTCATGAGGATGTATGTATAAGACCTGGAAGAAATCACACTCAGCAGTTGCATTTACATGGAAACGGGTGCTTGTGTTCCCATCCAAGGCTACATTGTAAGGAAAAAAAAATACATCTTTTACAAAAAATTTTATACATGGAGTACAAGGAAATATCTCCTACTTCATAATAACCTTTAATATAGAAACAAATATGTCATGCATGTTTGAGAAGGGAGATCTAAGCCCTATTAACCAACAAGAATGCTTCTAAGATGAACACAAAATACTTGCACACAACTAGTGGTCTGTTTGTACATACAGTAACAGACAGAAGCTAATACATTTTTCATTTTTGGAATGCTAGTCAACTGCAGAATAAATATCAAAGAAGATTTATATTGCTATTGCACTGCAATATCTTGGGAACTTAGGTCCATAAAATATTTCACCACTTTCATCAGTTTGCCATCTTTTATCTGTTGTTTTCTTTTCCTTGAGAACTAAGAACAGCCGTTTCCATACAGCTGTAATCATTCTAGCCGTGCCTCCAGGACTCTATAAGAGTTACTACCTACATCTGTTAAATCCCTTTAAATTTTCTCCCAAGTTTCAAATGAATAGCAAATACCAGTCTGATTCTAAATTTAATGGCACAGATATCTTCATTGTGTTTGCTATTTCTTCCTTCTACCACCAGTTTTTTTTAATCTGTTTGCAGATCACAATCCCCTCAATTAAAGCCTTTTTGTGCTAACAGTTAAAAACAGTTTGTTTTCCAGTTCTGTGCATTTGTGGGCACATCAGCCACTACATCAATGTTTCTGCTTGTGCTTTTTTAATTCTGTGATTCAGTTCTGCTGGTTAGCAAAATAAAAATGATGATGCTTTACAATGTGGCACTGCAGGAAAGTAAAAGGAAAAAAAATGAAGTGAGGCAGAAAAACAGCTTAAAGTAGTTTAGCTGAAAAACCTTCCTAAGTGTAGCTCAAACCAGTGAAGACCACACAACTTTGTAATATTTGGTGATCCTAGTTTATTTTAAAAAATGTTGATTGCGCTCACTCGCTGAAATTGCTAAGTATCACTGAAGCATACCCCTCCCTTTTCAATAGTCACTTCCTCATTTGTCAGTAGCTGCAGTGATGGACAGTTGATGAAACTCTTAAAGTAAAAAAACCTTAAATTAAAATAGAAGTCCTTTCTTCTAAGTTACCACAATTACTAAGTTTTGTCTTTAGACAATTAGCTTACAAAACCCCCAAATGTAATACTTAGTCTGCGTAAAATCTGTGTGTACGTGTTGGACGATATCTACATTCAACAATGAACCAACAATGTTGCACTGCAGAGGCGAGGGCAAACAAGCCTTTGGTGAAACTCAGGATCCACCTTTATAAGGAGCCTTAATCTCTATACTCCATATCCTCTTCCAGTAATGTGCTGTTCTTCTGTTTGTTTCTCAGCCATGTTTTACCTGTCACTGCCTTGGTTGGTGTCCATAGCTCTGCACAGTGAAGACTGCAGTACAGAATCTAAAAAATCACTTCAAATAGAATTAATGGAAGAAAATAAGGTTCTCTCTTTGCTTGGAAGCTGTAACATCTTTAATGAAGTAAAAAAATGCTAAGAGGCTTTATTCTAGTCTAGTTTGTTTCAAATTAAAAAAGCAAAGTAAACAAAACTCAAGTGTGGTTTTACACCTTACTCTGCACACGTTAATCTCTGCTAAGACAGCTGCAGTGCAGGTGTGTCACAGTATTATGCCATTGTGTCAAGGCATTATGCCATTTCCAGTTCATATATTCTGCTAGGTAAGTACTGCAACAGCAAAGAACTTTTGTTCAGTACTGCCACCTGCTAATAAGGAAACTACTATATGTAGCAAGGTGTTGTGCTGAATACCAGTTCTGAGAACGGTATTTTTGCTAATAATCACTAAAATAACTGATAGGAAAAAGAATAGCTATTTTTTTTCTCTTTTATTCTTGCATACAGAATATCACAATGAGATTGAAACCAATGGATCCTTTGATGCTATGCTGTTTCAAGCATTAAATACAAGTTAGGAAATACCAGCTTGTATTGCTAGTACATGGGCAGAGTGAACCACGCAGTCAGTAATAGCTGGCTGAAGACCATTAGAAGATGCAAAAAGTAAAAAAAGAAAAAAATAAATAAGCTCTTCTCCTTCTAGAGATTTTTCACTTTTCCCAGGTTCCACTATTCCACTGGGGATGGGAATTGCTTTTCTCCCTGAACAGAAGCTGTGGGAAATGAGAGGTATCTGGACATGGGCACTTTCCCCCTCCAATCAGGTACATTTCTGGTGCATCACTGATTTCTTACTGGCCCTCCCAGAAGAGAAAAAAAGCCAAAAACCGAAAGCTTAAATTTACCCGGCTATTTCTGATATCATTACTTGTTAATATTGATATAGTCTCTGCCTTTTACTCCAACTCGAGTTTGATCCAACTTTATACTATTGTAAGGCCTCCAACTTCCAAGCAAGAACATTCTTGCAGAGGTCTGGGCACAGCTGCTGATACATACAAAAGCACATTCAAAAGACAATTGCCTAATCTGCTAGAATTTTTAGTCATTAATATCCAATCTCCTAGCACATTTAGTATGCATCCTGGCATATTTTATTAGGCTATTATTTCTTTTTCTAGTACAGTTATTTAAGTACAGAATGTGGCATGGTCAATATAGTAGGAAAGATTACTTGCTATAATGGCTTAGAGGCTTTCTTTTACCCACCCTTTCATGCATTCCAGCAAGTATATTGCCAAACTGCCTTAAATTTTATGAGGCATTTAACTAAACAAATGTAGAATAGAAACTTGATCACAGTGTTGTGAAGAAAAATCCTGCCCTGACCACTCACTGTACAAATAGTGAACTGACCTGGAACTGTGCAAAGTTTAAAATATTATTTTCCATTTCTCTATATTCTTATTACTAATATAATTGCAGTGCACATTCAAACATTCTTAACTCACATAAAGTGCAGTAACCCCAGCTGTTTTAGCAGCAGCATATCCATACTTACACAAATGCAGTCTTTCCTGCTGCTGCATTACACTAATGATTTTCATAAATAATCATACACTTTTAAATAACTTTATTTCACTGTCTTAAGCAGTAGGAAAAATCAGCTTAAGAAAAATAAATATATCTTAAATTATGCATTAGTTCTATACATTCCCACTGCATATTTATATCAAAACCAATTACCAATGAATGAAATATCCTTGAGAATATGTAATATATTTTTTCAAGAAAAAAAAAGACAGTTATTAATAAATAATATTTGAAAGGTTTTTTCAGCTGTTTAGCTGCATTTTATAATTAAATTCCTTTCTTACAAGAGTTGATAGGTATCTCGCTGTAAGCTGGCATGTGAACATTTATAACCCTTCTCTATTCCTGTTTCAGACACATCCTGCCTGTGGGGATCATCCTTGTTATGCTAAGTTTCATGCTGGGTAATGGAGGCAGAGAATCAGGATCGTTGCTTTTGGAGCTCTCTTGAAAGCAGGTGTGGTATGTTTGACATGCTGATCTTTAGACCAATAGAAGTTTTCAAACACTGCTTTTTGCTCAGAGCCTGTTCCAGTGTTCTCATCATGAACATGTCATTTAGAACCTCATGACTTCTCTGGTCAATTGCCTCAAAATTGGAGACAGCACTAAGATACGTTTAGGATGATAAATGGGACGTGATAGAAAAGACCAAAAAGTTATTCTGATTTAAAGTGTAAAAAGTGTGAGCAATCCAACTCTGAGAGCATTTATTTCCTTATTTCATTTCTCTGAATATCTCAAAGAAAATCTTCAAAATGTATGAATTCCTGGACACAGAGACATCAATAATAACTTTGGTATTGTTTCAACTAAATTAATGTTTTCACCTGCTGCAGTTAAAGATTGCGCCGTCAACACATAGCTTAACAAAAACATGCTTATATGGGCTGTGTGAATTAGTTTTTGATTATTAATGAAAGCTTGATGTCTCATTAATTTAAATACTGTGAATTTGTAATCTAGTTTACATCTCCAGATATGGACAAACCTGAAATAAATTGTAACCATAATAACATCTAAATTAATACCAATGTGGTATTAATGATTTAAACAACAGCGCAGAAATGTTTCAGCTGTCTCTTGAATGATCTTTTGGCTGTTACTGTCAATTACTTATTAATATTCAAATTTTAAAAATCTATATTGTTATTCATCAAGTGCATAATTTATGAGTCCTATTTCCTAATGAAACTTTATTTTCACCCTGAACTTTTGCTATGCCCACTATTGTATGCATCTTAAATTCAGATTCTCATATGAGATAAGTATAGTTTCCTCCCAGTGTATTGCATAATTTATATACTTTTTAAAGACAGTTATAAATAGAAATTACCTGCATGACTAGAGAACATCTATAACAGGTGTGGTGGTATCTTAGCAAGAAATTCATGATACAAAGACAGAATTGGTAGAGAGGACTGTCAGCTTTGTAAAGACATGGAAACTATCTTTTTACCCACAGGAACAGGAGAAAAACATGTGCACATATCTCTGTTCTGGGTTATGATTTCCTTAAGTAATCAATTCAATTACAATGTTTTCGGATGGTGCATCTTTGGTTGATGTTATTCAGGACTGTAGTGCTTTAAAACAGTAATTCTTATTTAAACAAAAAGATGAACTTCTTTCAAAGAAAACATTTCTGAAATGCTGTTAAGGTTTTCTTGCAATCCAGTAGCACTCTCTCGATGTTGTCTAAGAGGAGATGCATTTAATTTCACCAAGTATTTTGCTGATGGACGGTTAAAAAGAAAACTTGCTGTTAAAAAGGGCTACAGGCAGAGTGCCATAGCTTGTGAACAGTGATCTGCAGCACTGGTTGGTGTGGTGGGAACTGTTGCAAAGTTCTTCTGATGAAAAAGCAGCATCCAAAAACATTATATGGTTTAACAGAACTTCAATAAGTAAAAGAAAGAAACTTAAAAATATCATGATTAATGATACCAAAAGTTGCAGGTAAATCTGAATTTATAGTACTTTTGAATTTTATTGCCTATATAAACTAACTTGACTCAAAGGAAAAGTATAGCATATCAGCCTGAAGAAGAGTAGAAATGATTTTAAGAAATTGCAATGATATGTTGTTATCACAAGTGACTCAATATCATGAAAAAAGAAAGGAGACAGCTTTAGTGGCTGCAGTAGGATCTTATAACTGATGTGAAGGAAACACCTAACCTTTAGCATGACAAGGTGTTAATGAAGACAACAAATCTCTCTTGATCTTTATGACTTACCAGGAGACTCACAAATCCATGTCAAACCCTAGACTGTCTCATCACTGAAGCTCAATAACAAGCCAGGTACTAAAGTAAGTAAACTTCATAACCCTCCTTCTGATACCTACTGTGATAAAAAAAAGTAGTCAGGATCCATTTAACTCTAATATATTAGCAAAATAATTATAAAGAGTAAATTCTGATAACTTTCTGGCAGGAAGAAGCCATGCACTGTGTAAGAGCTATACAGACCTAAGCAAAAGTTAAAGGATTGCTTCCATGACTTCAAATAAATAATTAGCAGCTGCTTTGAGCCATTCCAATAATGTTTAAGGCACCAAGAGTATCTTTGTCTTCATAGAGGATGGAAAAAGTAAATCAATAAAATTTCCTTTTACTGGGTATCACAGTAGTCAAACAGTCTAGCTGAAAATCATCATAATACACTATATACATTGCTTTTATTTCTACATTGTTTTTCTTTCACCATGATACAGAGGGGAAATCTTACTGAAAAGACAAGCCAAAATACCTAATGATCAAAATGTAAAATTTATTTAGTGAAAGTACATTATACTCCTATGTGTTCAATACTCATTTATAAGTAAAATTGTTGTAGTCTGAGTTAATTTAATGGAGTGCATCATGACTTAATTTTTCAAGGCAAGGGCTGTATTTGGTACATATCTAGCCATTGAGCACTTCTGCTGGATTATGAACTAAAAGACGTTTTCAAAACTGCCATCTGTGCTTTGACCTTATAAAGTTCCCACCATTAACCTGTTTCCTTGTTGAAACTTATCAGTTCCCTTTGAAGGTGCCACAGCAGGACAGGAGCATCACCACCTGAGGCCACTCCTGTCAGCCACTGAAGCCTTTTGCACAGTTTTGGGTGTGAAACCAGCATCCTGCAGAGTTCTGTCACATATGCTACAGCACATCCACGGGTTCAAAATTTTACGAAATTAAATAGTACAAGCACATGAGCTAATTAGAGTGATTAATTAACAGCATACAGCCAGGGTTCCAAGTGCACTTTTAAGGCTGTGATGGCCTTAAACAGCCTCACCTGGGATGTCCTACCCAATTCCATGGGTCCAGGGGGTCCACTTCAGCTCTAGCTTGGCCATCTTGCCTGAAGTGCATCATGGGTGTACCCATATCTGTCCTCGTTTCTTTTGAACCTGTTAGAAGTATCCATGTCTTTCTGTCTTTCTCCTCTGTTCCTGACTGGACTTTCTGGATTGACCTCCTAAACTTGACTCATTACATCACCTTCTTTGGTGGCATGTGGATGGCTGACAGTGACTCTTTCCATCAGCACACCTGCCCTGTTCAGTCTCTGTTGGAGCATGACCCCATTCCGTGAGAGCACTGCCTGGGAACAGTATCAGCTCCTGGCTTACCTCCTTTACGAAAACAGCCCGTCCCTTTTGATCCCTGATGCTTGTCTGAACTTCCTTTTCCTCTTCATACTGCAAAAACCGCTTCCTCCCACCCCACTTGTATTTTAGGAAAAAAAAAAAAAAGAAAGAGAAAAGTGAGTGCTTTCTGGCAAGCCCATAAGCTCCTGTCTGCGAAACCAGAAAATGATGAAGAATGAAAAACTTAAGAAAAGTCCATTAATGGAAAGTAACACAGAAGCAACACTTCCTATAGTCACAGACCAGTTGAGTGAACTTTATTTTTCTGTAAGAAATATGAGATATGAGGTTATGTGCCTTGATAATATGAAGGAAAATGGAGGCTTAAAAGCACACAGACAGTTTCTTGCAGTAACGATACAGAGGCGAGACACTGGAGCATTAATCCTACATCAAATCTCTTTTTACTGGTATTTTAGACCATAAAAAATTTACACTTACAAGGTCATTAACACCCTCAGGAGATGCTAGCACACTTTGAACAAAATAAATTTCACAAGGAAACCCCAAACCACTCCATATCAAATCCACCTCATTTTGAATAGATGTCTGTCAGATAACACCATTCTTTCCTCTCTGCAGTTCATTGGTATTCTCTACCACCCACAGACATGTCTTTCTGCTCTCTTGATCAAGCAAAGCTGCTTCTGCCTACTCCTGCTGTCAAACACAGCTCTTCAACTTGCACTCAGTCAAACCAAAGCACACTAACAGCTTCGTACACTCAGCTTGCAGGAATGCATGCTGACATGCTTTAAAGTATGTCCTATGTTGCCCAAGAGAAGGAAGGGTTGCTGAATACTGTTTCTGAACAGTCTCTGTCCACACCAGCCCTTAAGCTATGAAAGCTTTCCCAATGCCACGGGTGGTATGAAGACAGTGGGGCTGTTACAAATTGCTCTGATCTACCTGAAGAAACACCAGCAGAGAGAACACAGGTAACACCAAGGGGTGCTGGTAGTGGTTGGAGGTTGGAGGTCAGCTTCTGCTACACAATTAAAAGGAGCATCCAGTGGTGTTGGTCTCAAAAAGTGCTGGTTGCTAAATTAACTGCCAAATTGATGCAAGCATCAGAGGAAACTTGACAAGAGCAAATATGTTTTGTTATTTTCCTACAACCACATATAAAATCATCTTCTAAACTAATACAAGAAAATTAATTGACAATGGAATTCATTTTACCCAGTGAAAAGCAGAATCCTCTCTCACTTTTACAGCATAAACATAATTAAGTTTAAACAGAACTTTCAAAATTAATTCTTATGAAACAAGACACTAGGAATTATGTTGGCTGTTGTGAAGAATGGAGATACGTTTCTGCTTTGTACTAGCAAAATGAGTCTAGATTCTCTCAGAAACGTTTCATAACATTTGCATGTTATGAAAATATTAAGAAACAAATACTCCAGTTCCCAATCAGCCTAAGGGTCTCCTCTGAGCTCACTTCTGTTTATCAGTACCTTGTCTTAGAGGACCCAACACTGGATGCAGCACTCTAGATCTGGTGTAATGAAGGCAATAGTTGTGTTCCTCAATCTACTGGCTGTGACCCTTCTTGTGAATGCTCCCAGCCCAGACTTACTCAAGACAGCAATGTACCAGTCAGGGCACTCGGCTTGCTGTATACCAGGACCCCCAGATGCTGTCCAGTAGACCTGTTCCACATATTCCTTCTTATGTGCAGGATTTGGCATTTTTCTTTATTGTATTTCATGAGATTCCTGCTGGCCTATTCCTCCAATCTGTGTAGGTCTCTCTGAAGAGTGGCTCACCCAATTTTGGCATCCCCTGCAATCCTGTTGACAGCACATTTCTTTGCAGGTTATTGACAGAGCTGTGAAACAGGACAGGTTTCATGAGAGATTCTTGACTCCCCTTGTCATCAGCCTCCATGTAGAACACAACCCGTTATCCACTAACCCTAGTGATCCAAATAGGCTTTTTTGTTTATCCAGCTCACTGTCCACCAAACTGCGATTTCCGTGATATAATACTTCAAGTGCAAGCACACCTTCAGATACAGTTACCTACAGACAGAAAGGAGCAGAAGTACAGAGCTGCTGGCTGAATTCCATGCCTGGCTGCATTGTTAGATCTTTAAGTGCAACTTGGAGAGTGTGACAGAGATGTATCACTGCCTGAAGAGCTGCAGGATCAAGGGTTTATCCGAATAATTTGACTAAGTACTTCAGCAGAAACTGTGGCCTTCTAAAGTTTCCAAGACCCATTCCTAAGCTGTGTTTTTCTGCATAATGGGATAGGTCATAGTCCAAGACGCACTTTTTGTTAGAAAAAAACCTTCGAATTTTCAAACAAATTCACAATCACTCTTTCATTTTTTATTACAGCTGTCTTATTGACATGTTTTACAATGATCTTTAGAGATCAGCTAGATTACAGGAGTATAAAAGAGTAGCGGGACCCAATGTTTCATCATAATTAAAGTACTTTTAGAGGTTCAAGATACACAGGCAGAATAATTTCCATTCCACAAAGTAGCAAGATGAAGTAATTTGCTGCTGAGTAAATTAAGTATGTAACTGAAACCCCCAAATATAAAAAAGAGTCCTGATCAAAACAGACCAAAATCAAAAGCACATATTAATGAGACAAGATATTTATATATTTGGAAATGCTACAAAAGATGCTAGCTAATTATGCTTATTCCAAAATTTTAAAATAAATTACAAAAGCAAAGAACTTCTTATAAATTCATGTAAAGATGACACTAATTGCTGCTCCCACAAATCAACAGTAGTTGATAAAAACCAATTAAATTAATTTTAGAAAATTAAAGGCATAGCAAAGAATGTATTTTTCATTTGTTAAAGGCACAATACCTAAAGGTAATTTGGTTGTTCTAACTTGTTTTGAACTTTGCTTGACACCCAATGGGGAAAAAAGCTCTCCTATTCAATACCTTCAGAGGTTGTGTTGGTACCTCATAGCCCCCTTCTTGCCGCTGCTCTAGTTTAAGAAAAAGAAAATTTAAAAATGAGTTAATTTCTTCCGTGGTTATTTTCCCAAGCTTAGTCCTTTCTCTGAAGTACTAAAGGAGTCTATGTCTACCAATTTTTAACACATCAATCTGCTTTTCTCCAACAGCATTTTTTTTCTGTCTGCTTTTGCTTTTAGTTTATCAACTCTTCTCAGGATCTCAAGAACAATATGTTGAAGACCAATGGTCACGGACTGGTAGCTCTCTCTTCCACTTTTTTTTTTGTACAAATTTCCACATTATTTCCATAAAGCCTGCTTAACACTGCAGTGCTTATCTATTAACTGCAGGATGTATGAAAGTACATGCACATTTCTAACAAGTGATGCAGAAGCACCTGGTTTTGCTATTGCTAAGCTAAAAGAGTACAGAGAATGGTAACTTGCTCTGTATTACATTCCTCCAAAAACACCTTCAGAGAAATAACCAAGCTGACTTTTAGAATACACAAGGGTTTCCAACAAGATTGTCCATTCAGGGAAAAAAAATACCCCAAATATTTTAGTTGTGTTTTTCTGCTCTTTTAATTCTTAGCCCATTGCTAATGTTACATGAATAAGAAAAATGGGCACAGATTCTGTAATACTGATGAACTGAACAAATGAAGTCAACTCCTTTTATTGATTATGTAGATTCATTGATTTTCACAGGGTTAGTCAAGACAAGGTTGTGGCTCAGTCTTTTCCTCTTTTTATCCTTCTGATGAACACATAGCAAAACAGAGCATGGAGTACAGACTCCAGTACAAAAGTGTGATTTGCTTTTCTAAGTGGCTTAGCTGGTCATAGTTTTAGAATCTATAAATAAAACCATAAAAAGAATCAAATATATAGATCCCCAAAGGCCATTTACATGTGAGCATTAGTCGTATAATGGGACACTTAAATAGAGCATAGACTGGCTTTTCTCCCTTTAGACTGCAAGATGTAAGATGCAAGACTGCAATTAGGAGTAAAAAGAGAAACAAACCCAAAACCATTTTAGCATTTAAACATTACAAAATCTTAATGCAATTGATCCAAATTTTGAGCTAAGAATGAAACTGCAAAATTTATGAGACAAACAGTTTTTATATAAAAATCCATATCACCTTGCATTGGCTGAAGGGTTTTTAAATAGCAGTATCAAATAACTGCACTCCCCACTTCCTTGTGTTCTTATATTGCCATTAAAAATAGCCTATTTTCTTACTCAAAAAATTATCCAAAGGACATAGGAATAGTAATATTTTGTAATCATTGTTTCAGAACATACTCTAGTATGCTTTCAATTACACCCACAGAAGCTATAGCATGTGTTTATTATTTGCAAAATCCTGCTCCTAGCCCTATTATAAAAAAGAAAGAAAAAACTGAGCTTCCCCACAATGCCAGGAAACACTTACCATTTAAAAGCTTGAAAGAAGAAAGCTTTCTCATTTATCTCAAGTGCTGAATTAACTGTACAGTAACTAAATAGTAAGAAACAGTAATTTAGGAAAACATGGTTTCAACTGACTGAAACCCCAGAGTACATTGTATTTGAATTTTTTTTCAATGTTAGCTTTTCAACATGCAAAAAGGCTCCAATTTCTTTATCAATTTGTTTTAGCTTAAGTTGAGTTTCCACTTTAGCGTTTTGTTGGATCAGAAAAAAACATGCCTATAGACTGAAATCTGTCACAACTTATATAAAACTTTGAACTTGAGGCTTGCAAACTATCAGAATAGTAATTTTTTTTTTTTTTTGCAAACTAGTATGTCCTAAACATCAGATTTATCTTTTCTTTTAGGACATATAAAATTTATTAAACCATCATAATGAGCGTGAAGTTTATTAAAATTAGAAATTTGATTGAATACTAATTTTCAAGTATCACTGCTTTGTTGTATCAGTGTTCAGAGAAAACAAGTTTAGAGCCATAATAGCAGCCTGGGTGGTCTCACACTATCACATGGGAGCTGCTGGAGCAGCAATGAAGGTACTGAATATGATCCAGCTACAGATTTTTAATCTGCAAGTATTACCATCAAACTGTTTAAATTCCTTCTCACAGCCCCAAGAAAGCAGCATGTGGCAGCATTAGAATGATGGCTGCCAGCTTTTCCTGTGGTGTAATTTTTTCTTTTCATCATTGTTAAATCAACATTTTTCCAAGTTAACAGTATGACTTAAACAAACAAATAGTTCTGTTCTTTGAGCCAGACTTTTTTTCTTTTTATTTCATTATCACATTTGTACATAGGCAGACAAACACTAAAGATCAACTTTACCTAAAATAAAATCATTCAGTATTATTGTATATCCTCTTCACTTCAGAAAATCAGAGAAAAGAGAAGGACATACCTGATGTAGGTGAGCTATAAAATTATATGGACAATTTCCAAATATTTAGCAAAGCATTTCTTCTAAGACAAAAGTGTTTAAAAAAAATGAAGAGATCATCAGAGTAGGATTCTCCATCAGGCAGGATTGCTCATGGAGAAAAATGCAGCTTTCATACTGTTAAATCCCTCAGCGTCAAAAGATTAAAAGCTAGTTACAAAATTATTGACTTCAACTTTCACAGCAATGCAGCACCAAAAGTAAGCATTGTTCATTCTCAGCATACATTCAACAATCCTTTTAATGAATTGAAGAAACTCCTTCTTAAAAATTTGAGATTTATTTTTTTCTTGCTTCTTTTGGAAAACTATCTTGAAACTTCATCACTTCCCAGCATAAGCTCTCACAGAGAATTTAACCTATTATTTGTACAAACTTAATCATTTACCTTAGATACAGTTTTTTCTGTCTTGATCATATCTGACTCCTGCTTTTTGTTTTGCTGTGCTAGCTTCCATAAGAGAATTCTCCATCTACCTTGCTGTCCAAGTACATTCATTACACTTCTGCCACTTTGAATTCACCTCTCAACCTCTATCTCCATAAGCAGCATGTCATAAATCAAAATGAGCTCTGATCATCAGAGCTCACAGGCTCTGATCCTTGTATGAAATAGGCCACTTACCCAACAGTCACAGCCCCAGATACAACAGGGCAGGAGTTATGTCCACAAGTCTTAAAAATTCAGCAGGAACACCAATCCTTCAAAGCCTTCCTCATCCTTCACCTCAGCCACTCTGCAGTAGCAGCTACACTGGTCATGCCAGCATGCACTTCAGTCAAATTCACCTCAGATTGAGTATTAAACGTAAAACTAAAAAAAAAAAAACAAAAAAAAAACCAAAAAAAACCCCCACCAGAATACATTTAATTGAAGTGCCTGATGGTGCTTGTCACCTTTTACAAAATAAACCATTCTCACAGAGATTGTGGTACCACATTTTTGAAACTAGGGTGGTCCCTATCTCTCTTCTGTCTCTATTGCTGCAGCTTATGACAGTCACCTCGGGGGGAGAGACCAGTTTTCAAACCCTCCCAGTACTCAAGGCAAAACAAGGATCACCTCCAGGGCACCTACCATACTGACACACACATTTTTAGGGTGCCTGGTTGGTGTTCATCTTCCTTTCCGCACTTAAAAAAACCCCAAAACAACAACACCAGACCGAAACAAAAACAAGGTACACAATGCCCCACAGAATTTATTAGGCCAGAAAAAAGGAAGCGTGAGCATAAATTCATAGGCACTAAGTTTTTAAAATATTATATGTCATTCTAGACTGGATGTGGAACTGCCTTCCACCTGGGCTGTGAACAATGCTAATTTCAAGCAAAAAACATCAAACAAAACACACCCCTACCCCCCTTCCCCAAGCAAACAGAAGAGAGAATCACCCAACACATTTTGGAGATTCTTAAGGAGAAGTAAAATGATTTTGAGATGTCTGTTAGACAAATACACAGTCTGGCAAAGACTGCAGAAAGCTGTTTAGAACTAAAATGTTTTTGCCTTTTCAATCCAATATTACAGTGGTTTTGAGCATGACTGAAATAGGCAGGATACATCTGCTCACTATCATCTGTAGTATTTCCTAGTCATAGGAAGAACAGATGGAGCCTCAGTAATCCTCAGCAGATCTTATTGATCTGTGTTTTGGAATAACATCAAAACCAGAATACACAGTATTTCATTGATGGAAAAAACCTCAGGTACTTACAAAAACAAAAGACCAAGACACAAAAGAAGACCGTTTTAAAAGAACTTCTTCTTTTTCTGTAGTTATTTATCGTTCTAAGGTCTAAAAACTTTGTTGAAAGAACTTTTATATTTAATATTTTTAGTTGTTGTTTGTGTTTTTTTTTTAACACTGTTATTTTAGTTTGAGGTTTTGTTTCTTGGATGCTTTATGTTACAGCTGTATAACAGCAGGGCAGGCAACTAACCACATTCAGAGCATATTACTATTTTTAAACAGTAATGGTTAACCAAAGCAGAGAATAATCTCCTTTGCTTGGTATTTGTAGGTTTATGCCCTTCATTTTCTGTCGCTTACTGACATCAGCAAATACTTTTTTTCAAGCAGCTTAGATGTAAGGTACAACACAGTTATCCCTAGAGCAGTTCAGGGAATGAAGTGCAATCCAACCCACCTGAAATCTTCTGTCTCCCTTCTGCCCATTTTTTTTTAAAAGTCACTCTTGCCCCGCACGGTAGTTTCATCTCCCACAAATTAAATAGCTATGTGAAGGAGAAGCCACTTCTGCCCTCAAGTCCCCTATATGGGTGCACCAGGTTGTCAATTTACCATCTGCCCAAAGCAAATTCTACATTTTCCAAGTAAGAGAAACACACAGCCTATGTGTGGCATTTAGACATAGAGCCCAGCTAAATAAATTAGCATTCTGCCAATGCATACCAGCAAACCTTCAAGCAGAGCCTATTGACTGTGTCTGTTTATATGTTCCTAAGAGCCTTGGTACAGTCAATAAAAGGCACATGAAGAACAATGACTGTGTTGGGAGAGGAACACGTTTCCACACTGAGAGAAATTTCTAAATTACGGTCAGTAAAATTTCAACATAGCATTTATGGTAACCTTTAAAGATAATGTAGGATATCACTGTCCTATAAAGTCTCAAGTCAGAATGTAAGCACTTATCCTAGATGTAACATTTAAGCAAACCCTGCTTCGAGTTTCCTACTTTATGAACCTATATAGGAAAAACAGCACATATTCTAAAATGCATAATTGGAAGAATAGTTGTAATTTCTGGCTGCTGTTCTGTAGCTGTTCCTGTTGCAGCAGATCAAATAGCAGATATGGCTTGCCTGTGGAAAACAGCTTACCAAAGTATCAAGGCCCTTAACAAAGCACAAGCTAAGGAGAATCTTGAAAGTACCTACCACTAGACAGAGATACAGAAAGAAAAAATCTTTTCTTTAAATAATAGAGTAGGTATTTAAAGGTTCTGCATTCCGGAGTTCATGAATAAGCCTCCTACTTAGAGTATAAACTTGGATGCCATGTCACATAAATACACCAGTAAGTCCAAAATGATTCCTTAGGGCTGAAAATTTTGAAAATCTGAAGCCAGAGTGTCTGAAGTAGCTGCTCATCTCTTTTTACTGAAAGCACTGAAGAGGCACATACTGATAGAAAGTTATCTAATTGTCCAGGGTTTTTATTTGATTCCTAATCCAAGACTGACAGATCTAAAACTTATAATGTCTTACTCTATCAGTCTATCCTAGATAACTTAGAACCCTTTCTTTAAAGTTGGGCAGGATTTGCTACCCATAGTGTTGCATCCCCTTTCAGGAAAACCTCTCCATGTTGTTCAGAAGCAATCCTAACTGCACATAAATACTCATCCAGTGCACTTCCCAAGTCACCCTTCACTTCTCTATTTTGCTCATGTCCTGCTACTGGGTTTTGAGAAAACTAATTTAGTAATAGTTTAACAGCAAGAAGTTGTTAAAAGCATAGGGATTGTTGGCTGCAACTCAGTTACTATTTCCCATTTTGTCACACAGTAGTTAAAATAGATTTTGCAATTTCAGAGTTCCCTGTCTGTTTGAATGCATAGAAATCTTTTTAGTACTATACTTGAGTTGTGCTAAATCGTTATTAACTCATAAACAATGATAAACGATAGTAATTCTTTGAAAGGCTTGAATATTATCAGACTTTTCCTTTTGAGTCTTAAGTAACTTCAAAAATGGGAACAAGCTTACAGAAAAAGGTGCTAGCTAACTATTCAATAAAATATTAGGCTCTAAAGTTTAGATGCTAAGTTGGTTTCAAAATGTTTTCTGGTTACTTCATGGTATGACTGGGCTTGTTTCATCTTTGAGGATGTGAACAAACACCACCACCAAATCAGCTATAAACTTGGTATCCAGAATAATGACCATTTTTAGAAAGATTCTTTCTGTACTCTGAGATGAGCTTTTTCAGTGCTACAGAAGCCATTCAAATTTCAAGTAAACAATACTTGCAGGAATTTTACATAGGCTTTCAGACTAGTGTACTAATCTAAGCAGCAACTAATAGCTGCAGTTAACAATAGCTACCATTCACAGAAGGATGACAAATATAATCTTATATAAATTTATTCAGAAAACAAGAAGTATGTTTTGCTTTGCCACTGCCTTCATTGGTATAAGAAAACATAGATTGACAATTATTACTCTCCAAAGGCTTATCAACAATCTTTGAGAAGCTGATCTAAGTCAAATTATTATTTAAAAAATAACCATCCATTTAATAAAAGAAAAAAAATAAAAAGAGAGAGAGAGAGAAAAGTAAAAGTCACTAAGTATATCAGAATTAATGGGTTTGGAAGTTTAGTTGTAGCTTCATTTCAAATCCAGTCCAGGATCTACTAAACTGGAAAGTATCTCTTCTTTGTCCTCAACAGATTGTGAATCAGAACATCTATCTCTGCTCTGGCCTGTCCTAGCAAGGTCTGAAGAAAGAAGTCCAGGATGTTTTCTTCTCCTTTTTATCTTTTTACCTACTAAATGGGTGTCAATTCAATCTAATTAATGAAGGCTTCTTAGAAATAGGTAATCTGGAATATGCAAACACCCAGGGCTCTTCCTCCCATTTTAGTGGCATGTTCACTAAACCAGCTCCATGTCTTTGCTGATCTTTCTTCTTCTGGTCTAGCAAGTCTGGCAATTTGGGCTGCACCAACCAGCCACCTTACTGGCAGAAGTTTAAACATCTGTGGGATGCAGGAGACTCCATGGCATACACAGTACAACTGGGCAGTATATTATTTGTATGGATTTATCTATAGCCTGAAATAGGAAAAAAGCCAAGTCTCAGCTTGAACTGCCTCTCATCTTCCAACTGACACTATAAAGTATCTAATGGGTAGCATTATAGATCTAAAAATGAGTTCCATGAACATTCTGAATATAATTTAAAAAATGAAAACAAAAAAAAAGTGTGTGTGTGTGCTTATCCACATGCATCCGGTCTCCTTGTCTAAGGTGACATGTAAAGCCCACACGTGAGGTTTAGAACCTGAGTTTTGCACAGACTAATCTGTATGTGCCCAGGTCTCTTGTTGGATTAAGGTTATCATCAATATTGTTATTTTCTTCCCTCTGCAGCTTCAGTTAAGTTAGAAAACTGTCTAAATAGCACATTGTATAACTGCAATTTCACAAAAAACCCCCGAAATACCTAAAAGGAAATTTATTATCATTAGAAAGCTCATTGAAATCTTTTGTAAGAGAGTATGAAATGAGAGAAAAGAGGATTAAATATGTGGTTTTTTAAGTGACTAAGCCCCAGTAAGAAATTAACCTTGTTTCTGCCAACATTAATTGCACTTCTTTCACATGTTGGGACTTGTTTAAAAACTGTGACTCTTGGATATATCAACAGTGCAATCTGGTATGTTTCAGAGCTATTAAGAATATCCAGAAATCTCATGGCTAGTATAAGAAAGCACATAATAATTACAGTAATTTCCCATAGAAAAAGAGAGACTTCTGTCTCATTGAATTCTACCATACAGTACAGATTTGCACGCTACTGCAGTTTGAAACTTCATTTCTATAAGATATTTGGAGTTTCAATTTTTTTTTTCTCCAGATATAGACAGCAGTAGGGAGTTGTTTTGCAGAAGTGCTGAAAAAAAAGCACTTTTTTTTCATTGCTAGGCCTTTATTTCCACATGTGCAGAACACCTAGTATGTCTCATTAATATTAGTTACAAGTCAGGTGAGCCCATAAAAATTCAGAGCATGTAAACAACAACAAACTCATTCCAGTTATCCAGAGAGCACATTATGAGCTTAAAGACTCAACTTCTTAAAACAACTTAAAATATACAATTAAAAAATTCACATTGCAAGTTCCTCACTTTCGGTGCAATTTAGAACATTGGCTTTGCCCAATAAGCATGCAATTGATACTTTTTTTTAACTTAAAAAAATGCTTTAGGAAAAAAAAAGATAAAACCCCGAAGAAATTATTTAAATTGAAAATTATCTTCTGTGGAGCATCTGCCTGGTTTAAAAGAAATAATCCTCAAATATTTAACTTAATATTTGGGAAACACTACCCATTGAAACTGAGTGCAGGCTTTCAGGTTAGAAGAACTGAGTGAAGGTAGTTGCAGTAGTTGTTTGATTCCCCCTACTCACTTGCCAAGGGACATGTTTTTTGTTCTTGGTTTTTGTTTGTAATCCTAGAAAATAAAAATAATTCTGGATGGTAACCCAATTCCTCTTGCAGTCTTTAGCTCCTTCTTATTTTGCAATCAGGAAATTTGTATTTTTTCACATTGTTTTTGTTTCATCCTTCAAATGAAATATGTGATGTTGGAGCCCTCCTGCCTCCCGTTTCCCATCAGAATACTCCTCCTCCTTCCAGCTGGCTGCAGCATTCCTTGCAGTAGCCAGCATTTTCTACTGATAGTTGTAAATTTTAACAGGAAATATTTAGTCACAAACAAAGTCCTATCAAATGGCTTTTGCATAATTAGACTTTTTCAGGCATGCATCCAAATAAGCAAATGGGAATAAATCAAATCATTCAATTTTCCCAAAACTGAAAGAGAATCCAAGTTTTCATAAACTGAAGTTATTAAATCCCTCCCCAAATCTTAATGCAATAATATAAAACTTAATTTTAGTCATTTGTGATTGTTTCAAGTGTATATTATCTCTTTACTACTACAGATTGAATGAGATTCGTTTAATCTTCATTGTTATAATCTGAAGTCATTAACCTAAACTAGGAAGGTGTGAAATTAATGTTACAACAGCCTCAAATTTCAGTATGCGGAGGGATTTTTTTAAGCAGAAGAGCATAGGTTAATTGCTTCAAGAGAATTGAGAAATATATTTTTTTCCAGATTACTCAATGATCTTTTTATTTTAATAAATAGTGTCATTTAATCCAATCATTCAACTTTTGCCAGCAATTTCACAGTTCAGCATAATATTTGCAACTTAATTAAATGCTAATAAAATACATCACTTGTATCGCCTGCAGACTAGGATGTGTCAACTACTTCAGTGTTTACAGCTCACTGAGTTGTGAAGGGCGAATGGAAACTTTTTCACTTTACTAAACAGCACTATTTGAGAACTAGCACTGGAGGAAGATATGAATGTTCCAAAATTGGAATAATAAACACAGAAGCAGAATGAATATATCAGTGTTCTCTTATGATAAAGGGAAAGAAAAAAAATAATTCCACTCTCATTAATAATTAGGACATATTTTAAATTGAGAAAGTTAGCATTTTAAGAAAACCTTATGTTTGTTGTGCTATTAATCAGTCCATGTCTGCACAGATTTAATCTCCTATTTCATCTGATTTTTACACATTTTTGTAAGGGAACCTGTAGGTGGCCTGTTAGAATTATTAATGGCTTTCCCTTCCCAGCTTAGTTACTGTCCTCCTTTATTTTTTTGTCATTAAAATATACAATAGCTGATCAGTAGCCTGATGAAGTTCATAGGTATCCTTGGCATTTTTCCTCCAAGGTCTGGGCAGGCATGAGAAAAGCCTGCTCTACCCCAAAACATCTTCAATGTCCACTAAGTTAAGATAAAATCAGGAAGGCTGCAGTGCAAGGTTCACATTTTCCCCATATCATCTTCCTTCTCTGGGACTGACGACAGCATATTTTCTGTGGCTACAGATACCAATACCTGCATTAGATGGTAGCAATTTCGGAAAATATTTCATTCAATCTGAGTTCATCGTGCATATTCTGGGCATTACTTTTCTTTATTCACTATCTCAAAAGACAAAAACCCCTTATTTTCTTAAACAGCTCCCACTCCAGAAACGCGAGTTAAAGCACTCCTGTTCTCCAGCTGCAAGGACGAGATACTGGCCATTGGCATGGTAAGCACATGATGGCACAACCCCACAGGAAGGGTTTGAGGCTCCTCTCAGGCCATTTTCACTGTCCTAGTGCCCCTCTGAGGGGGCTCAAGGGTGGCTGAATGAGTCAGAGACCACAAGGTGATGCAACTGCAGGTAGCTCGCATCATGCTTGCTCTTGGTTGCTATTCAAGTGGCCAACAGTGTGAAGTAACTTAAGCAGTTTTGTCTTAGAGAGCCGTTTCTGCTTTCCTGGTACATGGGACTGCTCTAACAACAGACCAGGTTAGTCCTCTGTGCTGTGTCTAGAGGAGGGGAGGTTTCTGGGGTCTTCAGAGAAGTCAGGGAGTTGCAAGCCAATGGGCACACGAGCTGCAGGGCAGTTGTGATGGGAATAGTAGAAAATGCTGCAGCAGACTGCTGTGTCAACATGGGGCAGAGCAGCATGCAGAACTGCTGCAGAGGAAGTTCAAAATAAGGAAATCATAAACCAGAAAGACAGCAATAACAGTGTAGGTATTTATGGACATTCTTCCAAAGTGTTAAGACAACACAGGGGGAAAATACTGATAACGCTTGTACGGTAAATAAAAAAAAAAGTAGAGGAGAAAAATTAGCAAGCAAAATCCCAGTGATCTCTCTTGAAAAAGAAAAAAAAAAGTAAAATATCTTTCTTTTCATGTAAGCACGTGTAAGGTACTATTTGTGTGTCTGTTTGCATCAAGCCAGTGACAAATATCTCACCAAAGTGGTTTTGCCTCCAGTTCTTTGTACTAATGACCATTGTACTTCAGTTCATGGTTGAAGAGCAGCTGTTGGCAAGACTTAATTAGAACAGAGATCTGAGCTTTTATGTAGAGCTGCAAGAAAAATCCTTTAATATCACCTTATTTGCATACACTTCAGGATCTACCGAAAACTTAAGACTTACTTTCTGTTGTTGACTCATTATCCAAATGCTGCACTTAGTTGAAGCAGTGGTGTCTAATGCACAGTTAAAGCTGTCCCTACCAGGCTACCATTTCAGCTGTAATCTTCACTCAGTTTTGAAGCCCATCTTCACCAATATGCATTTCTTTGTACTTTCTCTTCTCCCTGCTGTACTTTCTATACATTCCCTATTTGAACAAGTCCCTCAACCTCCCTTTTGATACAGGCTCATTCTTAAGACCCATATCTATGGTAGTGTCTTAAAAAAATGATCAGTAGATCAGAGCTGCACAGGCTGGATAATGCTACAAGGAAATCCTGGGAGATAAAGCCAGTATTTTTTTCATCCTTCATATGAAAAGAGACTAAATCTTCAAGAAAATGATATAAAAATGACTGCTTAACAATAATTAAGGAACAAATATCACTTTGCAATATCTACTGCTCCTCCAACTGATTTGGGTGCTGTAAGTACTCTTCACACTCATTTGATTTTTCCATGTGTGACAGCACACAGAGGGCATAAATTGAAACTTTATCTTGGAGAAAAAAACCAGTCCTGTAGTCAGATCACTGAAGGAAGAGACTAAGGAAATGGCCTCTGGGGACCTTAAAGGAGACAAAGGGAAGCAAGTATTTTATGCATGATCACAGAGAAGAGTACTTTAATAAGCAAATTAAGCATTCAAAACCAGGTAGAATTATATTAAGAAAACGGAGACTAGAACAGGGCATTGTAGGGGTAGCATTAAATGAAAAACATAGAAACAAGAGCAGAATAAATAAGCCAAAGAGATAAAAGAGCAAGAAAGAATATAAGAAAAGACATAATAAATATATTATAAATACAGAATTTCTTTTGTACTTTTACCTAGTCTGGCTAGCCATATTCAGTTGGTTTTTTTATTCTTATCCTTTTTTATTCCTTCCCTTTCTCCTTTTATAATCAAATAAGACAAGAGCATGAACAAAATCTGATGTGGCTACATCTATTTTTGTGGAACAAGAAAAAGAAAAAAGTGTATTTTCTTCACAGGTTTTCATATGGTTTGTCAAACCTGTGAAAAATGAGCTACAAGAATCAGATCTATTTTTAATAGACACTATGGTTTCACATGGCAAAAGGAAGAATCAGAAAAAAAAAATCACTATTTAAAGTTGAAGTGTAGTGTCACTTTCCCTCTGTCTTCTTTTTCACAGCATTTTTCAGCTTCCATATTAAAATGTATTTGAAGGCTCTACCTTGTCAGGCTGCACAAGTTTTGTCACCATACATGCTCACAGTCTATGACATACCCTGACACGGATGTTTATCTCAGCATGCTACATGAGAATGCAATGCACAGAATGGATGACAGAGGAGGAAGCCAAACAGGCTGGAGGATGATGTTTTCCACTCAGGAGCAAATTCCAGTAAGCACATCAATATGTAACAACTGCAACAGTAGGAACAATGGATTGTGATAAACAAGTTGATTTCTTCTTTCTGTCATTACTACTCTAAACAATGATTCAGACAGTTTTTGAACAAAAACTTGTAAAATAAATTATTTCTAAGGTTTCATTCTGATTGCATTATTCCAAAAACCTTAGACCATAAATATTGCATGAGCTTCACAGGAACTCATAAGATATTCATATGTATGTTTTCATTAGTTAATTGAGCTTATAATCAGGGAGAAAATATTAAAATTTTATAGAAACTACAGTATGGGAAAGTCGAGGCAGAGTAGAAAACGTTACAGCTAGATAATCAAACTTTTTTAGAAAGATTATGTTTTTATCTGAAAAAAAGAATCATATGCTTAAAAAAATTAAGACAAGGAGAAATCTTTTACCTTGAGGAGTTCTTACGGTAGTAGAGTTAGTAAATCTGAAGACAAAGCATGCAAAACTTGCAAGGGGAATTTTATGGACTGAGCTGTGTAATAGGAAAACATAATAATCTCTGAATAAGGTCAAACCAGGATATTTCTGTGACGTAAAAACTTATGCCCTGCTAATCTCTTGAATATTTCAAATAAATCAAGAAAACAGTGATATGGGGACAAAAAGAGGCAATTAAAATAAAATCCCAGCCTTAGGGAATCTTTAACATTTCAGATTAATCAGATGAGTATCAACTATTTCAATAATTGAGAAGGATTAGTTATCAATTTCAAGATTTTTACATATAGCACTACAGAACTCATGATTGGTAACGTATCTGAGGTTATTATATCTGTAACATTGGTTAAGTTAAAATGTCCTATTCAGAAGTGAAAAAAGGCTAAAGCGAGATTTGGTTTCATTTGTTTTCACTTGTTAAAATTTCTAGGCATGAAATCTTTGTGGCCAATAAGAATTTAATTGAATTTATTGTTTAAATTTTTGATGTTAGTGACTTATCTTGCAATTATCAGTTTTGTTTTCAAGGATTTTCTGAAAATTAATAAGCAATAAAATATCAGCATAAAAAAAGCTACTATAAAATTCGTATTAACTAACCAAAATTGAATAATTAAGATCACAATAGAAGATTTACTCGATAAATCAATGTATGAAAAAATTATTTAATTACATCCCAAATCAACACATTATAAATCAATCTTGGGGTCAAGAGAAGAACAAATTACATAATGTTAATGAGGATAAAAAAACTGAAGCATTGTTTTCCTTTAATCTGAAATCCCAGACAGTATTCTAGCCAGAACAGTAATCCTGACCTAAAGGGCACAAACTGCCTTTCTATTTCTTTTGCTGAAGTGTGGTTTCCCAGAGCAAGCAGTGCAATCAATTAAGCTGGTCTTAGAGCACCCAGAATAGCTACTCCAGCTCAGCACTTCAGAACTTTCTCCTCACATTTCTGCTCAGGAATGAATATTCTCTTGCTTCCCCTTGTACACTGCAACATTAAGCACATACAAGGGACTCATCTGGAGTGACAAATAAGCTACTCTTGCAGTACAACATGTCAACTTTCAGTGATCTTCCTTTAACTTTTATGGTGATTAATGACTTTCAACTGTCAGTCGTGAGGTTGCTGGGAGATATTCAAGCTGTGACATAAATTATGTACCTATATTTCCGTAGTTGGTTGTAACATCAAAGACATCAAATGAACCTGATACCCCTGACAGAGCCCTGTCCTGACTTATAACATAACCAGATAGCATCACTATTTATTTCTTCTCAGTAGTTTCCTGAATGTTGCAATAAATGTATGGAGTGGCTGTTGTATGGAGTATGTATGTACGCAGTGCCTTGGTTTTGCACAGAATTAATTAAAAAGAATCATCTATGGAAATAGCCATAGGACCTTTTCTACGTGTAAGTATTTTGCAGTATAAAATGCATTGTTTTGGGTAAAGATCTAATTTTCACTGTGGTCATGGTTTCTTCATTGCTGGTAAAAGCAGTATTTCAGTAAGCAGACTGTATTGTAAGATGCTATTTCCTCTGCTTCACATCCTCAGCTTTTGCAATAGGCCTTCCTTGGTCTCGTGAATATTTGTGGCAGTAGTAGGTAACCCAAAGGCTTACAGGGACTATCAGTGAAAAACATATATATATGTTTAGAAAAGAGGAAGCATGCAGGATTCCTGGTCCAAAGAGCTTGCAATTTAGATGTTATACCTGACCGACCGAAATGGTTTTGCTCCTGCAGCTGGATGATGCTCAGCACTGACAAAGAGCTGCTAATCCAGCCACAGCAGTGCAGCTGTTCTGCTCCAGCACACAACACCAGTCACAGTTCACTTCTCAAGTGAAACAGCACAAAACAAATCTTTCCAGCACGACAGATTCTATGGTAATGACTTTTTCCAGCACAGCTGTGTAGGCCAAACTCACCTACCTCTAACTTTGCTGCACATAACCCTGTAAAATTCAGTCATGGTGAGAAATGTATGCAGATTAAAAAAATTGTAGAAAACAAAAACAAACAGTGAAAGTATTACAAAAGCAGATTAATACAGCAGAGGTCACTTGTGACTTGCCAGCCAGTTACTCAAACATTATACAGTCACGACAAAAGATGAGTCTTCCTTCCCAAAGGGGAGCTCTGAAGATGTTTTGCAGAGTATCTTCAAAGCAGGAGTTAGAATATTCAGTAAAAAGAAATACATAGGAAATAATTTCCTAGACTCTTTTACTGCAATTTCCAAAAAGAGTTGCAGTACATACATTTGTTTTAGCTGTTGTGAGCTTGCACAGTCTGTAGTGCTTCTGACTTTATAAGAAAACAAGCAAAAACCACTCTAGACATTTTCTCAGACCATGAAATAAATTCAATTCTTTCTGATCTAAGAAGCATCTAAGCTATGTAAAAAGTTCGGAGACTCTAAAGGCTGTTATCTTTTACTTAAAATCTGGCTGGTTTGTTAAGAAATAAAAAAATCCCTGTCAGAACAAAGACTTCTAAGCACAATTTTAAAGGCATAGTATCTTTGGCAGTTTGTAACCCCCTGGTGAGCAACCTTAGTTTTCCAATGTTAATATCATACGCCCTTCAAAGCAGTAATACATGCCTAAACCTTAGATTTCATCAGGATGATTACACTACTTGTCAGAGCCGTGAAGGATTTATAGCTTTCAACAGATAGTGGCACTGGTCTTATACTCCTGGTGGTTATAGATGGAATGTTTTTTAAAAAGTACTGATTAGCACAAGTTTGAAGTACAGTGCTTTCTGGAAAACAGGTTGAACTGTCAGTCATATTTAGGTTTTTTAAAATATAAAAATAAATCAAACAACAGGAAAAAACAGTGCCAGCAAGTTTCACATGGAGCTTTGACATGTGAAACATCTGCAATTTTAGTTGTAAAATGCTATATATATATTTCAGATAAAAACAACTCATTTCCAGTATGCATGATCAGCACTCAAGCCTGTGAAACTGGAAAAACTGGCAAAACTGGCAAAAAAATTTTAAAAACCACAGAAAGTTGCACTTCTTCATGCATTGTACACTTACGTTGTAGAACTCCATGTCAAAAAACAGTCGAACAGATTAAGAAGTTACAAGACAGAGATGAAAAGTAAAAAAAAACAACCCTCCAGGCATATTAAATGCAGAGAGGTGGTATTTTCTGACTTTAGAATTCCCAAGATATCCAGTATTCCAGTGCCAAATGATATGCGAGTGCCAATAAGATCATTTTTATGTTCTTTTACACCTTCCGTAAACACAGCCAAGGCCACTCACAGAGATGGGATTCAAAGTGACAGGAATCTTTGACATTAACTCCTATAATACCCCCTATATTCCTAAATCAAAGGAAAGCTAAAATCAGGACTGAAAGATATATTAAATTATTTTTTTCTACTCATTATGTGTTCACAATAGGGTGGTAAAGGTTAAAGATACTTGCAAGCTTAATTTCAAGATGCAGAAAAGATGTATTTAGGTAACGGAGAAAACTAGGATCCCCTTGTAGAAAAGACAAATAACACTTGTAGTCAGGTCATATCAGTAACCTCAGTCTGACCTTTTCAACTTAAGCTTCTCATCAAATTTTCATATTTTTAGATGATCTCTTTACCAGCTCCAAATTTCCTACAGAGCAGAACAGAGGGAAAACAGCCAGCTTTTACTTGGTTTATGACTTCACCTTTCTAATCCGATCTGCTCCCTTGGTATTGTCTTTTGAAAAAGTATTCTGAAAGGTTAAGCAATGTTTAAAATACGAAAGCATCCCTCCTTCTGCTCAAGAACAGATGTGACAAGTCAAAAATAAGAGTGAAAATACACTTGCGATCTATAGGATAGTATCAAGACTGCCCAGCTTCTTTGTCATGACAAACGTGATATGTAAATTCAAGACACTAATTAGAATCTCTGCACTGCAAAAGAGCTGATTAAATGGTTCACTGCTACAAAAAAGCTATTGCCATTCCTCCCCTCTTCTCCCTATGTGACTCTACCTGCCCTCAGTTATTAGCTCTGGTACTCGCCTGATTGTATAGTAAACTTATTTAACTATCAACACAAAGGGGGTGGGGAGGAGGAGAAAAAGAAAAATCACTTCATTGTGCTCTTGCAACAGGCCTTGCTAAAATAGACAAGAGTATAATTCTCTGCTAGAATAAGAAAAAGTTGATTATTAAAAAAAACCTTACCTTTTTGAATATACATTTAAAAAGACTCCACTTAAGAGTCTAGGGGATATATTTTACAGACGTTTCAGTAGAAGACTCAGTAGAGAGAGCAAGTTCAGATCGGAGGACTCATATAAGCACATGGCTGATAAAGACAGAAGTTTTGGCATATACATTGAAATGTGTCAGTAGACACTGAGAATAACAAAATAGTCCCCTAAAAACAAGTGCAATAAATCCTATAAATGAAAGTATGTTATGATATGTTGAAACATACTCTTACTTGAATTACTTGCAAATACATATAAAAGAATGACTATCAAAATAAATGAAAATGAAACCAACCATTACTTTATTAATCTTGTGGATTTATTACTCTTATTTGGGATGATTTTTCCCTCATAGTATTTTTAGTATTGTCAATGTAATGTTTATTCTGTTTTCTAATCTATTTTTACATAAATACATAAAATTAAATGTTTAGTAGTATCTTAGAAAATTTCATATTTTTGGAAAAAAATATTCTTAAAAATCTGCTACTTCTGAATCCCTATTGTTTCACCAAAAGATCTTTTCCAAGAAAGTTTTATATTTAACATTTAAAGGGCAAAATGTCAAAAATCCTTCAAAAGCATTCACATTTGAGGAAAAATAGACAAGAAAATAAAAGGCCAAGTAGCAGTACTGCATAGAAGGTTCCAACAAGCAGATTGAACTACGCATTGCACAAACTGACCCCGCTCTGTCAGCTGTGATGAGCTACAGGAGAATCCTCCACTGGATTACTCTGACGAGTTTTAGTCAAATAAAGACAGAGATAAAATTAGGCCAAGCTGAGAGTATGACAAGAAAATTAATAAGCTTAGAAAATGTGATTTGTGATGAAGGCTGGGCTTAAGGAGAGAAAAAGGGCGAAGATATATGGGAACAGTATTCAAGTTGGTTTCCACATCTAAGGCACTATGAGAAGTAATTGGTTTAACTTTCAGTAAAGGAATCTTGGTTTAGGTACTGGGAACCTACCTACAGTGTGAGCTATTCAATTAATCCAAGATAAGGAAAACACATAAACCAGGGAAAGCATTGAACTGTGGATAAGGAAAACAGATAAACCAGGGAAAGCATTGAACTGTGAGCAAGCAAAGTTCTAAAAAATAGCTATTATTCTTGATACTCCTCTGCACAAGTACTGTCCACCAGCCTTGAAACTAAACAATGATTCTATCTGCTTTTCTTGAAACTGACTCCAGCCACAGACTTCTGATGTTCTAAACCCGAAGTGTCGTAATAATCTAGAGTTACTTCAAGAAAGTTGAAAGATTTGAGGAAGGGTGGGGAAATCACAACCTCTTCACAAAGAAAAACATTCATTATGAAAAGTAGAGTGTAAAATATGTATTTTTCTCTACATTAAAAAACCTGCATTTCTAGCTGAGTATTAGAAGACAAATTTTAGATTCATCTGGTCTCACATGTGTCTCACTTCGTGTCCAGTATATTGGAGAGAAATACATTGCAACATATTTCAATTTCCAGTACATCTTTGTTTTTTTCAAAAGAAAATCAATAAGTTATAGCCACTTCTATTAATTATTTACCAAGCCTCTCTTCACAGGGACTGTTATTACCTTCTTTTCAATTTCAGAGGCCAAATAGACTTCAAGTTAAATTTGACTGATGAAAAAATCCAAAAAACTTTACATGTATCTTTTCATAATATCTTCTATGGTCATCTTGAGAACAACTTTCAGCTAAGAACTCCAACTTAAAAACCAAGGAACAAGTTTTAATAACAGATGATAAGCAGCAGTCTGTTGTCCACAGAGATAAACACACTTTTCACTCTGGAAGAAAACAAGGAGTCATGAAATAAGTCAGTTCTTCCATCATAACGACAGGCTGTGCACTTCGGAATGATGAATTTATGCAGGAAAAGTCTTCAGGTTAAATAGTGGAAAAAAAAAATCATGGCAGCAATAGACTCCCAAGTCTAACGAAAGTTTGCATCTTGTCATAGACTTTGCATAGATTCTTAGAATCACAGAATGCATTGGGTTGGAAGGCACCTTAAAGATCATCTATTTCCCTCCCCACCTGCCATGGATAGGGACACCTTCCCCTAGACCAGATTTCTCAAAGCCCCATCCAGCCTGGCTACAACTTCTCTGGGCAGCCTGTTGCAGTGACTCACCACCATCATAGTTAAGAATTTCTTCCATGTACCTAATCTAAATCTAATCTCTTTCAGCCATTATCCCTTGTTCTATCACTACACACCCTTGAAAAAAGTCTCTCTCCAGCTTTCAGCTCAATAAAGTCTTCGTAGGACTCCATTTGTTTCAGCCTAAGCCAATTTATACTTCATTAAAAGGTAAAGTTCAGAAGTTTTAAGATCTCTGTAACTTATTTTTGCTCTTCTTTTATTTCTGCATTCTCAAATTTTAAAACACTGTATTGCTTCTTTAGACAAATTTTCATGAATGATGCACATGCATGTATTTGACAAAAAAAAAGTCAAATCTAAAGAGCAAGATTATTCTCAGCCCCCTGTGGCTACCCAAGAAGATTAAAGGGATTTATTCAGAAGAAAGACGCAGCTGTAGCTCTGATACGAGTTCAGTCAGGGGAACACAGGGAGCCCAGAGGAAAGTGCACCTTGCTCTCAGAAAGGTCTACAGGCAGGCACGTGGCCACACAAATGCCGAGATCACAGCTGTACATTTCTATGCCTTATGTAGCAGAACTGCTGTCAGATTTTTCTTAAGGGCACTACCGTTACAAAACTAACATTAAAATCTGATGTTGCCCAATGTTTACCGAGTATTAAGGGATTTTTAGTCCCTTTCTGAGTGATTAACAGAGAAATCATTAATCGTGAAGGACAATAAAAGTTGCACACCTGAGCCCATGATTACAGGGCCACAATGCCTGACACTGACACACATGATGAGAATGTTTAACTACTGATAATGTACTAACTTTAAAATAGTTTAATATTTTTCTAAGGTGATCCAAAGCCTTAGTAAATATTTCTGGGAACACAACAACAAAAACAACCCCTGCAAGAGCATGAAACAGCACAGTTAAATGGCTAAGAATGGCAAATAAACTGCAGTGTTTCCATTTGAGGTTGAATGTGAGACTACTGATCATCCTTTTAAGGGATCAGCCTAATTGTTTGGGCTTCGGTGTATTATTCTCTGTGTATCTGAAATGTTAAAGAATTCTTTAAAAAAGAAGGTCTAATCTTGGAGTGATTTTTCCCAATAGGAAAATAAGCACATTTTAGGCTTTTCTTACATGAAAGAAGAGTGTAACTTGCTCAAAATAGACAACGAAATAGTACAAAGTAATATCCCAGCCTAAGCTGTCAGATCCTATATGATTCAGCATATTTCATAACAAGCTATAACTCTTGTTTCTTTTTGCTATGAATGTTGCACATCTTAGAGGTTTTCAGACAGCTAGATGCATCTTGCCACTAAGGAAGACATTTTTATGGGATTCCAAAACTACATTGATTAAGCAGCACAGCAGCCTCCCTGATGTTCAAATTGTAAATAGTCTACTTCTTTTTTCTTTAAATCTGAGCTAGAAGTCTTTTTGTTGTTCTTCACAAATCACACTTTTTTACTAGGGGGAGAAAAAAAAAAACAAAACCACAAACCCTAGCTTTTCATACATAATTAAACTGGCAAAATCAGAAATTCGGAGGCTGCTTCTTTCTGTTAGACAGTGTCTATCTCAGAACCACTGCCAACTCTTTGCTACACTCTTGAGAGTCAGCCTTGCACATCTTCTTGGCAAAAACAGGGGAAATAGATACACTTTCTTCTAGCCCTTTGATCTGATAGCCCTTCTAGCAAAAGAAATTTTAACCCTTCATTACACACAAGGTAAAAGATACCTAAGAACTTGTTCATTGTGTAAATCCAGTTTTGTACACAAGATTGAAATGATTTTAACATAAAATGTGTCAAGGCTAGCATATGAGAAATTCTTATTATCCTGTAAATAATAACTTCTCCCAGCTGACTAGTCACATATAGTGCTTATGGAACTGATTATGTAATGAAATGTATTTGAAATGCTTCTAGAACAATGTTACTTAATCTAAGTGTGCTTTTTGCTTGGCAATTACAATATAATAAGAGGATACAAACTCCCGGATAAGATCTTATCTGAAATTGACAGTTTAAGAAGACATATTCTGTTTATAGCTTAAGTTTATATACTAACCAAAACAGTATAAACAATTTTAACAGATATTGTCTGCAGAACATTTGCTCTACTCCAATTAAATCCTAAGCAGATTTAAATTTAATTAGTGCAGCCTGAACATGTAAACAAATTTTCTGATATTTTAACATGTTGAAGCAGCACACATAAGTTTGTACTTGCCATTAAAGAGATTTAAGATTTCATCTTCAGAACTAGAAAGAAAGTAGAAACACTAGCAAAAATCAGGTAAAGATGTAAATTCTTAGAGTATTTCTAGTTCACACATAGATAGCTGCAGTACAGTAGGTTATTCTTCCTCCCTCCCACAGCTCCACTATCTACACACTCTACAGCCTTGCTTCTGAATTGCTATCTTCACTTCCTTTTCACCAAATGGTTTCTCTGCCACAATAACTCAAATTATTTCCTTATATTAAACTTCTGAGAATATTTCTTTTAAAGCCAGTGCACTGAAACCCACATTTCTTTTGTATTCAGCATCTGCTGCATTTTGAGACCAGGGGAAGGTTTTTTAAACCTGACTTGCCTTAGTAGCTACCAAGACAACTCACACAAAGCCAGAGAATCACATTGAACATTTAGACACTAGGCTGAGTCAAAGTTTAGCTGAACAGTCCAACACCAAGCACCGAAGAGAAAAATATTTCCAATCCTACTTTTCCTCAGGGCTCAAGGCACTAGCAAGATGCCATACAGATGGCTGCAGCCTGAACAGCTGAACCATATAATATATGTTTATGTAAACTGCTCTATTAGAAGGTAATACAGAGATTACTTCTTTTATTTCCCATGGGAGACTTAGTCCATCCCACCCTCACCTAATACATACTAAAAAGGAACTAGATTTGAGAGCTGTAGAGTCTCATCTTTTCCTCTGCAGCAAAAATTCAAGCCTATTTTACCCATTTTCCAAAAACATGGCAATTTCTGGTGCCACTCAGCCAACCTCTGGTCCAGCCACAGATTGACAAATCCACCAATTTCACTCACCTCTGGCACTGAAGGACTCTTTCCTGTTTCCGTACAGCCCTGTGCCTGGCTGAAGCCAGCCTGTCCCCTGCAGACACCAGAGCAAACCTGTGAGCTGAAACCCCCAGCCCAGGTGCAGCCCAGACAAAACCATGAATTAAAAAGCAGGTGCCCCCAATTCTCCTCTGACACACCTGTTGACTCTCAGCATTGTCTGCTTCATACAGCACAAAGGAAAAGATTTTTTCAGACCAACACTCGCATCTTTCCCCCCTGAATTATCACTGATAGAATAAGTCATTAGATTGTAAGAGTAAGAGAGTGACAAAGTCTTTTCTGTCTTTCATTGCATAGGAATTTCTGGTAACATTGAAATTCTTAAATTTCATTAAAATTGCTTTCAGCATTTTTGTTCCAAAAATATTCAATATTGGTCTAATGGATTCCCACTGATGTCTATGACTTGAAGAAATAAATAGTTAGGCCCAAAAAGCTTTTCAAAGCCTTCTCTGATCATTTCTGCATTCTTTCTTCTCATATCCTACCTGTAATACAGAAATTGCTTTGAAAAGCATTATTGGTAACGTTGGGTTTTTTTCCCCCCAGTTTTCCCGTTAGAACTATAACTTACAATTCTGTTGGGTTTTCTTAATGCATAATACACTACCACCAAACATTTTTCATTAAATTTAAAATTCACATTCTATTTTCCTAGAAAGGAATGAATTCCTGATTTAAAAAATTTAAATCTGGGAAAGTTTCCCTTTTTCAAATTTAATTACACTAAACACTGGGTTTCTTCACATCTTCTTTTATACTGAAACCTTCCCCATGCTGCTAGTAATTTCTATTACCCTTCACTGACTTCTTATTTTCCTGCTACAATCTCATAATTTTACTATTTTCATCAAGTATCTTCTTGTAACATTCAAAAAAAACCATATGAAAATGATGCCTGTACTCTGGGGAACAAGTAAGTTCAAATTTTCATTATCCTCCCTTTAACCAATATTTACCAGATGAATAAGAAAGAAATTCTAAAATGAAATCCTACTGCAATTAAGTTTCCTACTGCATTTTATTTGAAGAATTAAAGTTTATTAAAGAAACATAGATTTGCCTCTGCTAAATTTGACCTTCAAGTGCAAGATTTAATAGGCTAAAGATAAAAGTAAATTATGATGGTTTGCTCATTCTTTTGCATTGGGAAGAGCTGCGAGGAGGAACTAAAACATGAAATAAAAACAAATGGCAAAGTCAGTTTGTGAAGGCAGATTAAGAAAAAGTATGAGCATTAGAAAGAGTACCTTATAAGCTATTCAAAAGGAAAATAATGAGACTATTATTTTTATATTTTTCTCATCAGATATATGTGAAATATAATCTAAAAAGAACAGTATTTATTTTTGGGCAACCCCATGGAGAGTACAAAAATTCCCAACAGTTTACTTACAATATTATAGCAATATTTATTTTAAAAATATGCAGCTAATAAGAAACACACAATTGACCATTAACTATAGCTAACATAATTGCACCATTAAAATTAGTATGAATTATAATAAGCAATGTGTTTCAGCAAGTAGATGTACAGCATTATCAAGGTTATCCTCACAGTTCTCTTTCTAATAATACATTTGAGAAAACGTGTTAACTAGTATTAGAAAAACTCTGCAAAGCACTGTCCATGTAAACACACGGACAATGGAGATCCTGATGTGGAGTCACTTTGAATAAAACAGATGCAAACAAACCACTAATGTCTTTAAAAAAAATATCCAACTAAAAAATGACATGTTGATCCTTGACCCAAAATAACAGAATTCTGATTCCCAGGGCAATTTTCACAGACATTATTTATCAGATTCTTGATTTAGATGCGAAATATTTTTTAAATAAAGCTGAAATGTGTATTCAGACCAGGCAAAAAAAAAAAAAAAAAAGAGGTATGAAAATGCGATTAGAGAACTTTGTGAGATGTTTCAATTGCTTCAGAGTATCTGCACAGAGAGCAGGCACGCAACACCTCACTGCAGGCTGACATTCCATTTCTGGGTAAATCTCAGATGTGTCCAGCCAGGTGAAAAAGCAGAGAAACAAGGAAAAGACAGGGGGGTCTGGGACAGTCAGGGCCTTGACACTGGGTGTGGAGAAAGTTCATTTTAGGTGCTATATTGGTTATTATTTCATTGCTGAGAAACCCACATAAAGTGCTGTGGCAATCTCTGCTTATGACCACTCCCTAATACCTCCTCAACAAGCTCATTTGGTCAAAATAATAATCGACAAAACTAATCAACAAAATTGCTGTGTCTGAAAGGTAGGGGAGATTTTCAAAGCTGCCTGAAGCAGACACCAATGAGATCTCCACAAGGCAGTAATCAGGTGGGGGGACATACAGGGTAGCAAGAGCTGCACACAGAGCCTGTCCAAGGCAGATCTAGGAGAAGTTAACCCAGTGCTCTGGTATCCTGGCAAGGCAGAAATTGAATGATACAGGCAACAGCCCTATTTATTTAAATAATGCCTGAAAAACATGGAAATTGAGAATTAAGGTAAAAAATGTGGTTTCATGTTTAATCATCCCCTCATCTGTATTGTTATTCATATCACACTGGGGGTGTGCGTAAAAATTTGCACGCAGGATCTTGCACTAGAGGCAGACTAGCAAATGTGGGCATTTTAACTTGTTCTTCTATTTTAAGAGAATTTTATTTTTACACTTGGTATTAATGAATTTGAAATAAAATATTAATCAGAGCTTGAAGAGTCAAGAAAGTAATTTCAAAACCATACAGAAAGTTAAGTGTACAAAAGATGCTGAAGAATAACCTTTTCCCTGTTAACTCTCTGTGGTTAGGACTATCTGCTCCCATTCCCTCATTCATTCTCTGTCTGGTGGCCCACCATACTCTTGTCCCTTTATCCAATATTTAACATCCTTGTTCATCTTTTTTTCCTTCATTAAATCCTATATAGCTAAGTCTTTCTGCACAGAACTGCGCCTAGAAATACAATTAATTAAATTAAAGGAAATCCACTGTCAGAATGAACATGGCATTTGCACGCATCTCATTTTTTTTTATTAGTCTCCATTTTTAATGTCTCCTTTTCTATGGTTTTTCCTTGCTACATGTAAAGGCAGTAATGTCCTCCTGTCTGGGACTGTAGCTCATTCTATCAGTGTATTCTGCCTAGAAAAGCAAGAATCTACCACTGGTTCAATACAAATACTGCTGTGACAATAGTTATGACAATGACAGTTAAGAGTATTCTTATATTTAATAATAAATTAAGACAAATGGACAGCTGATTCATGAAATGGTTCATCTTTTTTAATAACACTCCAAATAATTAAATAGAAATAAATAAATGGCAAGAATTCTAATTTAATCAAAATTAAGCCTCTTCCACCCCTAATTAAAATGCATTGCAGTAAAACAGTATGTTTAAAGAATAATACATAGGTTGCAGTATCATTCATTCATGTGATGAAATGTTAGAATTAAATTTCCCATAGCACTCTAAGCCAGGTGCTTTGGGCATATGAGTACTGATACAATCTTTAATTATAAGATTCCATTATTTTCTTTCAAGACCTTTTTCATTACATTTACAGAAAGGATGGTACTCATCAAATGAAGAGCTATATAATATATTCTTTCCCCATGTTTATCCAGTCTATGGTCTCACAACTAATTTGTTGCACACTATTCAAGACCTCCTCTGAAGGAGGAGAGCAATGTTTTATTCATTACTTTGTGCAGCGTTCATCATGATAGAACCTCAGTGCTTCATAAACATGACCAAATTTACTTTTATGAAATCTCTGTGACACCATTTCTCCTATTTTGCAACAGAAACACTGAAGCAAAGGGAACTTCATGCAAGTTAACCCTCAAAAAAAGGGAGAGCTAGTGCAATTCACATTGTATCACAGCTCTCCAGCATTGCCCAAGCCCAGTGTAACCTAAACTCAAGCAGCATTTCTAATCTAGACCTCAGCATTTCCTGCACACCCACATTCGGGCAGTAACACAAAGGTGATTCAGTCTAAGCAGGGAGGTGCTGCTGCCACCCAAGCTCCTCTGAAACTGCACGAAGCAGCCTGGACTCCCTTACCCAGAGTGGGCTCAGCTTGGTGCAGCACGGATGGCTCTGGGTGGCAGAACACTTGGTGCCAAGGGGATGTTGGTCCTAGGTAAAAATTAATTCATATGTTAGACAGGATTTTGACTCTGGACTACATGCAGCATTTCCCAGAATTGAATATTCATTAGGGTCAGGAACATGTATTTTAGTTACACACCCTCTGAGAGCAATACTGCTGTGAAAGTATAACTGCTCCATGTGGTAGCAGGAATAGAAGGTTCACTCCTGAACCGCTGTCCTGATTTGAGCTAAAATGCCAGTGTATACACAATGTGCAGACAAACAACTGAAGTCCGACTTTCTTTCCAGAAGTGACAACACAGTGGCATTGTTAATGCTCTTTCCTACTTTGCAAAGTACTCCGACTAGGAGATGGAAGGTAAAATTGCACTTTTTCTTTTTTCTTTTTTTTTTTTTTTTTATAATTTTCAGGGTAAAACAAAAAGCTTGAGAAAAAAGGGTTGTTTTAATCTGTTCTAGAGTACTGCTACACAATCAAACATGGAAGACCCACAGAGCAAGGCATATAAATATCTAATAGCATTGTTAGAATGCTCTAGCACAGGAAAAAGAGGTTCTCATCCTTCCTATGCAGTGCCTGTAAAATTGCACAAGTATCTTTGTGAACAGACAGTAAAAGAAAGCCAAAATACACAGTTAGAATTTTTCACCCTATCTTATTAATCTCTTTATAATGAATTACTAATATATACATCACAAGAAGGGTGAAACCCTTCATATGAGTTAGTGGGAAAAAACTCCTATTGACATTTATGGGGCTGAAATGTTACTGTAAAATTAAAATATAGACAATGCCCAACACAATCAGTGAAACTCCAGAGCAAATTTTCAAATCAATGTGAAAACAATCACCTACTAAGAACTAGGGTGACTTACACACAGTTCAAGTAATAAATCTTTGTAACTTTCATACAGACAAGAAATTAAACAGGAAGTATTTTAAATTAAAAGGTTCTATAAAAGAATTCAATTAAATGAGGGCATATTTTTCCTATTGTTGCTTTAATTTCAGCAGATGTTTTCCCATAAATCATGAAAATCATATACAATATTATCTATCACTCATGCCAGTAATAGGATTTTCCAAGGGCTGGCTCAAGTCCTTATAAAGTATATCATTGCTGCTCTCTGCTGGTCAAAGTAATTATTCCTTTATTTAAAACCTTGTAGAGGAAATGCAGTAAATTTTATAGGAAGCACAGTAAGTATCACATGAACAGGAAGATCTTTTATGGCATTTAAATAAATCTCAGTCATCATAATGATTTTTTTTCATTGGTATGCCTGTATTCCTGAGGCCACCAAAATTAGCAATAAATACTGGAATTACACAAGAAAACCTCCACCTTCAAAGGCCATGGCATTTAAATTCATAGATATACACATCTCAAGTGACTTTTGCTTGTAATACTGAAGAGTGATGAATGGAACAGCATAGAGTGTTTGTGGTGCAAGATGTGAAGAGAGTAAAGAAAACATTTAAGAGCATTGGAAGACTACGCCCATTTAACAAAATATATTACCCAGCATGTACCTAACACACGAGCAAATGTCTGATCAGCATTATCTTCTCAAAACCCACCTTAATTCTGTCTCAGCTAAAGTGGGAAAGCATTTTATCAATAAAAAACAAACAAATGTAAGTTTCCTACAATTTCTAGTTCCAAGCATCTTCAAGACTTACTGGACTGCTTAATTTCTATTTGAATTATAATATAACTAGAAGTCTCACATTTGGAGCTCTGAGCCAGGTAGTCCTTAATTAAGTGGTCCCACTGGGTAACTGTTGCTCAATATGAATTGAGGTTTCAAAACCAGCTCCAAAATAAACAACATCAATTTACCGTATTGTGAAAATAATTTTCTCTTTTCTTAAAGAAGTATGATATGGTAGGCTAAGCCAATTTTAAAGTTTGCTCAGCTATGACATAAAAATTATACTAAATCAGTACACAAAAAAGACTCTCCCAAAATCATATCAAACAATATCTCTGTACCTAGCAAGAAATACAACTCAGTTTGTTCAGTTTATCAAACAATTTATTTAGCAAAGTACGGCAATATGAACAATTTATTTGTTCTGACTGAAAACTCATGTTTTTCTCAATGAATTATTTCAGCAGTTGTACATGGAGATATTTAGCCATAATCCGGGATCAAAAAATTTGAATCAGCTTTGAGCATAGAAAGTTAAAAGAAATTTCTAGCTAAAAATTTATTTTCAAACAGCTTGGAGAGCTTTACTTGAGGTCAATGCACTTAATTTTGTGACAACATAAATAAGATGCAGAACAAAAATTTGATTTCTGTGTCTCCTTTCTAAAACTATACTTAATTAGCTTACAAAACCTACTGAAGCAACAGTCCAATATATTGCTGCAGAAAGAAATCTTGGGGCTTTTTGGTACAAACATATGTGCATAATATAAAAACCTATTTATTCCAAAAACATTAACAGCAGAAAGCAAAGAAAACAAGACTTATTAATGATGTTTTTAAAGGGAGAAACACTCTGGGACCCACGACTAAAGAAATGGCATCTCTCTTTATAGCTCACAGCTGAAACCAACCAGAGATGTTAATTCAGCTGCATCGACCCATGCGTACAGATACCTTAACATCCAACTAATAAATGATATTTTATTACCAAGCTTTACTCCTCATGACGTTTACCATTCTACCTCTCACCTCAAGCCAAAAAACCATTTTGTCTCACTGAAGTCTGAGCTCAGCATGAAGCAGGAACGAATTGCACTGTGCTCTGGGTTAGAAGTTTTAAATGAGTATTCCAGGAGACATAATAAAAGAACTCAAATGCTTTTGCCATTATCATTTTCTGTAATGATTTCTTTTGTGACTGATTAGCTCCATCCTATTAAGAGATATGGTAACCATTTCAAATTTATGTGTGGAGAGAATCAAAGAATGCTGAGATGAGAAATGTAACTAAAGGGAACTGAAAAAAAGAGGGGAAGCTTGCTGTCATGCTGTTAAGTGCTATTTATCATATGCTCTCAGGGTGTGTTTGGGATAAAAGCACAAAGTTCTCAGTGGAAATTCAATTCCTACAAACATTATAAACAAAAGCTTAAAACTTCCAGGGTGTCTGGGGTGAAACAGTGATAAGCTGAGGCTTCAGTAGGGATCCTTGGTACCTTTAAGATTCTCTCTGCTGCTACGCACTTAGGACATTGCCTAAGGTGAGAACAAAGTGCCAGTGAGCGAGGATGGGCTTTCCTTGTTAATTTCTAGGAGCCAAGCACTTGCCCAGGGAAATGCACTCTCTGTACCTCTGCACAAAGGGGCATTTCCTATCCCCCTACACCCACTGGTGATGTAAGGCTCATGTGAGCTTTTGCACAAGTTTTAAAGGGCTTAGCAGATCATGGAGAGAGACTGTGAACTTGTGGTCAGCTTTTCAAATGTACATTCAGCATTGGCCATGAAGGAATCCACTGCTGGCAGCCAAGGGAACTGTGTTCATTGCTTCAGGACCAAGCACAAACACGTAAAGGGCTCCCAACCACACTGATCTCACCAGTGTTTGTGACCCTCGGGCAGGGAGGCAGTTTCCTTGGGGGAAATTGGTGAGGATGCAATAAGTAATCAAATGGCACATATGCGTGGCAATCCTGTGACTATGATATGTAATATGGACGTGAATTGTCTCTTACAACCTGCAAAATTCAAGCATGAACCATTCCATCTCACTTGACCCCACTGCTCAGGCATTTAAGATGATCTAGACACAGCCTGAAACTTCTGAACTGTTATTGTATACTGCTATTATTGTCAAGATGTGCTACCCTGGCTAAGTTAACAGCCTTACAATTTAGGAACTTAAATGTCAAGTGTTCTGCTTAAAGAAACCAAAGAAGAGAACATGGCAAAACTTGCAATACATAATGTGAGACTTATAATACTGTGGTAGAAAAAAGCATCTTTTCTCTCAACATGAATTCCCACAGGGTAAAGCTCACTTTATCCTATGTGCTAGCACTGCAAGGAAAAAAACCATTAAATACTATTTTATTCACATCTGCAATTGTTTCTGGGTTATCTGCAAGATAACAAACAGAACTGTCCAACTGCTGCAGGTTTGGGCTGAAAAGCCTGGAAGTGCTCTAATACCCTATAACTCTCAGCACATTTTCTTTAGCAGGTGTTATCAAAAGTGAAGAAATAACATGCTGCAGATTCTCTCCATCTCTGCCCTCACTACAACGCAGAAATTAAGTTTTATTTGACGTTTCCCATCTTTGAACACTAGCTGGATTTAACACCTTCAAAAATTTTAACTAGAAAAACACTGAGCTAAAAATGGGAGCTTTTCTCTAGTTTATCTTTGAAGAAAAACCAGCTGGTTTCTTCTCTTAATATCCCGATAAACACGGACTTCCAACATTGCAGCTAAGAAAAACCATTTGGATGCAGTGGCTTTTATCCCACTGCATCATTTTAAGCCAAGAAAGCAAATTACACATCATCCCTTCCATTAGGAAAAAAAAACTTTGACAGTGGCCTGTATAAGCAGTTCTTTATTCTGCTAGTGATAAACAAATCACCAGAGTAGCCCTGAAGACTGAGGGGGAGGAAAGTAAATGCCTGCTTTCTACAAGGGAAACGAAAACTATTTTCCCTTTGACTGAAACATCCCAAGAAACAAAGAGCTGACTGAGAAATTTAAGAGCTGTTGGTGAGAACATGACAGTCAGTGGGTTACCTTGATATGCTATAAGTTGACTGAAAGTTGGCTGAATGTCACCAACAAAAGCTGTCCTGGATCTGGTACTCAGAAGCTAAATTAATGAGAATATTTTGCAACACCTATCAGAATATACTAGTGTAAAAGTCATGTACAGATGGATTATACTAAGGTTAGTAACTAGAAAGGTCTTGAATTATATGCATTTATTCCAATACACAAACAGATGTTTAAACAAATTTGCCATGGAACAGATCATGTATTTATTTCTTCATGATTTCTTCATAGTGGGATTTTTAAGATTCAGTGATGCAAGTAAAGAAAGAATTAAATTTTTTTCCTTATCTGTTCTCTTATATTCCTTAGCATATCACAGATAATAAGGAGGGTTTAGGTATTTTTTCTGGCTAGTGTTACACATACCTGTTTCCTTCCTCAGTTCTAGCCTCTTTGACTGTGTAACATTAAAGCAAAAATATCACAGAGAAAAGAAACAAACAGAAAAACAAAGAATTAAGGAGATACCTGGCATAAATGACTCCTAGGAAGTTATGGTACTACTGGCAAAGATTGCGGGTTGTTGCAGCTCAGATGTGATAGGATGAAGCTGTGCATTGACACAGCATTATGTGATGTAGGCCCCAGCTGGTGTTAATGGAAGAGCTAAAGCTGCCTTATCCTTCCCTGGCTCAGTAAATCAGAGCCTGAGTTAGACTAATAAAAAAGAGAAAGCTATTTTCCAGGCAGTTACACAGCAGGCTTGCCAAGTCTTCAAGTCTAAAAGGCATAAACAATGAAAAACTCTTCCCCAAGAGCATTTGTTTTAACCCTTTTTATCTGATTGTGTATCAATCCAGCACTTACAACACACCTGTCCTTTATGATCCTGGCATTCATTTTACTGCACACACTTGTAAACTGAGGAAGCTGTGTTTTAAAGCATACTGACTTCTGCAGTGCCAGGTTCTCAAAATTCTGTTTAAAAAACAAAATTGTATTAAAACATATATAGTCACTTCTACAACATTCTCAAGCACTCTACAGAATCTGAAATGAAAAGAAAACCTCATGCTCAACACATCTATAAAGAGGCTTGCTTTTATATAATTAGGTGTGAATATCTATTATTTTGGATTGAGCTTATGCTTTCAGCATTGATTACTTTTTATCTCATTTTCTTTTAACTTTTCAATAAATAACTCTAGTAGTTTCCCTGATCCTGGGAGCTTTAACAATGGACACTTGAATAAAACATGAAAAATGAGAAATACTAGAATTGTTACCTCAGAAACAGAGTCCTGAGTTTATTTCACAAGATAGAGAAAAGTTACACTATTTCCACAGACATTAGTATACACAGAGCAAATGTCAAGTATTCAGCTTTCCTTTCCACACAGTTCTTGGCTTCTGTACTGATGATGACAACGTGTCTAGTTAGGTAACAAGTGTCCATTTGGAGTTGGACTGACAATGCCACCTGCTTTCACATGGGCAACTTCAAATATTTTATGTATTCAAATGCTTCTATTATAATTGTAACTAACCCACTTCATTCACAAGCCCTTCTTTTATTGCTGTTAGCATGATAAGCATGTGTATTTTGAGAGGCATTTATTAACCAACCACTAGAGACCAAGAGCTTCTTCTTGCTGTTTGTATCTGCCCCAGCCTTTGAGACAGACTGACCTGACCTTCAGTGCCTGCACTGCCGGTACCTGTGCTGGCTCCCAGCCTCCCTCACAGCTAGGATGGAAGTCAGGCTGCAGGACGGCCCAGGACCCAGGCACCAGTCAGAGCTCAGTCAACCTTCTCTCTTAAACCTAGTAGCTGGGAAGCAGCCCTTTTAGTAGAAAAAATTATGTTGGTTTTATGCAAATCCTCTGTATTCCATTCACCTGAGCAAAGCAAGAGCTGGATCAGACTCACCTGCTCAGCCATAAAACAATTACAGAGAGCTGCAGTTCTCCCTCAAGCTGCATAAAGGGCTCATTTTCATTCAAATCTCTGTTGTGGTGCTTTAATTGTTCCCAACTTACTGTGAAGGTCAGTAGAAAATGTTGTACTACTGTAACTAAATATAAAATGTTTTAAAATGAGCAACTACCAAACTACATGCTTTAGGGTATATCGCTTTCTGTAATATTTCTTGGCTCCATATGTTTAGCTTAGGGCAATATGTACATTTTCTTATGTTTCAGCTTCCTGTCTGCAAGATGGCAAACAGTAACTCATTTATTTTGTTAAAGCTCCAAGCGACAGCTCTGCCAAGACCAATAAAGAGCACACTTACAGTTTACATGTTTTTCTATGTTATCTATAAATGTTGTCTATATTGCAGCCTTTGCAGTGCCATAAATAAGTGATTCTGTATTAAAAATGTATTCTGCCAGAGCTTGAAAGTTTCCTTCTAATTAGAAGAATAACAAATCTAAGAAAATACTAAAGCCTCTGACTTTGAACACATGGCTGTGAGAAAACAGGTCCAATACTTGCTAGCTAACTTGTTTTCCTAAAGAAAAAGAATTAAATTTACAATGTCACAAAACTGCCATGGTTACAAAGCTCTCACCCTACTGAAGAGGGATATGAAATAATATATGGCCTAAAGACATCTAAACATCTTACAGCTTTAATTGCATAGAAATGAGTAAGATTCACTTTACAATGTGCCCTAGGGTTCCTGTAAGTCATGGTCTTATAAAATCAACCTGAAGCACAAACCCAGAACATTTTGCTCTCATACCGAAGTTGTATGAAAAGACAGAACAAATTGTTATCATTCAACACTTTCAAATTCAAGCCAACTTCAGGAATTAAATACACAACAGAAAAGTTGGACTACAAAGGCACTGGAGAGCTTATAAAGAGTAATGTTCTAGAGAAATTACTCTTCAAGCTTTTTAATTTCTGAGGAAAACCTACACTCATTCAAAGCCATTGACTTCAAGGTTTGCTTTAAGTGAATTGTGTCCTTGTCCTGTAATCAGTGATGAGTCGTATACGGTTTTCTCAACATGAAATATTTCTTAGAACTGCTACAAAAGTGATACCTCGTTCATATTACCTGTATGAATACTTAACATATTAACTATTCTGCTGTTCAGTATGGGCTGAATATCAAAAGGACATTTTCCAGAGAGAATGGGTGCAGTTTGGAAAAGCACATCTTCTAGGAGATTAGAAAAACATGTTGTCTTCAGTAGAGAGAGATCAAATCGTTTTCTTTACAATCTTCATTAAGGATTAATGCTGTATTCAATTACAGGAAAAATTTTTATCTTTGAAAGATATTTTCTCATTATTTTGTTTGGCAACATTAGGCAGGTGCACATAGTAGAAGCTAAAAATAAGACAGGAGGTGAACTGTTTTTAATAAAAAGGTAGATACGTCTTTTAAAATCTGAAGCTCAATGGCATTTATCAAGGGAGACACTTGTTTACATTCTTTTTCACCCAAACTAATTTTGTGCAAATTAAAAATACAATTAAAGTGCTGATTTTTCTATTAAATTCAGCTTCATTTGAAATTCTTTATATAAGATCTGTGAATGAAAAAAAATATTTTGGAAAGACAATGCAGATGTTTTCTTAGCAGAAATTCTTCCCTAGACAGAAAAAAAATTAAAAATTAAATATAGGCATATAAGAGAAGTATTGTTTCTGAATGTAACAAAATATATAGTCATTCATTCTTCAAAGATCACCAATGTAAGTTATCCCCACATGCATTCTTTTCTTTGTTATTTAGTATACTCAGAAGCAAAGCTGCTCCAAGGAGACATTACAAAACAAGTGGAAAGACTTAATATAAAGAGAAATTTATGATGCAGGGTGCTGATATGGGAGTAGAACATTTATGAGTTACTTGCTCTTCAGCTCAATTTTAGGGGCTTGCGTAACTGTGACTTCAAATCAATTCTACCTGGCTTTGAAACGCAAAGGAACAAACGTTTGGTTTTTGTTGCTTAGGGTTTTTTCTTAATTAAAATTTATTTCCTCATGCAACACCCTCTATCCCACAGCTTCAGCAGGGATCATGGACAAATACATGACATGAAGAGTGGGGTCTGTTAAAGACAGAGGTGATTGGGATTAGTGCTAAAGGTGACAGAAGCATTTTGCATCTATGTAAAACACAGTGAAGTCAGACTCAAGGCCTGAGGGGACTTATTCCTCCATTAAATACCTTCCTTTACTTTTCAGATGTCATTCAAGGAATGGCAGGTCGCTGATAATTAAGCTGGTATTTGATTTCAAACATTGAAGTGAGTGAACATCAGAAAGAGTTCTTGATATTGAAAAGGTTCCAGTTAATTGCCACAGACGACTTGTGCTTCACAAGAAACATCTGATGCTGGCACAAGAATGTGAACGGTCTGGTGCTTCAGGAATGTGGAAGGTTACAGAAAGCTCTCACAGCTACCACTTAGTTCTCCTTTCTAATACAGTTCTCTGAGAAGGAAAACAGCTTAATAGATCAAGGTAGCAAATTCTCCATTTCTTTTTACTCCAATGATCTTTTTTTTGATGTCCCTACTCACTATTAGATGAAAAAGAATTTTTAATACATTTCATAATTACAGAATGTAGACAATAAATGCTACAGCTACTGTGTGGAATTTTGGTTAATGAAAGTACAAAACATGTTCACAGATGCATATAAATATAGCTGAAAGATAATCTGATGGGCCAAACAGCCTTTCATTTAATGAATTAAAAAATCAATTTACATTTTGGTAATTTCCAACTCTAAATTTATTTCTTTAAAATCCCCTTTAAGCAGTGGGATGGACTTTCTATTTGCAAGATACAATAATTGATCCTTCTCTTAAGCTATAATACAATTTTAGCTCTAATATTAGTTCCAAGACAGCTGTTGACAGCTTGAAGAAAGATTGGAAGACAAGCAAGAAGATGTCAGATTAGAAGAAGATTTAAGGACTATGAAATTTGACCTAACAGGAAAGACTAAAATACTGGATATATTCAACCTAGAAAAGAGATTGGAAGGACACTGGGTTGGTATGAAAAAAAAAAAAAAAGTTACATAAACGAAGGGCACTCCTTAAATCCATAGCACCAAAATCATAGGAAAATAAACACTTGCATTAGAACTGTAGGTGTAAAAGCTCAGTTTTCCAAATAAAGACTTTTTTTCTGAAGTCACACATAGTGAGTCACTAGGACTGCTGAATCTTTACACAACCATTTCCCTGGAAAGAAACAAGAGCATTGTCTTATCCTTCCCTTTATTCTCTAATTTAACTGGTTTTGTTGCATAGTATTTAGAATTACAATTGCAACTAGGGCCACAGTTGTATTAAACTAGTTATTAAAGAAACTCTGCTATTTTGTAGATACAGATGAACATGTATTTGATTTTTCAAATATTATCAACAGAAGTCTGCAAAAGAAGGATACAAGTAAAAAAACTTGCATGCCCATATTTGTCTTTAAAAATTGCTCTGGCTGTCATTTTCATGGATCTTTAGATTAACAAAGATGTTTGTTCTAGAATGGTACACTAGTGCAACCCAATTCTTTTATCAATCTATTTGTTAACAGATGGATATTGGATAGTTTTAAAGGTCATCCTTTTTTCCCCCCTCTCTCTTGCCTTTTGTGTGTGTGTGTGTAGTAAAGCTGGAATCACATGCCAAGAGAGACTGCTGTGAAATTCCAAAACAATATAATATGAAGGATCTAATGACCTTGTCAGCATCATGATTTGAATGACATTTTCTCTAAGTAGTATTTATATGCAGCTGGATAGAAGTTACTAAAGAGGTCACAGAAGCCATCACAATTCATGTGGATGATTACATCTTGACAGGTGTAATCATTCAGTGTTGCTTGCTCTCTTCTCAGGCTAAGCTAATTACCACTGCAGTTTCCCTGCTACAAGAATGCATGCCAACATCCCTGCATACACTGTCCTGTGCATTGCAGGTGTGGGTATAACACCTTGTTCAAAAGTATGTTGGGTATATCTAATACTGTGAAAAGGCTTAAGATACTAAGATTTCATGAAACCTGTGTGAGGAAAATGTTTAAATAGCTTCATGCTCTTCTCCACAGTTTGGACTGAGGTTGGTTTTGATACTGAACATGTCAAATAGAGAAGAAAAGCTCCATATGTAATACCTTCTAGTGATTTTATTGGTAACACAAGATAACTCTCTTAAATGTCAATTTGTGAAATTTCACTTCTAAGAGCTTCAGCCAGTGTAAAGAATAATGAAAATTTCAGTAAGCAACTCAGTATGCAGCAGTGCAACCTGAGCTTTGCATTCACTGGACATTTTTTCTAATATCAACGAAGTTTCGCTGGTTCAAAGCACATTACTGCAGCTCAGAGTGTGCTGATGAATAGCTGCATCACATCTAGTTGGAGTAATTATAGAGAACCGTCCATACAAATGTGTGATGTTCAGCTTAGTAAACATATAGCAGTGTGATTTCCCACATCAGATGCAGCTTTGTAAACACACAGTAAAGTTAGCTTTGAAAATCTGTCAGTAAACTTTTTCCTAGAGGATACAGACACAATAAAACGCGTATTTTAACACAAGGATTAAAGTATTTTTAAAATGCTTGGAAAACGAATTATGTTCTTTGTAATTAAACACAAAGATGGAGGAATTTCTCAGTTGCCAAAATTAGCCCTATTCAGGATGTCTTTCTCATTCCTTCAATTATTTTTCTTTAATAATAGGAATACTTAAGAGAGACCCTAATGCTGCAGATTTAACTTTGTGAAACCTGACCAAAACTTGTGACTCCTCTTATTTTGTCTGGCATAAAATGTCAGTTCTCAACAACTGCATCTCTGATACACACTGAAAATGCTTCAAAAACCACAAAGACAACAGATGCCAGGTAATGGCAGAGTGGGGATCAAATAGTAGGGGATTTAGTAATCAACACCTATCAGAAAACTATTCAAGCATCCACTGAGATCATACCTGTTGCAGCTTCAGTTTTTATATGGGCTATAATAGCTCTAAAAAGAAGGGAGTGCAAGTGAGATTAGTGTGATTTGTCAAAAAGCATCAGTTGCTAAAACAAAACCTTTTGAAATTAAAATCCTTTTGCGTTTTGTAACAGACACTCAGGTGGCACAAATTAATGCAGAAAGTTATGGTGAAACATAGCTAATTGATGACTTCTTGACAAAGAAGAGTTCCCACAAATAAAAATATGTTGAAAACATGACCTTTAAGGCTAATGTTGAACAGCAGAACAGCAAACCCATTTCCAAAATTCTGGTATTTGTGGGAACTCACCTCTTCTGCAGTGCAGAGCTGCAAAATACATGGAGGTGATACATACAAAAATATGCTAGGATTTTTACCTATGTCAGAATTTACAAATCTTCATGTTAGAAACATATTTAAGTACTGATTCTTCCTCTATTATGCTGAATGGAAATGTATTGATCAACAACTCTGCTAATAAAATATGAAGGTTGGCTTTCTAAATATTATCTTCATTTAAAGAACTTGATTAAAAATATTTTATTTCTCTATGCTTTCTGTGTCCAGATCAAAGTCATTAATTCTGCTTCCACTTCAAAAGAGTGTTATAAAGAATAGCTAATGTCCATAAACAAAATCAACAAAATCTTTATAACTTCGAACCATAAAATTGATCCTTGCGGCAATACCAAAACGTTGTTAGATGAAAGCTTGTGTTACTCAATACCTTCTTCATCTTGGTCTTTCCCGATCCCACCTGTTCAATGGCCTTGTCCCTGGGGCCAGTGCTAAAGTCAAATTTACAGCTCATGACAGAAGACATGTAGTCCAGAGGGAAGCTAGGAACCACTGAATGCAAACTCCATATGCACCAGTCCATGGAACTGGGTGGGACGTTTCCAAAGCTAAGCTAAGGAGAAGCAGAAAGCACTGCTTTTATTCAGCCTGAAGCAGAAAAGGCAAAGGAGAGTGTAACTGATGCCTTCCATTGCCCAGTGGGTGGCTGGTGAGAAGATGAAAGCAGGCTCTTCCTGGAAGCATGCTGAGAAAGGATGAGAGATAACAAACAAGATGCAACCAGCAAAGTTTGGAATACATGGAAGGAAAAAATTGTCCACTATGAGTCTGCTCTGACACTGAGACAGGCAGCCCAGAGGGGTTTGGACATACTCAGACCTTAACTGAACAAAGCCCCAACCAACTTTGTTTTAAGAAGTTGGTCCAATTTTGAGCAGCAGGTTGGACAAGATAATCTCCAGAGGCTCTTTCCAACCAAAGCTGTTCTATCATTCTCTGATTTTATGAACTGCAAGCTTAGCTACAGCCCCATTTTTCAAGGACAAAAAGTTATATAAAAATTCAATAGTTTTTTTTTCTATGATGGATTGGTTTCAGATGAATAACACTTGCATCATCTACGTAAAAAATTCAAATGCAAATTTTCAGTTTGTGAAGTTTCTAGTTCATCTAGGAGAGAGCTTCTGTTCTAAAGCTGTAAGTCAGGAAGTTCATCTCCTGAAGCGTTGCACATGTGGTCAGCTATTTCAGTATTCAAAGAAATGTGATCACTTTCAGCCCATGTTTTTATTATTCACTCTGCCTTTACCCAGAGTGTACATATATAAAAAAAGACAAGAAGCCAAGGTCTAGTAGGGACAAGCAAAAGATCTGATGAAAACAAGAAAAAGTCAATAAATTGAAAAAATCTTAAAGAGCAAGCTGTCACAATGTGCTTGTTCATAGTAGGAAGAGGAAAATAACATCTGGTAACTGTAAAGCATCTCTAATCAAAGCCTTTGGATAGTTCAGTTGGCAGCTGATGTGAGCCCTGACATCTTAAGGACCAAGACATGGTGCAGCAGAGTAAATGGATTGATTGTGTGTGTAATTATCTCAGAGGGCTACAATAATGCTGCAATTCCATTACTTCGGAGACCTCAAAGTCACTCATTTTCACATCTATTGAACAGACCATGCCAGTTTGGCACCTCTGTGCTTCAGTATGGAGAACCTTAATTTTCTTTGCTCTGAGACCTATAGTAAACAAACTAAATAGCCATGGTGACATTCTGATTAGTGGCATACAGAAGGCTGAAGGGCCTGGACTGTATTTCTAGCTAAAAACAAAACCACCAAATCAAAATCTTTCGCTCTGACTGAGGACCAAAGAGAAAGCTTTTAGTGACTAGTAATGAAACCGTTTTAGGAGCATAAACTTAACTCTGTAGCTTCATGGTGAATGACATTTCTGGTTATTTCTCACATTCCCCCAAAACATAAAACACCTTGAATTTCTTCTATTTGCCATTTGCATGGCTTCCTTTTACAGAGCTGTATATATTTGAGTTTCTCAAGATACTGTCTTTTTTCTCTGGGAAGAATTTTTATCTATGTACATATTAAGGATAGCATTCCTATGTTCTAGAAAGACTGGTAATGAAGCTGGAGCTCTGACTATCCAGGACTGTGGGGCACCTTACACTCCTGCATGCAGTCACTGCATAGGCTTGTGTCAGCTTGGCAGAGCACTCGCAGTTAGTTCAGTGTTTTGTAAAAATGTGGATGATGCAGAACATGCATTTAAGTTCTTTCAGGAAGAGCTCAGAAAGAAATACAGACCCTGCAGCTTCACTCAGTGAACAGTTTCCTACTTACTTTTGTATGAGGTGCTCTTTCAGGTCATACGACTGCCAAAGGGTGGAAGCATACTTTGAACTAATCAATCAATGCAATAATGAAAAGCATGAAAAACATGATAGAACTTAAAGAATTAGTTGGTAGCAATAAAATTCTCTGAAACACTCGTGAAAGAAAGCTGAATGCATCCAGGATGCTATTAACAAATTAAGTCCAGATCTCTTAGGTCAAATAATTATACCAAAGCTTAAGTACAAAAGAAGCTCCATGAAAGAGGAGATAGACCAACAGTGTCTGATATAATTTAAAAATCTCTGGCTTCCTCATCCATGAGAAGTTCCGTAAGTAAATGAATAATTTTTGCAAGAACATTAAAATCTAATTTCCATTGGTATTGTACAAAAAAGTCACAAAGCAATCACTAATCGATACTATTAAAACTGAATTTCATTTTCAGTTTTAAACCACTAACAGCTACGCAAGTGTAATGTTCAGAAAGTTTAAGCTTCTTGGAGCTTGACCTGCAAAGTAAAAGTGCCAGAATACCATAAAATCCCATAAGGATTTGCAATTAGTATATGCTGGACATTATGGTGCCACATTGGAATATTGTGAGGTGTTTACAATTTAGAGGGGTCTCAAAGCCCTCAGATATTCACTGGTGTCTACATACACTTCAGTATAGAGTACTCGTGTGGTTTTGACTTCTCAGTAGATGAATGGGAGGAATATTTTATCTGAACTCCACCCAAACTGAATGAATTCAACAGTATAAAGGAGAAATGAATGTTAACTTGTAACTAATGTCCAGGAAACTAAAAATAAAACAAAGCAGAGATCAAGGTCAGAATAAATGGAGCAATATCCTTGATTTAAACTCTATTGAAAAGTCCCTGAGCCACAAACAATTTTGATTGATTAACAATATTTAATCTACTGGAGGTCAGCCACTTAACTAGCTAATTTTATTTATCTATATTTGCCACTAGGATAAAGTGTTTGTGACATTTAACATGCTTTAAGCAAAAGTCTATCTTTACCAGCTGTAAGGCAATCTTGACAACTGAAAGCCCAACTGATACAAACTATTGTGGGTGGAAGGGCTGTATGAAATGAAAAACTTCCTGCACTAAGAACAGTTATTCTAAAGGCTACAGGTGGATATAAATAACGTGAATATAAGAAATCTGACCAAAGAAATATCCAGTTACTTAAGCAGGATTTAAAAGTTTGAACATTTACCTCTTGGAACTAAAGAAAATGTTTGGTGTGAAAATACTTGATGTTTCAAACATATGGGCAATTTTGAAATTTGAAGAATGAAACAAAAGAAGTAGTGAGGAGAAAGAGCAATACAGAATGAATACAGGAAAAGATGAGACAAAGAGAGCAGGCAGCTGCAGTATGAGTAGATGTTACAAAAGAGAGAGACGACTTTGAGAGAACAAAGAAGAAAAATTTGATATTATCTGAAAAAGTCAAGTAAACCTCTTTTCAAAAGAGTAGAAATAGTAACTTCCTTAGAGTTAATTGAGGAAAAGCAGTTTTCAGCAGAGATGTCACAGCTACAAGTTCAAGCATGAAGCAAGAAATAAGGAAACAAGTCACATTGTTCTATTTTCAGTTGCTTCCCAGAATACAGACACATTCAGGGATCAATTCCCATACTAATGCCTTCAGGGAAAGCAAGTTGTACAAATTGTTCAGATGAAGCAGTAGGAATTCAGAGTTTCAATGTACAGCTAACTCCATGCTTCACATCAATACGCACGTGAGAGAATGACACTTGACATGGCATTTAAAGAGGACAAAACCTGGCTGCATCAAGCCAATCTGTCTTGCCAAGACTGCATCTTTATGTAAGTATAGCCAATTGATATTGACTGACTCATCAGAGGTAAGTCACGCTCTTCCCAGGTACGTGACTTTCCACTGGCTCTGGGAGAGAAAGGTGAGTCCCCCTGAGTGCTGGTACATCTGCTTCTCCACTTTAATGATCAGTGTGCCTGCAGATGCTCATAGAAGGAAAGCCACTGGTAAGAAAATTACTCAGTCTTACATTCCTTACCAAGACCAAACAAATCCCAGGTATCCAACAAATATAAAAAGGACCAGGGATGGGTCAAGGAAGGAAATTATCTTCCTAACTCAAAGACTTTCGGAAGTTTTACTATTTATGCTTAAACATTAAAAACTCACTAAAACTTATGGGCCCTAACTCTTTGTAGTATCTCCCCCTCCCTCCAAATTAATACAATTATCAGTCTATAATCTATCTTTTTCAATATGCCTAAATGACATACTGAAAAACTACAGTGACCTCAGAATTACCCATAAAGATTTATGATTTTGTTTTCATTTCAAAGAACATTAATCTACTTTAGTTACAGGATGTCCAGATTATTTGGAATTAAGTTTAGCTTTTAAATGTCACATGGGCTTTTGTCATACATTTTAGTATTTGACTCCTAAGCTTTAGTTCCCATACACCTCAAGGAACACACTGTATAAACACTAACTGCTGAGTTTTTTTTTTATTTGGCTGGTTGGTTTTTTTTTAAATACAATACTATATTGAAACCCTGAGCCAAAACCAGAGATGTAGTGCAAGTCATGAATGCATGCATATTTTCTCTTCTTCCTGACAGTCAATAAGCATACTTCTAATATCTGTTTCAAGGCAGCAGTGAGATGTTCATAAAGGATTTTCACTTTGTTTTCTCGATTACTCATGAGCTTCTCCAGCTGTTACCCACAGAAACACACTGGACAGCTGACCACTGGCCGCAGTGCATGTACCAGATCAACAGCTATGAAGGCAATATTATTTATAAGTATATTCACCAGAAATAAAAATTGTCTTAAAATTTAACTACACTGGCTCAAAAGTAAGGCTTAAAATTATAACCACATTTCTAAAGTAGATGAAACCTCTAACCATCCTAATTACAACTACTAGGTAGAGAAAGTCCCATCAGAGGCAACTTTCTTGAGCTTTGAGAAACTTTGGCTCAGATGAAGTTTGAATGACATGATAAAATATTGTGCATAGAAATAAATTGTTCACAGTGATGCAGATACAACCTACACATTTCTTTAGAATTTGTCCCAGATACACTAAAAAGTTGTTAGGTACACAGCTGCAGAGGCTGATCATTTTAGTTCCATGGATTTTCTGTAAAGAGATCTGCTGGCTAATAGATCTGGCTAATTAAGCACTGTCAAATATGCCATGGGTCAAGGACACAATTTTAAAAACTTCCTAGCCTAGAACCATCTTTTCATTTACTCCAATGTGCAGTAGGTCAGTAACATTTTGTTAACATACTTTAAAATTAACTGTGAAAAGAGTATAACCAGAGGATGTGAAAAAGATTTTTAAAAAAGATTTAAACAGATGGTTAACAATGAATTGCTGGTCCCAAAATGCAACAGCTTGACAGATGACATCTTGTCCATATCCTGCCAATTTGGGAATATTACCTGGACTGGTGCTGAAACTGTTCACGGCTCAGGATATTTTATTTCTTTTTCCTTGCTTTCTCCTTTCTTTTCACTTGGAAGCTAACAGAAATTCTTGACATAGACCAAAGAGAAGCACAAATAAAATAGGTACACAGCATCTCACTTGTGCAAGATCATCACACAGTCAACAGAACTCTATCATTTATAAGAAATTTAGTAATCCCAAAGTTCTTTCAGGAAAAATACATGAGGAAAAGTTCATGGCCAAAGATCCAGCCCGACTTTGAGGGGTAGATGAGATCAGAGTTACAAGTGAGTTAAGATACAGATTTCTGAAAATCAAAAGAATTTTCTCCTCTTTTTTTATTTCCTGATGACTATTTTGTAATTTAGTTATTGATGTTAAAGAGAAGCAGGAAGCATTATTTCAGTCTAATCTCCTAGAATTTCTTTCTTTCACAGATGTCAATTTTTTGTTCAACCTAGAAAAGTTTAGACTGCATTTCAGACAAATTGGTGCAGTGAGTGTCTTCAGTCTGTTGGTCTGAAGTGAAATTGGATAAGATCCAGATTTAATTTACAAAAGAGTAAAAAGAATTCCTGCTCCTCCATCCAATTTGTGAAAAGTAATCAGTTTGTCCAGCACAGCATTGTATATTTGGTTATGTTTTCCCGAGCCATCTATCATACTAGATACTTCATTGATTCTGTTATGAGTAAAGGTAAAAGAATAGAAAAATTTAAACCTAGCAAAACAATGCTCTCTATAAACAGCAAAATCTCCGTCTTGTACAACTAAAAATATTTTTCCAGTTCAGCTTTCTAGCAGCTCAGCTCTGGAATTTTAATTCTACCCTAAGGTCGACTATCTCTGAATCAAAAAATACCCCTTTTTATGTGCCATGTGATACTCAGATTCAGGTTTATTTGAGCTGATTAACAGATAATCAACGTTTGGCACAAATGCTTGATTAAGACTCACATCCAAAGATGGACCTACAGAGCTGATTATTCACTTCTGTCATCAGACTCTAGACACTACAACCCAAATGCTGTGGTTTATATATGATAAACCACATATATAGATTTTGTATTATCTCTGTAAAGTAAGTTCAACATTAAAATAAGAGGGGCTAGTGTAGAAACCTTTAATGGAAACTTGTGTATCAGAAATTGGAACACCGTAGAAAAAGCACACCAAATTAAATCTAAATAAGTCATGTGGAATGTGCCTTACCTATTGCTAACTTTAAAGAGAGGCAAACACATGCATGCATAATTTCATACACTTTTTAATAAGGAGGAAAAATCAAACATCCAGGTTTTGATAATTCAGTTTTTAATAAACTGAATTCTAAACCATTTCTTATTAGGATGTCCTTTTAAAGCCTTAGTTATTAACCTACACAGGAATTTGAATAGCTTATCTTTTCTCTTCAAGACCTTGCTGTATTTTGCTTTGTTTTGTATTACACCCAACATGCAATATCACATAAAGTTGACTTTGCCACCAATATAAAATCTTCAATTCTACACTGAAATCTTCAAAATTAAAAAGAAAAAAGCTAACAACAAATAGTTACACATTCTGTTACTGCATTTTATTGCAGATCCATATTTATATGACCAAACACAGATTTTACAATTTTTTAGATTTTATAAAATCATTAAAAAATAAAATTGACCTCAGGACAACTTTTTCCCCAAAAATAATCTAAATGAGGAAAAACTCAGGAAAACATAATAAACATAATGAAGTTTCAACTTCTGAGGTAATATTTGCTGTTCTTGACACATTCTTGAAAACAATAGGGTTACATTTCTTGGGACTATCTAAATACATATGCATTTAGAGCTCCTGGCTGAACTATCTAAAAACAGCAAAGCAGATAGCCTGTCAGCAAGGCATTAACTCTTGTTCAATTCTTTCTAATATTTATAGCTTTTGAATTGAAAAGGGCACAACAAGCACTGTGTTCCTATAGACACCTTCTCCTTTTATCCTTTTCCTTGAGTGTGGACATGCCTTTCCAAAACAGCAACTTCCTTCAAATAAAAGAAGCACTTCCAATTTCTTTGCATGTTACAATTTTCAGTAACAATTTCCTCCAGCTTTATCCAAACCCATATGAAAGATACACTGAGTTAAGCCTTAAGCTGCACTTTCTGAATTATTCAGTAAAATATCCTGCATAAAAGACCCATGGAGAACTGCATAACAGCAATTAATGATACAGGTTTTTCTTTATATGACTCAGTGGCCCCTGAGACTTAGTATTTCTTCTAGACTCAGTAAAATAGTTTCTGCTGCAGAGTATGGCTCCAAAGTAGTAACTACATTAGTTCTGGAATAAAAAACAAAATGTCAAATTGACATGAGCTATAATCATACTTTACTCTGTCTTTTAACAAAATATATTTCATTTAGCATATGCAGACACTACAATAGTAAATACACACCTTAAAATTTAGGAGTCAATGTATAAAGAACTCAATTTGACCAATACTTTATTGAACAGCGGTAGCAGCCAATAATGTGTACCTCCTACCTAATAACTACAAAATGTCTATAATATTAGGAACATCATTTGTTTCCTCAAGTGAATATTGAAAGGCTTCATAGGGAAAAGGTATTCTGAGGGAATTCTGTAGCATCCTAAGTAGAATTTTTTCTTTTATTTGCACTGAAGTATATATTTGTCTATAAATCACTATTGAACGTATAAGATGAGCAAACAAAGGAAAATATTATCCAAAACATTTAGAAATCTTTCTATGCTGAAAAAAAAATAACCTACTGTGGGAATAATTAGCAGGTATGCATTTAAACTGTGGGACTGTTACTGCAATTATTTTATATGATCAGGTCTCTTCTGTCTGGCTTTATTCTGTTCAGACAAGACAGGTACAAACACTTGTGCTTACCAAAGGATGATTTTCCCTAGTATGCATTTTGCCATTCCACTATCTCATACTGTCATGTTAAACCAGATATTTTTCTCCTTTCAGATGCAATCTCAAACTGGTTATATTGCTTTCAGTTTTAAACTTAGAGTCACAATTAAAGCAGAGTGGGAAAATAATCCCAGGATATACTGAGTATCAGGCTAAATTTACCAAAGGATTTTGCCTGACTTTGCTTTTTACTTAGAAAATATGCATTTAGTCACAGAAAATTAAAGATAGTGACACGTCTGATTTTCTCCCAGCTTCTTACTTTCCTTTCTCCATACTGTCCATAGCTACACAAAGTAATTCCAGGATGATATGAACAAATACTGAAAGAATCCCCAGCTTCAGAACAGTGCTATCAATGTTACTGGGAACAGGGCAACATCTTCTGCAACCTAGAATAGATACACTTTAAGAAAGAATAAAAAATGCTGTGTTTGTTTTAATTACATAGAGTAAGTCCAAAATATACATTTGTATCTGAAGATGCTAATAAATGTATTATTTAGAACTAAAATTGGGCTGCACTTTAGAAACTGCTTTGGGAAGGGGTCAGTCTGCATGATACATGCAACTGAAAAAACTGTCTAGAAAGCCAGAGATCTCTTTTCAGTTAAAATGGCCGTGAAAATAAGAGACAGGCTACAACCTGTTTTGCTGTACAAGCTTGCTGAATCTTCATAAAGCTGTATACATGAGAAAAATGCTAATCATCAGTTGGACTAAACTGCTGAAAAAATTATCTGTGCTTTAGAGGTAGAAAACAGGCCAAAATTAGATCATGAGAACAAGAAATACAATGGTTGTGCCAAGAGAAGACAGAAGAAAATTAGCAATTAAAAACCAAATGTGATTGTTGGGTAACAGAGGAGGACTGACATATGCAGTCCAGCAATTGCATTTCAATTTCTGTAATGGATAATTACATGTTAGGCTCTAAAGGAGATTCCTTTATAAAGCAATCTTTTTATCATCCTTTTTATATCCCTTGCAAGGCATACAAGGAAAAAACTCTCCTTTTTCTTGTAAAGACTAAGCAATTACCTCTATATAGATATCCTGGAATTAAAATACTGCTCCACACAGTGGAGCCCTTACCAGTTTTTTATTTCAGTAAGTCAAAGTTTACTACGAAAGCTATCAAAACTGCATTAGCTTTAAATAACAGTCGTATGTGTTGAGATTTTAATTAGAATACTGAAGGCTGAAAACAAAGTAACTCCAAAGTTATAATCGTTTCCACCTAATTTTTGGTAGCCTTTTTGCATTTTCGTATACATTCCTTTTTCCTGAAACAGAACTGCCAGGAACAGAACCTCAGTGGAGATGTATTTGTTTGTCAGAAAGGCTACTCAGAGTACAAGAAATTCTAGGGGAAGTCCTGGCTTAACTTCTTTTATTGATGGTACTAAATCAGAGCTGCTGGATACCTGCTGCTCCTAAGACCACCCTCTTCTACAGTCTTCACAGGATCTCCAGTTTGGCTCTATTAACTTGTTTAATTCAAGGCTGTACCTTTGAGCACCTTTAAAGAAAATAGCTAACTGGCTAAAGGGTTGTAATCAGATGGAAACATAAAAAAAAGAGGAAGTTTTCCAAAAAGTTTCCATGTGTATGCCTGTTACATCCAAAAGCACAGCAGATCCTGTTATGGTGCGCAACAATTCATTGGGAAACCACAATGTCAGAATTTGCTGATACAAATTCTTTTGGGGAAAAACTTATCATTATTTACTCCTGTCATGAAGAGAATGCTTCCTATGAAAAATAATTGACTATTGCAGCTGCTTTAGTCCTACTGTTCAAGGTGATATACTAAAGATTCCAAAAAGCCAACATGTGAACTGTATACACTTCTACACTAGAAAAGAATGGACAGTTATAAACTCCTCTCAGATTCTGCTTTGGAGAACAGCTCCAAGCTGTCCAACAAAAAATAATTAATCCCAGTGTAAATACTGACAACAAATAACGCTACTGCTGCTGTTGTAAAATACTGTCCAAAAATATAACTGAAGAAGGTCTAATCCCAAGATGAAAGTAAAAGATACTTGCTAGCCAGGTGTAGATGAGCTGTATTGCAGCGTTGCTGCTGGACAGCAGCAGGCACTGGTGAGGAATGGAAAGCAGAGACCTCATGGCCTGGATTACCTCGGCAGTTTCATCTCCACATTTGGTTTCTCACATCAGCACCATGCTTTCCTGTTATTACCTCACTACTGCTTTGTACTGACGGAAAAGAACACTTTGCACATTTTAAACAGAATATGATTGCAAATGGTTACAATAATTAGGAATCAAAGAAGTCAAAATATATCCTATGCTGAACTAGCTACTCAAAACGGATGAGTCAGAGATTGCATATTCAAGGAAGGCACCATCTGAATGCAATGGCGCCTCAGTAGAAAAGGTACTATAACAATAGAACAACTGAATTGAAGCAGATTATAGCAAGCAGGATTATACTCCTTTAGTTGACGATGCAGTGGGAACTTTAATATGAAATTACAAAATCTATACTGTCTATAGCATGTTTCTTATGCCGCACAAATGGAAGGCAGCAAATATAATACCAACACTTAAGACAAGCCTGGAGAATTAGTAAGACTAGCATACACCACTTCTCTGAGCTCTGCACACCATTGCCAGAGACAGGTTCCCAGTCAAGACGGTTCTTCGGAGTGACGCAAATTAATTTTGAGTATAACCGTTTTGCTCATTGAAAGCCCGACTGAGTTCAGTCTCTCCTTCCTAATGCTTGCTTGGAGCGGCTTGAAAGTTATGCTTTTTCCAGTTGAGTCTGATGAGCAGACCATGAAAAGGAAACCTGTTCTGCCTGTGCATTCCATCACCAGTGTTTGTTCTACAGGCAGTTGCTCCCAGATGACAAACTGTGTGCTGCATTCCTGTTACTAAGCAGTTATTGCCAAATTCTTGGCAATCATTGTCCAAAATAAGTGTTAGAGGTAAACACAAGGTGAATCAACAAAAAAGACCATTACCTCTCTAAGATGTCCAGTGATCGTACTCATGCCACTGTGGCTGCAAATGTACAGCAGATAAAAGCATTTGAGGTCATCTCAGAATAAAACTAATTAAACCCTGTATTAGAAAATTATTTGTGCTTTAGCCATATCCGGTGTTGCAAAAGGCTGTAGCCAATGTGAGTAGAATTGAGGACTGTGGGATTTGAAAACTGGTAAGTCATGTTACACAAGTGTTGTTTAAACTGGGCAGCCAGTACAGTTGTGATGTAAAGTAAAGTCCATAAAGATTTACACTATAGAGCTAGGATTTCAAAGGGAAGCACAGAAAAACATCAATGCCCATAGATCTAAACAAAACAACTGTATATTGCAGTAGATGATAAAACACAAAGAAGGCTCACAGGAGCCTGGAATTTGCAAAGGCGTATCTCACCTCCAAGTTACTTAGTTGCTTTGAGCAGTACGTATACAAGGCCATCATACCAAACGTAACTATTTGGGATGTAGATAAGAGTACTCCCAAACGGATTATGGATGTCATTATCTATATTGCTAATGTCTTTGCCACATTAAAGAGACAGCCATAGGCCAATGGATAAATACTGGATAGTAATTTAGTAAGCTGTGTCCCTAAATCCATCTGCTTGTTACACTTTGGGAGACCTCTAGCTGAAGCTCAATTAAAACTTCATATATTTGAGGAATAAAAACTTTTCCTTTGCTTACTTGTACCTTCGATTTGCTTCTAAACAACCTTCCATCCTCTTTAAAGTGACTTTCAGGACACAAATTCACTGCAGGGTATAGAGTATAACCTTAGAATATGCTGCACTACAATGCCATAAGAAAGAATTTCTTCACTGAAAGGATTGTCAAGGATTGGAATAAGCGGCCCAGGAAAGTGGTGGAGTCATCAACCCTGGAAGTGTTCAAAAAACATCTGGATGTGGCATTTAGTACCATGGTTTAGTTCATATGGTGGTATTCAGTCAAAGATTGGACTCAACGATCTTGGAGGTCTTTTCCAACCTTAATGATTCTATGATTCTATAAAACTAGCCAAGCCACTACCACCTTGATATCCCTTGATGTTTTAGGATCTTTCAGCATTTGAAAGCTGTCCAAGGAAGATGGGATCTAGTTGTTGGAAAGCTCATGAAGCAATCGTACTAGTAATATTATACTACTAATGATACAGAGAACTCCTTTTGCCCTTCACCAGGAAACTGTTAACTGTCTCCATCGGAGTCACACTACCAGGACACTGGTAAAGGTGCTTAGCAACATGGAAGACTCAAATGATCAGACACATCATAAACTGAAGGTATTTCCTAAACTTACAACATATTTCCTAAAGTTATATTACAACATATAGTATGTTAGAAAAGAATTTCACATATTAAAACAAATTCATTCTTCAAGAAATGCACCTTTAACTATCAGTTAATAAAAATAAATAATATAAATAAAATATTGGTTCTCTTTAGGCTCAAGGTGAAGGTTCTTTGGCACCTGAGAGTGTCTGCTGTAAATGTCTGCTTCCTCTTGAAGTGTCCTCCCTCTTGGTTCCTACTGGGAATATTAACTACTTCCTGGTTGGAGAATCTGCCACAAAGAGAACTAGCACAGTGTGGAGAAATACCAAGCGCTTTCATTTCTGTGGCATATTGCACACACTTTCCTTAACCTCAAAGCAAGATGTCACAGGACTAAAAATGAGATATATTTCTTCCATGAGCACAAGGACTCAATAACAGTGATCTGTCCTTAAAAGTATGGCACCACAAAACACAGCTGCAGATGAGATTGATTCTCTACCTGTTGAATTTTCCCATTCACTAGGATGGCTACTCACAGCCATGTCTGCTGTTGAAAAATATATGAGTCCAAAGCAGGTCAGGTGGTTGACTCGGAGCGAGGTAATCATTCCCTTCAGTGATTATTTGAGAAAAGACCTGGAACTGACAAACTATCTGATGGATGAAGGGGGATGCTTTTCACCTTTTATCTTCCCAGCAAGGGCACTGCTCAAGGTCTTGAATTACTTGCCAATTACAGCTCACTTTCAAGAAACAGGCTGAGGTCAAGACTGTAATCAGCTTCAACTGGAACCAAATAACCATGTACTTGGTTACTGAGACCATCATATTTTAAACACTTGGAAATGGAAAACGCTTACTACCAAAATAACAGAAGAGTTTCATTATTGTTCTTCAATTATAATAGAAAATCCTTCCACCCACAAGAAAAAAAAAGAAAACTGCTTTAATCCAAATAGCGATACCAACAGTACAACGTGTTGAACATGGTACTTGGAAATCCAGTCCTACACTTCCTTATTCTACGCATCCACATAACAAAGAGATGTCTAAAATTGTTAGTGAATGTAGAAAATAAACCAATATTTAATTTGGTACTTTACCACTCCATAAATATTCACTACAGAGATTTAGAAAGATAAAAATCTGTGAATAAAAAGTTACATTTTATCATTTTTCCTGACTGAAAAATCTCTCCCTATAAATTAAGAGTTGTGAAACTGCAGGTTTATAACCAGAAGGAAAATCCCCAGATTACTGCTTCTTTAAGAAAGAACAAAAAACAAGATTAAAATGGGAGGAAGGGGGATCTTCCAAAGATGAAAAAGAAGTGTACATCTTTATACTCACCTACATTCATAAAGATAAGTAAATGCAGATAATTTCTTCTAAAAGTTAGTTTGATAACCCCAAACCAAATGGAACAGTTCTGCAGCAGCACTCCTAATCCAACATGTTATTTCTTTTTTTATGGCAGGCAAATTAAGGATGAACGAAACTACAGGAGGTGGTACACTTGTAATAATGCATATCAGACCTCACAACAGAAGGACACATCTTTAGTATGGTTATTTAAAATGAAAAAAAAAAAACTACCAAAGATTTTCTAATGAGCTCTTTTAACAACAAAAAAAAAACCAAAAACAAAAACCAAAAAAACCCAAACAAACAAACAAAAAACCAAAACCAAACCAAAACCCCAAAACCAAAAAACCACAAAAAACCCCCAAAAAACACACACACACACAAAAAAAAAGGAAAGAATTTCACCCATATCTTATTTCTGTGTAGAATCATTGATGTGAATATATTTGTCTTGAAAAAAAGTATAAGATGAGGTAATTACTGCTCAGCTGTATTAATGGTAAGGTATCAAGTATGGGCAAGGCGAGGATATTATGTCTTACTTCGGATCTGTCAGAGATAAATTTTGAGTCCTCTGTCCAGTTTGAGTGTCAATCCCCTAAGAAGATTATTAAAAACTGAAAAAGGTTCAGAAAAGAACCACAAAACTTATTTTGAATCTAGAAAACAAATGGTACAAGTGTTTAAGTAGTTTTACTTAATTTCTGAAATAAAAAAGTGAAGTTCCTAAACACAGATTAAGTTAATCTACAAAGAATAAAGATATTGGATGCTGCATAGTTTGTTAAGTCTAGAAAAAAAATATGTAAAGGTACTATATAGGTAGCTCTTAGGCTAAACATCAACAAAAACCTGAGCCAGGTACTTCTGTGGCATTGGAAGTAATTAAATGCTGGGCCAGCTTGTCAAGGGATTTTGTGATGAATCTTTACCTTGGGTTTTTACAAGGAGATTTACCTTTTAAATAGGAATGTTTTGGGTCTATCAATTTTTGGCTCAGTCCAAAAATTCTAGCATTCCGAAAGTGAGTTTCTTATAATAGTCCTGTAAGACAATGGTAAGGAAGCAAACAGAAAAATTAGTAGCATTTAAAGTATAACTTTTAACAGATTATTACAATTTTTGCAATAATAACTCAAAGGTGAGCCAAGTTCTCATTGAATGGGTCAGCATCCAAGTTGATTGAGAATACTTTCCTGTCTTAATGACTTCTTTATTATTGCCGAACTATTAAATCAATTTTGATTGTGAGCAAGTGAACTACATGTTGTCATATCTCAATTGTCAACTTGCAAAACAACAATTTCAGCATCCTATTCTGCCTTCCATTACACCCCTTTACTTCTGAGAACAATTACTCCTGTTCTGGTAACCTGATTCATCTCAGGCTACTTATCTAACCATAAAACTGGCCAGAACATGAACTCTGAGCTCTGTGATGAGTAAGAGGGAAACTAAGACAATTTACATTGAGGCTGAATAAATATACCTAATGAACATAGTAATTTTTGTCTGAATGTATTAAAAAATTAGAAAAGTCGAACTGTGAATAATTCCTTTTGTCACCAGCTGCAAGTTACAAGGGAAGCAAGACTATACTCTCTTATAGAGAAGAATATGGTCTTATTCTCCAGGGGGTATAATACTCACTGCACTTGAATATTATGGATTATCTGCAGAAATTTTGGCTTTCCAGAAATATCAGGATCACTAAACAAGATAAAACTCTGCCTGCTTTTTAGGTGCAGCTGTTAAGCATGGGTTGTCACCATCAGAGAAACTTATGCACTGTTACTGAAAGATCCTCAGACACAGGCAAGAAGTGGCTGTATATAGATGATTTTTTCCACCAGCAGAAACTGCCTTTTCTGGTTACCTAGAGACACCCCATCACTTTGTAGAGATGCAGTTAGAAAAATATGCTGAGTATGAGCTTCTAGTACCAAAAGAACAGATCAAATTGTGGATGTACAAGAGTCTGTTCTGATGTACCTACAGCAGTTGGTGAGTGTTACTGACATAGTATCATAAAGATTACGTCCAATATAGGTATCTTCCCTCATGTCCTAAATAACTCACTTCTTTGGTAACCCTGCTTCTTTTCTGTTTCAGATGTTGGGTTTATTTTCTGTATTAGAATTTGGTTTTAGTAATGAGAGTAAAACTCATAATCATATTTCTTCTATGTAAAAGTAGATATTATTCCCTACAATAACTCTGATATAACTACTGATAAATAAATATGTGATCAATAAACATGTATTTACCTGATCTACTCTCCTTTTCTTTCATTATCTTGCATCATCAACAATAAGAAAATAGCTGTTGTAGTCAACTGTGGATGACTGAAATTTTGTCTGTTTACAGAGGAATATTTTTTTACTATTGATCCAATAAAGAAAATGTGCCTGGAGAACCACATACCTCCAGAGATACCACTGGGAGAAATGACTGCAGAAAGGAAAAACAGAGTTGTGTCAGATTAAATCATCTGCCTCATTAGATCTAGGCAGCATTCAGTCTGGCTGAACTGAACTTTCTACCAGGTGCTAAACAATTAATCACCAGAGAAATAGGTCAGATAAATAAAGGAAGAACTCTCCTAGAAAAAAAAATAAATGAAATAACAATGGCTAAAACACAAGAACTTCTCTAAACCTTAAGAAGATGCACAATTATTTGTATGCCAAAAAGACAGACGTTCTAAAGCTGAGGAATATTTTGAGTGAAGGTGACCGATGGTTAAATCAGCCAGAAAAATATAATAAAAAATTAGGAATTCTGTAGGAAGATGAATTAGATAGCCAAAATGTTGCAAGCCTGCAATAAAAAGAGAAGCTTTAGTTAAAAACTCATTTTTCTTCTGTGATATAGTAGCTACATTACCTATAAATATGAGAGTAATAGTGAACATATGGAAAAAAGGGGAAGAACCAAACGAATTGATGCATTTAAAACTTGTATAGGAAAATAATACCTTTTTTTTTTAATGCTAATTATAAACTAGTAAGTTTGCAAAAAAGTATTGTATTGATAACTCAGAGTGTAGGACTCTATCCATATATTTCTCTGGCATCCTTTCAATTACAGTATTTATCTACTTCGATCTCTGTAGACGTGGATCACTAGACACACACACATTATTATTGAGTGTGACAGTAAGTGTGGAGAAAAGACACTCTTCAGCAGACACTGACCTGGGAACACCAGGTTTTTCAGCAACAATGGACCAGCCTTCAGAAGATGACTCAGAGATGACAGACTGCTTAAAGCAGGCATCCAACAGCTGAAGGCACCTATCACAAATTCTCATGGCTAGCAAGTTGCTTTCCTTACCTGACTATTTCTGGTTTTTTTTAAAAACTGTATTCATAAATTGGAGCTTCTAGTATGAAAAATGGGAAGAGCTTTCCTCTTATTCATTCTGCCCAGTAGCGGCTTGCTGACCAGTCATGCAGGATGCACAACCTGATGAGATGTCCACATGTGCATAATTCCAAATCAACTACAATACATGCTGCTGTCTACAAATGACTTACTAGTGCTGTTTGAGCTAAATATTTAATCAAGAAAAAATTCACTGGAGTTCTGTGTTAAAGATTTCTATCTACTGCTGACTCACCCACATATGAGGAGTCGTTTCAACAGCTGTTTTGATTCAATTTATCTTGTAATTTATGAAGACTTAATTGAACAAATTACTTCTAAGGAAAGCCGGAAATGATTAATATTAAAATTTCTATCATATTTTTGTCTTTTGCCCACTGTCAGCTCTGCCTAGTCATTTCACATATTGGTCCACGTTTGCTTCATACTTCACAATTCTGTGCATAACTCTCTTTGACATCCGGACCGATCCTAAGTAAAGAAAAATGGCATAAAAGCCCCTTTGTTTATTACACGCTATTTGTAGGATGAAATGCTAGTCATTATGAATCTTCCGAATGAATATCGAGGAAAAGCTTGACAGAGCACTGCAACAGGCTGCTCAGAGAGTTCATAGAGTCTCCTTCACTGGAAGTGTTCAAAGCCTGCCTGGATGCTAGCCCTTGCATTGCTCTACATGAACCTGCTTTTGCAGGGGGTTGGACCAGATGATCTCCAGAGGTCCCTTCCAACCCAACCACTCTGTAATTTTGTGGTACTACTCCTTTTCCATCCATGAAGAACACTGTGAGGAGGGACATCACTGTTGACATTCCCAGCAGATCATAGTCTGGATGGAAAAACAGCTCCAGAGGCTGTTAGTTTCAGAGCAACCACAACTAACTTCCACTTCATTTCCAGTCATATCCAGTCCTTTTCAAAAACACTTGTAAATATCACAAGCAACTACCACTGTGTCTGTGGTTTTGCTCTTTTTTCCACCTGATGAATGGGAAGTTGTTAACAGCCATGATTACTAAAATGGGATTAGAAGCTGCTTTGACATTTTGGAGGAATCAAGTGTTTCAGCAATTTAGCTCGACTATTACAATTTTAGCTGTAAAGTTCTACTGCTGCCACTCTCGGAACTCCTAAACAAGGATTTCAGATAGATACCAATAACAGAGATATGAAACCCACATTTTACAGTAATATATATGGCTCCTTCCATGTCATGTTTTTCTATTAGATGTTCTAGCTGCTGTAAGAGTATTTCCTAAAAACCAAGGTATTCCTATTTAAATATTTTTGATCAGTCATATAATTCAGATTTCTTCTCTGGACCTTATTCCTAATGGTGTAGGTTTGAATGCATACCTTGATGAAGAGCAGTCTATTTTTCAGTTTATTTGTTATAAGTGATTTAGCTTTTGAAAAGCAATTCAGGTTTCCCAAGAAACTTTAGGACAAAGCCATTTTACTCAGGAATATGTTGATTTCATGATGCTTCAGCCTCTCTGTCTCCAACACTTTACCCAGAAAACTGTCATACAAGGAAGATATTCACAAAGAAAACCTCTTCCATTTCAAGTTCATACGATCCTTATGCATGAAGATTACAAAGTACTTTTCAGAAAAGTACTAAAAATATACTGAGGTCTTTTAAATCAATATCCTGAATATGGTATAATCTTAAGATGGTAACTTCTTGTACATACAGCTATTCAGTTCTTGTATCTCATTCTACTTATGAATGACTTTAGGAAAAACTTGCCACAGAAGAAGAAATAATTTTAAATTGATACCAAGGTATTATCTAGGAAGAAACTTTCCTAATTAGGTATCAATGCATTACTCTCTACACCTAATAAACTACTGTTTTACTAAAAACAGTGAAGTTTATCAAGGAAGACATAACCTAATTTATGAAGAGTTAAATATTTAACCTAGGGACAAAGCCTGTGCAATCCACAACCCATGAGAGTGAATAAATCTATTCTGCTACTCATCACTTTAGGAACTGTCGTGCAATATTAAAAACATCTATTTGAAAAAACTTTTATAACAACAGCAAAACCACTCAGCAGTTAAAGGCAGCTGGGCAAAACCACAGAAAGCATACTGCAATCTAAGTGAGTGCAATACATCATAAAATAATATTTAACTGAGAGATGAAATCTCTGCAACCCACAATCTACTAAAGTATATAAATCTATTCTGCTACTTATCATTTTCAGAGCTGTCAAACAACATTAAAAACATCTATTTGAAATACTTTCTTACAGCAACAGAATCACTCAGCAGCTGAAGGCAATAGGACAAAACCACAGAAAGCATACTGTTATCTGAGTGAGTGCAGCATAAGCAAGTATATACAATGTTTACTCTGAAAATACTTTATTATTTTCAAAAAGAATGAAAATAATTGCATGCTGTTATTATCATATACATAATTTGCATTGAAGAGTCTGAAGGAAGCAGAATATTTCTTACACTTATGGTAGTTATTATGACACTGAACGGAGTGCTCTTGATTTACAACATTGCACCTGATTCTTCCAAATTAATGTAGTGTTTCACAAAGTTCAGAATCATGACAATAAAGTGTAAGATAAGTTATTTTCAGGCTTTTGTTACCATGATAGGGACACGATAGGATTCTGAAACCTCAATCTCTACCAAAGCTTCAGAATGAGTTTTAGCATCCTGCATTGTGTGCACTGTGTTAGAGATTATAACTGACTCTGATCTCCAGGTAGATATAGGATGTGTTTTATAAACTCTAAACTATTAAACTGTATGAAACAAATAGAAAGATTTTGTTGGGACGTATTAAACTCTATGAAAAAGAAAGAAGGGATATAACCTACCCAAATCCAGAAAACTACAAATATCTTTATAAAACACAATATTTTCAGAAAGCTGAGACCAACTTCCTCACCGATTTCTGGAAAAGCACATGCACACTCTGACTGTACTTGTAAAATTTCCTCTTTTTTAACATTCTACTCAAAAACTTCTCTAACATTTGCACAATTTTACAATGCAGGTACTTTTCACTCATGAGTGGAAATGAATAGCCTTGATACTTATTAACATATAAAATATTTTTTCAATTCCCTAATAAAAGTGTAAAAATCTTTTTTTTTTTCCTATTGTAATCAGTTCAGATCTTTAAACCACAAGTTTAAGAAAAAAAATGGGGAAGAAGTCTGCATTGGTCCTGAGCTAAGAGGAAAAAAAATTCTTCAGTCTGTGAAATTTAGCTAAGGCTCATGAACACATGCCATTATTTCTATCTGTTACTTGATTCACATGTAACATGCCTTTTATGCCACTCACAGAAGTAGAACATCACAGAGGAATGGGGCCTGTCTGTCTTCCTGTGGTTTCCTCTAGCTGGCATGCTGGAAACCTGTCCTGCACTAGGTAAGGAGAAACTTTTAAGACTCTGTGCACACACAGACTGCCAGACTTTTGGCCAGTGAGGCAGGCAAAACAGGCAGCTGCACAAAAAACTTATTTCTTACAGAAATAATACAACCACTTACAGACATCTTCACTATATTTTGAACTGCCTTTCCATTAGCAGCTTCTCCAGCCATAGCAACAAGTACAGACAACAATCAAATGATGTATTTTACCGGGGAACCCAAACAGATGTGGCAATCATACTTGACAGAGCATACCCAAACACGCCAAACAACCTAAAATGTAAATATAGACTTTTTTCCCCAATCTTTGCAGCCTCTAATGCTGGAAATAACTTTTATGTTAACATTTATCATGTTGATTGATATTTCCATCTAAAACTAAACACAGAACAAAAAGAAAATCAGAAGTTCATAGATTTAAAAGAATCTCTCCATTGTCATTTAAACTTAATATAATGTACTCTAACACAAGCATAAAATATTTATAAAAATGCACTTGATAACACATTTTTGTCATTTCTGCAGGGCTTTAAGATTCTGTAGCAAGATTCTAACAAGTCCTCGCAAGACAGCAACACAGACAGAGTACCAGTTGAGTAACTTCCTTATTTAAAATCACTTGAAAGGAAGACTGTTTCTTGAAAGGGTTACATAAACAGGACTGCTTTAGACCTTTTCATAGGAGAAAATTTTGGTTATATTCTTACATGTTAACACATGAAACCACAATTAGTCAACAAAGTTCTCCTTTTCATAGGTGTCAGTATGTACACTGTATTCAAATGCCAGCTTACAGGAAGATTTGAGAATACATTAGTCCTTCAATATTTGAGAAACAGACCACTTCAGACCGTAATCTAATAGAACACTGGGATGCAATGATTGTCATTACATTATCGACCATGCTGCAAGCAGTGTATTTTTAGTCTAACTCTTCATATGGTAAGAATAACAGCTCTCTTGGATATAAGGTAAAAATAATCAATATTCCACTATTCCACATGTAAAAAAGAACATTTAAAACAAAGTAAGCTTCTTGGTTTTAATTTTTAGTGCTTTATAAAGAAACAATATTGCTAATAGAGGAGGGGATCTGTCTAAGAAAAACAAAGCATCAAGCAATAAAATTTGCACTTGATTGCCCTTAGTGAATGTTCAAGTTGCTTAGTTTGAATCTGAGTATTGTAGTTCTTCCTCAAGCACAGCTTAAAATGTTAACAGTAAATTAAATATTCAACAGGTTTTTAAATACTATAAAAGATACATCTTGATCTTATAACAATTCTACTACAGATGATGTTAACGTGAATAAATGACAAAATTATTTTGATTACAAGACAGTTTGAAGGCAATATGACTGCCTGTAATCATCCTAAAATCTGCTCTACCCTCTACTATTTTAAATTTTCAGATTTAAAACAGGAATAAGAGATTCAGACTTTAACACCTAAGTTTATACTGGCCGTTTTCTGGATACCGGTTTATTTTTCCCGCAAAATTAAACCACCACAACCAACACCCACAACAGACAGCCACTGATGTGCACGTCGCTCTCGAGGTGACTCAGGTAGTGCCTTACATCCAGTTTACAGGTGCCTCCTGCCTCGCTGCAAGAGAATAACCAGAACAGAAAAATGACGAGCCACTGAAAAGCACTCCCTTACCTTCTAAACCTGCTTCAATCAGCCCAAACTGTTCCAACACTTTAACAAAAAGCACAATCACGATCAACACCGCTATCATTTCAAGCCCTTCCAAGTTCATGGTGAGTTAGGTCATGGTCTGACCACCGCCACTGAGGAAAGTGTTCTTCTGCCTGGCTTTCTTTGCAAAGCCATTAAACTAGGCGCGGAAGGCTCCTGCGAGGGAAGGGGGCGAGTGGGAGGGGAGCAGCAGGGAGCACATCCCGGCTACCCCAGCAGAGGCCAGGAGAGGCGGGCGGATCGGCTCCGGCCTGCCGGCACTGCCCGGCTCGGCACAGCCATGCGGGCAGCGGGGGCCGGCGCCCGGGACACACCCGCGGCCACCCGGGAAGGGCGAGCGCTGCGGCGGGGCGCCGGCGGCT